>JAVLVB010000620.1:29886-47770 GCA_032876305.1 Orestias chungarensis | reverse complement strand
CTGCTCATCTACCTGATGCTAGCTGGTGAGGGCTGCTCACATCCTCCTGCTCCTCCTGACAGCATCCCTGTCCTCATGATGGAGGGAGGAGCTCTGCCTGCTCATCTAACCTGATGCTAGCTGGTGAGGGCTGCTCACATCCTCCTGACAGCATCCCTGTCCTCATGATGGAGGGAGGAGCTCTGCCTGCTCTGTGGGCCTCAGGATACTGGGACATACAAGTCTGTCGCTCTTTTGTGTTTTTAATGACATCTCTGGATATTCTTAGCTAAATAAAGACTGTAAAGTTAACCATGATGCTCCAGGCGTGTCATGGCTTATCAGGTCATCAGAGATGGTTGTTTCCTCAGCACCAAACAAGTTGGCAGTTCTCACTTAGTAATTGACTGCTCCTAAATGAGAGCTGCCTCATGGAAATCACTGCTGCAGGTGATTCAAAGGTAAGTATGTTTGTCAGGTTGAACCTCTGATGAGCACCTGGTAGGATCTTGAAGGATAGTCTCACATCTGTGTAACAAGTCTAATCTAGTTACTGATGATCCTTCTAAGTTAACGTTGCTCCTGGACAACTTGACATTAACTTAGCTTTGAGCAGAAGTGTGTTCTGGTGACGAATCACCAGATGTAAACCGACTTTAGAATAATGAAAATATCCAGTTGCTATTTCTTGTATTTGTGATGCTTGGAAATGAAACGGACATTACTTCATTGTTTTGAGCAATGGTGGACAGGTAGGTGAAAATGGATGTTTGAAATAGTTTGGGTTAGTGTTAGTTTAAACTTAAAGTGAGCTTCAAAGCGACTTCATATGTCATGTTGCAAACTGAGGTTGCTTTTCAATTTTAAGGAGAGGTGCCAAAGTGGGGCTGCTCAGTGGTTGGTAGCACCTGGTAGCAAAACGGCTCTGGGTTGGACTCCAACCTGGGGTTTGCATGTTCTCCCTGTGCATGTGTGGGATCTGTTAACGGTACTCCAGCTTCCTCACACATTTGAAGACCATGACTGTTAGGCTGATTACTCTAAATTGCCCTTAGGTATGAGTGCGCCTGTAAGTGGTTGTTTGTCCTGTTTGTGTCTGTGTTGCCCTGCGACACACTGGCAACCTGACGTGTATGGGAGAAAGACACCAGCAGACCCCCACAACCCCACAAGTATAGGTGGGTTAGAAAATGAATAGATGGTCCAGAAGTCCAGAATCCAAAATTGCATTTTTTGTTTTAGGATAGAGAATTTTTATTTTTTCTACACTAACTTTAAACTTTTTTTTGTCTTTGAGTTGGTGTCAGAAAGCGTATCAGTTTCTTAAATAGACAGAGGGATCACACATGCCTATGATGTCAAAGATCTTTCAGATTGCTTTTGAAATATTCAGCATTTTCATTACAACTGATGGGAACATGGTTGATAGATTATGATTATTTGGTAACAAAACTACAGTGTTAGATTAAAAGCTGAAAGATTCAGTTGATGGTTAGGCTCAGCCTTTCTGTAAATACAAAGATAAATCTATCTAACTCTTAATAATCCATCTTTAATACTTTACTGGCAAATAGTCTGACGGACAGAAATACAACTGTGTTATTTAAATTCAGAATAACTGCACCACTATGAAGACATCCTGACTCATCCTTCTTTTGTTAGATTTACCCATAACCTCATTCAGATATCTCTTTTTGACAATACTTTAGCTTGTTTCTGTCAATTATATTCTAGGGTTATTTTGAAAATACATTTCTATCATTAAAAGTAAGCACTGCAATCTAAAACTCGTTTTAAACAATTTTCATCTTAATGAATGCCATTAAAAGCTTGCTGTGATAGGTGCTTACTCTTTTTTGGCCTTATCATTTTCTTATATTTCAGATTAAGGCCTAAGGAAATGATTTAGTGGAAAACCTTCAACATTCCTCAGTCATTCTGTTGATATATAGCACTTGATAATTGGTAAAGAATTGGCCCAGCTCATGCTTGTGTTTATAGACCCTAGCTGTGGGAATCTTTTGTCATTCTGTTAAGATGCAGTCCTGGATTTCATTCTCTACAAATGTGCTTTGTTTTGTGTTATTACAGAGACTCTCCGTTGACTTTCATTCAGATTTAATGAATGTCCCACACTATGACCATTACATGGATACCCTCTATTTAACCTAAGCCTAATTCACACCGTAGTCATACACCTAACTTCAAATCCAAAAAGAGCCTTTGTAGCTGAAAGGACCTATAAGGAGCAATCAGCCCCACAAGAATATTTCAAACAAGATGACTCAGTCAATGATTGATAAATAAATGAAAAAGTTTTGGACCTGTGCCAATTACAAAATAACTGCTGAGCCCATTTTATTCACAATACTGATTTAGTAATCCAAATGAGAAATTAAATGTGTGACTCATATTATGCAATATTTTTAGAGAGTTTTTATAGATGCTGACAGCTGTGGGCAGGAAGCATTACCTGTAGCAGTCTGTATTACAGGGTATCTAGAGAAGCCTATGACTGAAGGCACTCTCTTGTTCTAAAGCAGTCACATTAAAAAATGATCAGGGTTCTGGTCACCCCCCACCATTTTTATTGGTCTGATGCAATAATCTAATCCTAGACGTCCAGGATTCATGACTGGAAACAGGAAATTGAAAACATCACTATTAGTGAAATAAATCTGCGTGAACTGAGTAAATTAAACACATTAATCTATGCTATAATATTGTCATTTATTGAATATGACTAGATCAAAAATGGACAGCAATGATGCTGTTAGGATAACTCCTGTTGTTTTTCCTCCTCTGGGAGCTAAATCCCCTCTGTATGGATTCCCTTCCTTCTCTGAGTCAACATCCGGCCCAAATGACATGTCTTTGCTGTAGATTCTGTGGTGTGGAGCAGTAAGTCAATGTCTCGCTCACTCTTAGCACACAGCCTGATGTCATCCAAGTAGAGAAGGTGACTGATGGTGTCCCCCATTTCTGAGTTGTAATACATAAAATCAATCTTGTTGATCTTAGTAAGTTTAGACTCATGCAGAACAGGATTGGGGACACAGCATCTCTTTGGTAATTCCCACGTTTGCTCAACATTTATTAGCTTGAAAATTGCTTTTAGGGTGCATTTCCTCAGACTTATGGAGTTTGCAACCAAGGCTCTTAGAGGTTTGTTTTAAACGTTTTGCAGCTTGAACCATTCCAGGATCCGTGTGTCTGCCATTGAGACTTTCTCAAACACTCTTCTCATTTGGTTTAATCAAGATTCATCAAGCTGAATCTGATCAGAATATTCCTATCTTGGCCTTTACATAACACATTTTTGTTCTGATTGTCAAATATGGCTAAGTAAGGATTAATTCTGGGTTTGAATCCATTCATTGACTTTGCATTGTAGGAAGAATAGTTTATGCCGGTATTGCACATGTAGATCAGATAAAGTACTGCTGGGGTCGGGCCACAATGTGGTGACTGGTAGAAGTGCTAACAGGGGTTTCAAAGCTTTTTATACTTCCAGATTTGCTCCCCTACATTCTGAAATGATCAGACCCCATGCTTGTGTTCATATAAGTCTGCTTGCATTACATTTGTGACATTTGATCTGAGACCAGGGTGGGGCATCCGGAATGTGTGCTTTCAGGAACACATGGTGAAATATTCATGTTGCTTTAGCCCAGAACCTGCTTTCATAGCTCTTACATCGGTTTACTGAGGACGTCTGTACAATAACCACACAGTGATGACTTTATTGGTACAAGTTTTATTTATTGACTCAATACAAAAAATTCAGTTCAGAATTTCTCGATGCTAGAAGGCAAAAGACATTTTGAATGAAGTTGTTGGCTTAAGCATTATTACTTTTATTTAAAAGGTTGGCATTTTTACTAAACTGCAACACTTTCTACCAGGATTTATTATTATTTTGCCTGTTAAACATTCACAAAGAAGGTTACAGGACATCTGACAGCTTTTACTTTACATTGAAGACTTTATTTACTGTATTTTGATGTGAATTGACTGAGAAAAAGTCTTATGCTGTCGGAGGTGCATTTATTGTGATGGGTGTGCATCCATGTTTTGACCGGTCAAATTCCAATGTTTTAGGCATAAGTAAGACAAATTACGGATCACATTCCTCCGTTTCCGAATGTTGCACACCTGGAGGCTGAATAAGAAACCGTTTTTTTTAAACTGGTCAGATAAACAGTTTCTTTTTATTTCTTAGATCAGAACTGATATTGCAGTTTTTTTTAATGTTAAGAGTTAAAATATAGTTGCAGTACATTAAGTAGTTTACATGTCATTGGGTTTTCATTTCACTTTTTGTGGCGGCATTATGATTGCACCTAAAGAGTTTAGGTTATTAAATAAAATAAGTATTTTAGCATTTTACTGTAGGTTGTTGATAGTTTCAAAGCACCTGATAATGGTTTTCCAGGATATGTATTTGTCTCAGTATAAGGAAATAATTTCGCTCAACACCTCAGAGGTGACAACAAGATGTTGTTAAGGGATAACCTATATTATAACCAGACTAAATATTTTATATGTTTACTGGCTGTAAAATCGGTGCTTTGAGTCCACCCCCACTTTTTTAGTGGCCTTTAAGCACATGGATATGGTATCTAGAACATGGTTTGCTATTTTCTGGATTTTTGTTTAACCAAATATTGAGAAATGACATTTGATTAAATAAAAAAAGAAAACATAAAAACAATTAACAGGCAGTGGACTGAGAGCCTTTGACGCGCTACATTATTTGAGCCACACACTTTCCCCTCCATAAACATTGGTGGTGGTGCCAAGCTTCCCCAGACACTGGATGATGGACAGTCTCCAGCTCTAAGGTACCAAGACATGTGGCTGCAGATTGGATAAAAATAGCAAAGTTGATCACTGCAGTCATCAAGTGCAGGGTAGGGTTGGCCCTATAAAACGTCCTATATATACTATACAATATATACAATACTATACTAATATTTTGATATCCCTCTCTTTTTGTATGTGTGTAAACAGCAATGACCATAACATGGGAGAACTCTTTTGGCAAATAATATGGGCTGAGACCAAGAGTCAACAGCTCAATGTCCGGATAACAAACACGTTCCTTGATCTTAACATGACCAGAGTTACACCAGTGGTGACTAACTAGCACAGCTAGATCTCCCCCTTTACGCTTACCATTGTCGGTGCAGTCCTGGTCACTCCGAACCGTTTAAATCCAGTGATCAAAACCTTATCGTCGGGACTATAATGGTGTAGCCACGTTTTAGAAAAACACATTAAACTACACTCCGGGTACTGCCTCTGACTCGTGGCTAGCGCTGTTGGCTCATCCATCCTATAAGCCAGCAATCCCATATTGCCCATGATGATGGTGGGTTTATATCTTTGTTTCTCAATAAGCCTGTGTCGGTTCGCCCTTGCTTTCCCCGTGCACTGCTTTGTTCCTCCCCTACATGCCCTATGCGTCCGTCTCCAAAGCTCCTCAGGCAGCATGCACTCTTGACACATGCACACTAGAACTGCTTTACTCAAATAACAGCCCTAAAGTATTACTTTCTTTTGTAACCGTTGTTTTTCTGTTTCTTACGCGGGCTCTTAAATGTTATCAGGTTTGGAATTCAAAAGTTTTATGGTAAAGTTGTCCCTGTGGATGGCCACAAACTAGTATTGCTTTATCTCATAATCGGCAGGAAAAATGGAAAAACAATTGTGTACTCTTTTCTACATTTTATTGCACGTACATACATAATGTTGACATGCAACAGAACTAAGTTGTTGTATCAGTGTGTTCCAGATGCTTGAACTTTCTTCCTTTTTCATTATCTAGCTGTAGTAGCAACTACTGCCAAGAACAAAAGTAATGAATAACTCATAGACTTCAACGGAAGTAAGTTATCTCTACTCATGACATATAACCTGTTAGCCAGGTACATCAGCGCATTATAAGAGGGTATGGGTTTATTACAGGTTAACCATGTTTCAATCATGGGAGATAAAGGAGAGGGGGTGTATAAGTGTGAATAACTCAGTGTTTACCAGAACAACAGACTGAATGTGAGACCCAACAGTTAAGCGTCTACGTACAAGATGTGACAGAGCAGACTGTACTTCATGGAAGCTTAAGTCCTTCAGTGTTTGCAGCAAGTTGCTGCAGATCCTTTTTAAAGGTTTCTGTGGCACTAGTAGGCATCAGTAGCTTGACTTTCAGCAAGCAGCCCAGGACTGGGAATTGAACCGAGGTACAATTGTGTTGAGAAATGTCGCGTCTGTTCTACTACCAAGTCATGTGAAACCTGAGTGCTGCCCATAAACCTGGATAATAGAAGCTACAACAAAATGTATATACCATTTGGGACAAATTAACAGGTTTCAAATCTAATTTAAAAATACTTTATTTATCCCAAAGGGAAATTAAATGTTGGAGTATCTCATTTAACTGAGGAGTTGTTGTAGATGGTGATGGCTGTGGGCAGGAAAGATCTTCGGTAGCGTTCTGTGTTACATCTAAGCTGAAGAAGCCTCTGAATGAAGAGACTGTTTTCCAATTACAGTCTCATGAAGAGGATGTTCAGGGCTGTCTATGATTTTCTTGATTTTATGTAAAATCCTTTTTTCCATCATCAACTCCAGAGATTCCACATGTGTCCCCAGAACAGACCCAGCCTTCTTTATCAGGTTGTTGAGCCTTTTTAGGCCCACTGCTGTGACGCTGCTGCCCCAACAGATGATGGCAGAGGAGACGACACTCTCAGCAGACTTATAGAAGATCTGCAACATCTTGCTGCAAACCTTGAAGGATTTTAGCTTCCTCAGGAAGTAAAGTCTGCTCTGTCCCTTCTTATAGACGCTTCACTGTTGCGTCCCCAGGCCAGTCTGTTGTCGAGATAAACACAGAGCTATTTGCTCATCCATCTCTTTTGTTTTGTTGACATTTAAGATGAGATGATTGTTCCCACATCATGCCACAAAGTGTTCCACCAGCTCTCTGTACTCGCCATCTTCTCCATCTCTGATACACCAGACAACTGCAAAGTCATCTGAGTATTTTTGTAGATGACAGGAATCCGACTTGTACTGGAAGTCTGAAGTGTACATAATTGCTCCTGTGCAATTATTTTGAACATGATTTGATTTATACAAGCTGTACATCTGTTTTCATAATAATACAAAATCATGTGTGATAGCACTTAAAATGTGACAACATTGTGATAACATTTAAGGGATATGAATATGAAAAGCACTGCATTCCAAAGTGAGACAGGGTTGGATAATATTTGCACACCTGACCTGCAATGACCTGGGCTGTAAATTGAACTTGAGCATTATCCCTCTGATGCTGTTGTTACATTTCCTAGTTGTTTCCTAACTAAAAGTCACATCGGTACAGTTATAACACCATAAATGATCTAAGTGACGCTGACGGTACCGTTATTGTCATGAACAGACACTTACCTGCTGAACAACCACACAGCATCAGTACCCAAGGGCAACAGGACTGCAGAAGCCATGGTTGCTAGGAGACAGTATCCTCCATGTCTTTTGTCTTCAAGAGGCTGCAGCAGTGACTGCCACACACACACACACACGGACCCTGCAGAGCAGACTGAAATCCAAATGAAAAGGTTGAATGTACCAACATCCAGACCCAGAAGCCTGCAAAATAATTTACAGCATAGGTTAATACAGGTTAGTTAATTATAAGGTTTTTATTTAATAAAGTTATTCAGCTGTTTTAATGTAAGCCCAAACTTGCTCATTACATGAATGCATGACTGATATTATGCATTCATCTAATGAGCAAGTTTGGTAAGAGGTGTGGACAGAGAACCTTCTGACTGATAGCATGTTTTTTGAGTGTCTAGATATTTTTGTTGAGAGTAGTGGTGCTTGTTTGAGTCCAGACAGGGCGACCAGCCAAAGGTGTGCTCCACAACTCTGCTGATAAACTCTGGAGATGATCAGCAGTGTCGTGTAAAAGAAAGTTCTTCTCTTGCTCTCTCTAAGTTCCCACCCCCTGGGCAGGACTTAATTACCTCCGTTGGTAAGTGAAAAGCTACAATCTCTAACCCTCCATGCCATCTTGGTCCCTTGACAGACCACAGAGAGACGAGAGCAACTTTCCCAAACCCACAGTAAATGTATCTTTTGAAAAAAGCTCCAGTTTATCAGTGTGCAGATATGTCCTCTCTCCATCTGCTGCTGACTTAGCCAAACTGGCCAACAGAGCTGGGCCAGATATATTCAAATATATTTGAATATATTTGAACTATATTCAAATCAGTTAGTGCTAGAGAAAAATAATCATTAGATTTTCAAAGCAGGAAAAGCTCATTCCAGCCTGATCTTTAGTCGCTGATAATCTCTGATAATATTTATAATATTTACTCAGTATATGTTATTTCCCTCAAGTCCCCGTTTTTCTGTTTCTGATTCAGAAACATTGCAGCTAAAGAAGATTCTTCATCATATTAGTGGCAGAAAGGTTTCCTCCCTATTAACAGATATTTAGAAGTAACACTCATGTTCATGACTTCCCCTGTGCTGCCAATGGGGGGCTGTTGCTTGTGTGAGCCCTCTGCAGCTGCTGCTATTTTTAGTGTGTGGGTGTTAGGAGGTCCACGCTATCTTAGTAGATCTGGGGAGATCTGCAGAGACCACGGTAACAGCAGCTCTGCTTATAAGCTACAAAGATATAAATGGGTTGGGAATAAGAACAATTAGATTTGTTGACTTAAGATTAAAAAAAACATTTGGTTTGAAGTGAAATCTCCATCCTCTCTCTGCCTACTGTCCTCCTTTGGTTTGTTTCTTAGCTTAAACTTTCCTCCCTGAAAAACCCCAACATAGGATCATGCATGCAGACTTTAAGACGAGTGTATTGTATTATGTTTAGTTATCTGTTGTAGTATTTTGAATGGAAACCTTGCAGCTATCCTTTCCTGAATCCTCCTGGACATTTGTCTCGTCCTTTCCAGCATCTTTCACCTTACTTGTGTAGTACTGTTACTTTAAATGGTTGGCCGGAGGCGCCTAAACCATTTATATAATTCTTTTGCTTCTTCACCTTCCTACACAACCTACTGTGATTTATATGATTGCATTTTAAAGACAGAAAAATGCTTATTTTAAAACCCTAAACTTCTGTTTTCCATTGCCAAATCTAAATCATAAATTTTAACTTAATTTTGTTGAGTAGCAAGAGGCAACCAAAACCCACCGCTCACGTCCAATTTTTGACAAAATCGTCTTCCGAACCTTTAAGTTATTAGTTTTTTTATATACCTTTGAGCTTCTACTATTGGTTAGTCAAGCGTTTATTCAAATGCTTTACTATTAAAGAAAGAGAGTAGCATATTCATTTTTAGTTAGTGTGATGTCACACAGCGGCAGATATGCCTAAGTGACGGACAAACCGGAACAAGCGGCCAATACCAGGTTTATATATATACATATATATATATAATCTATGAGATTGGAAGACCACTCCTTCCAGTGTCGTGCAAAAAAAAAAAAAAATCTCTAAAAAATATATACAGAAATAATGTGAATAATTTCCAGGAAATAAAAAATGTATAGGAATATAAAATATATACAGAAAAATAACACTACCTAGGTAATTAGACAGTGGTGGTGAGATTGCACTTGTAAATAAATATAATATAAATATAAAGTATTGCACAGATATTGGTATAATAATAATAATAATCAACTTTCATTTGCCAAGTACATACAGGACATACGAGGAATTTGTTTGGTTGTAACACCACTGTCAAACCGAGGAAGCCATTTGCAGCGGCAGGTAGGCAGTAGCACACCGGGTCTTTCCTAAGGACCCACACTGAATGCTTTGATGTATTTGCCCTGGGCTGGATTTGAATCCAGAGTGGAAGTCAGGTGACATACCATTTGAGCTATCCAGCGTGCGCCATCCGAGTTGGACTCCAGGCGGAACCAGTCGTTGTTGGCAGCGTTGTCCTGCTCCACAAACCGGATTTGATCTATGGCATAGTATTGCACAGAGGTAAGGATATTGCACAGTTAGAGTCCAGTTGAGTTCAGGGTGGTGATGTTGCTTTGGTAAGGAGGCTGTTTTTGAGTCTTTGTCCTGACCTTTATGCACCTGTAGCTCCTGCCAGAGGGCAGCAGGTCAAACAGTTCAAAGCCAGGGTGTGAGCTGTCCTTGATGTTACTCGCTCTGCCGATGCAGCGGGAGATGTATATGTCCATCAGGGTGGGAAAGGGGCAGCCAACGATCCTTTGTGCCACTTTGACTACCCTCTGAAGCCTCACCCTGTCTGCCTCAGTGCAGCTGCCGTACCATACTGTGATGCAATTATGTCAGAAGGCTCTCCATGGATGAGCGGTAAAAGGTCAGCAGCTGGTTAGTGTCCAGGCTGTTATTCCTGAGGACCCTCAGGAAGTGAAGTGGCTGCTGAGCTCTCTTGATAACACCTGTGATGTTCTCTGACCAAGAGAGATCAACAGAGAGGAGGACACCAAGGAACCTGAAGGTGTGGACCCTCTCCACACACTTGCCGTTGATGTAGAGAGGAGCTGGGTCGGTCCTGTTTTTCCTGAAGTCGACGATGATCTCTTTTGTTTTCCTGGTGTTCAGTGCGAGGTTGTTCTGTGAACACCAGGCTGTCAACTTCAGGACCTCCTCTCTGTAGACTGCCTCCTCTCCGCCTGAGATGAATCTGACCACGGTGGTGTCATCAGACTACAACCACTTTGTAGCATAGGGACGTGACCTGCCTTTGCTTGTCCTAATACAAAAAAAATGTCTTGCAAAGCTGCCACACAAATTTTACTTGAAAATAATTATTTATTGCACAGACAGCTCTTCTATATCGTGTGTGACATACATATCGAACAGTACAGCACTGCTACACACTGATGGGAGTAGAGAGCAATTGGCCTGTTGCAGCTTTCTGATTGGTAGCTGACACAGAGCCTTTCTACACTGGCATTGGGCACACATGTGAAATTATTGACAAAATTATTATTATTATTATTGACTAAATTATTGGAGGACCGGGGAAAATCGAAGCTTTAACGATCCTAAAATCGTGTTGTCTGAGATTGCGCTCTTGGTTTGAGAATGATCGATTGTTCAGCCTTAGGTCTCCAATTTTCAGGTATGGAAGGGGCAGTAATGCAATCGTAGCGTGTTTGAGAATCAAAAACCGGGGAAAGTTTAATGTTTCAAGGATACTTTATACTTGATGGTTGCGACACTTTAACCATCGTCAGTTAAAAAAATGCAATATATCGAGTATATTTGATAAATCCCCCAGTCCTAGGGTCATGTATATGTTAAACGGTAGAAACAATAGATGTTTGACCTATGATAGAGATCTATATTCTACTGGTTAACTGCAGTAATGCTAGTTGATCATGTAATGAACAGCCATTGTTGTCTGGTTGAAAGTTCAAGGAAACTGCTTAAAGGAAGCTGCTTAAAAGGGAGGCAATAAAAGTAATTTGTCTTATTACTTTAAAATGAAGCATATTCTTAAAAAACAGGAAAAATACAGAGATACAAATGTCTAAAATGTATAGGGAGTTCTGTAAGATTGAAAATGAACTTTGTGTGAGATTCTTTGCTACAACAATGATGATTTGTGGTATAGGTCACACCATGGAGACCTGTATAAGCTTAAAATTCACTGTAGGGTAAGTGGAAAACGTTTCAGCCAGTGTCTGCAAACATAACATTTTTCTGCTAAGCATTTAAAGGTAGAGAAGAGCTAGTGCAGGGACTAAATAAGCGCTGGAGCTCTGGGGTTTCTTTGGAGAGAGTCCAGCATGTATCATCATCCAATATGAAATCTTGGTTCTGCTCGTCCAGGCAGCAGCGCTTTGACTGCAGGCTCCACCTCTCCATAATCAAAACGAACATAGCACTGTAATATCAGTGGATATTACCAAGAAATTGTAAACGAATGGATAAATGAACTGGTTAAGCATTTTTTATGTAAAAACACTTTTCAAATATTCTGATAAACCCAAAAACTAGCAGGGATTCCATTATCTTTCAGGGCTTGGCCTGTGCCTCCCTGGAGCCTTAGAGATACACAGTCAATATCACTTAAGTCAGAGTGGATCATGACCTTCAGAAACACTTCAGCACTTCTCTCAGTGAACTAGAAAATTCCTGAAAGAAATTTTGATTGTGCCTGCCAGTTGTGCGTGTCTGCGGGGTCCCGATTATTGCTTTAAAAAGGTTAGAAAACTTATTTAAGCTAAATTTGGCTCAAATTCTAATTTAACATTAGCTTAAATGCTATTGGTAGCTATGAATCTACCGTTTGCATGTAGGTAGTCATTAGCATGTTCACTTTTACAAGTATAGTTGATGTATTACGCAAACGGTGGTCTATAATCAAATATTAGCTAAAACGCTAATGTTAGCTTGAATGCTAACATTACTAATGTCTGCATTCAGTATATACATTTTAGCTTATACATCAAAATTAGCTTAAATGCTATTTTTAGGTGTCAAGCTAATGTTAACATGTAGGTTGTCATCAGCATGTTAACTTAACCTAATATAGTTGATTTATTACACACATGGTAGTATATAAACTAATTTTAGCTAAAATGCTAACATTAGCTTAAATGCAACAATTACTATGTGGGGTCTTAATTGCATGTTGACTGACGCCTAATATCAGCACTCAGTATGTAAAGTTTAGCTCATGAATCAAAATTAGCTTAAATGCTAATGTTAGCTATAATGCTAACATTAGCATGTTGGTTGTCACCAGCATCTTAACTAACTAACACATTTAACAGATTGTGCACTTTTGAGGATCAGACGCTTCGAACATGCTTGACTCTTGTTGGACAGATTTCTCCAACTGTCTTTTTGTAAAATGACGGATAAAATTGAGAGAATGGTTTTATTTATAACAAAAAAAAGCAAGAGAATGTTGTTGTCTGCTGCCTCGACGCCATATCAGACGCATCATTCAGAGGTTACCACCTACTACATGAGCAGCGCTGAGGAGCCTGTATATCGACACAAGCGATTAGTGAAAACAGTGACAATAAAACCATCCGCCATCATCACTGCTGGGTCTTCCGCACGTTGGACAGTTTGTCAAGACGTCACATAGAAGGTGCTCTCTCTTTGGTCCACGCTCGAGCGGCCAAAGTTACATTTTCCAAACTCGATCGTCTGACGCTCTAGACGTTCCAAAGACTCTGCTCTGGACACGAGACTTTCCGACGCTCCTAGATGCGCCTTTATATCGACTTTGAATGTAAACTGGATGCTCTTTGATGCTGAAGTTGCTTTTGGTGTGAACGCCGCATAACAGGGAGTCTGGTTCAGGTCGCTGCACCGGAATTTCTTTCATGCAGACCTGATCAGTGTTAAAATCACACGTCACGCTACGAAATAGCCAACCTGATGTTACATTTCAAAGGAACAGATTTTGGAAGTTTATTTTATCCATTTCAACCCCAGCTTGTTTAGTTTTCTTCATGAAAAATTGCATAACTAAGAAAATGTGTAAATGGATATGAATATTACTGTATCACATCTGTCTAAAGGTATACATCTTTAGTGACATATGCCGTAAAGCAGTCAGCACATTTGTAGTTGTTTAGTGTGGAAGGGTTCCTGCCACCCTCCTCAAAGTTGATTAAAGCGATACGGACCCCCTCGGGCCATGACAGAGGCGTCATTCAACGAGCTGTAAGTCGACGTATGATCACAAAAGTTATGAAGATATTTTATGAAGGTTGGAAATTTACTTAGTGTTGCTTTTAAAGGGTTAGGAATAAAGATGATAGTGAGCCCACACATTTGGAAACTTTTTTGTTTTTGTGAAGCTCTATTAATATGTTGAAAATTCATTGTGAACTCTCCTTCTGCAGGTTGGAGTGGGTGGAGATCATTGAACCCCGCACAAGGGAGCGCATGTATGCCAATTTACTGACAGGCGAGTGTGTGTGGGACCCTCCACAAGGAGTTTGCATCAAGCGGACTGGTGAGAACCAGTGGTGGGAATTGTTTGACCCAAATACCTCGCGCTTCTACTACTACAACGCCTCCACCCAGCGAACAGTGTGGCACCGACCTCAAGGTTGTGACATCATCCCGTTAGCCAAGCTTCAGACCCTGAAGCAGCACACAGATGCCATTAACCCTCAATCTGCAGCTGGAGGAGAAAGGAGAGGTTCTTCGGACAACAGCCCGGGACGTAACAGTGGGGTCAGTCGAGAAGGGAGCACATCATCCTCCCTGGACCAAGAGCTTTGTGACAAACAGAGCAGCAAAGACGAGGCCGACAGGTAAGATTAATAGTTAGCAGCAAACCAACTTCACTAAACAGTAAAGAACAACTAATTACACAATTAGTGTTTCACAGAGGAACATTTCCTTAGTGTTTGTCCTATACTTCATCCTGGTTGTTATCACTGGCTCTACCATCAAACCAAACATCAGGCTCTTGAATTCCAATGGTTAATGCTCTGGTTCTGATATTACCATATTGGAGATTTTAAAGCCAAAAACGGTGAAGAAGATAGGTTTTTTCAACTCCTGCAACTTTGCAACTTCTCCCACAGAGAATGGAGGGGTCAGAAATGTCCACCTTAGGTGCATTCCAGCTGTGAGAGACATAATCTAAACATGTCAGGCCCATCTTTAGTTTGACCATTTGGATGATCCAGAAGAGTCATTGGAAACTTCTGTGGTCAGATGTGACAAAAATAGAGCATTTGGTCCTTATTGTTTTGAGCACAAAGAATGAGGAGTCCCCTCCTAAATCACCACCCCTACTGTGAAGCATGGGGATGGAAGCATCATGCTTTGGGGTGGTTTTCTACACATGGGACAGGACGACTGCACTGTATTAAGGAGAGGATGACCGGGCCGTGAATTAAGAGATAACCTCCTTCTCTCAGTTAGAGCGTTGAAGACGTTGGTCTTCCAATATGCCAGCCAGGATAACTAAGGACTGGTTCTGTAAGAAGCATATCATGTTCTGGAGTGGCCTAGCCAGTCTCCAGACCCAAACCCTATAGGAAATCTTTGGAGGGAGTTTAAACTCTGCTTCTCAGCGAAAACCAAGAATTATGGCTGATCCTGAGAAGGTCTGTGAGGGAGAATAAGGAAAACTCCCTGCAGCAGTTTGTAAAAACCTTAGGAAAAACCACAGGAAATGTTCGACCGCTGTAGTTGCAAACAAAGGCTACTCTACCAAATATTACTGTTGATCTTCATAGGGGTTCAAACACTTATTTGTAGCAGTAACACACAAATAAACGATTAAAGAATCATAGATTGTAATTTCTGGATACTATTATCTCTCTCACATGGACATGCTGCACCCAAGATGAACATATTAGACCCTTTCATGAGTTCTATGAGGGAGAACTTGCACTGTAGCCCAAAGTGTTTGTAATATTCTAACAAAATCTGAGACACCTGCAGTAAACAAATTAACTTTCTTTAATGGAGGAACATGCCGCAATTTTGAAGCAAAGCAAAGTAAAAGACACACTTTAGATGTTTTTATTAGTGATACAAGCTTTACCTAAATTCAACCCAATGGATCATCTCTAAAACCTTTTTTCTTTTGCAACAATAAGGTTTCTGCATCTTTGAATATTCAGTGTGTCCATTGCTGTTTTTGTCCTTCCTCAGCATCCTGTCAGCTCCAGTGACTCACTAACTAAGCTTCATGTGCCATCAGCTATTGTAGTGTGCAGTCACTAGGTATTTCTTACTAGGGTCACATTGTCCTGTAAATAGCTTTTCTACAAGCAATATCCTCCTGAGACTCAGAGAAAAAAAAGATTTTGAATTTCTTTTTTTTTTTTTACATAACATAAATCTTTGGAGTAAAAAAATATCTTTACAATTAAAAAAATGTCGAAACTTGTTTTTGTCCTGATGTCCTTTGGAGAGGACATCAGGACTGTGTTGTGGCAAATATGAACATTTAAACACATTTCAAGTTGTACATTTACCTCTGAACTCTGACCACCTTTAGTGCTTAAAAATTCTATTGAATTCTACTGAATGTTGTAAAGTAACACAGAAACATAAAGTAACATAAAATAAAGTTAGAAAGTAAAATGGCTAAATCGTTTAAGCAAGTGGTTAAAATTTCCAGGCTCCGTATTAAACTAATCAAAAGCTAGCTGATTAGTATAGTTCCATCAGGTGAGTTAGTTCTGCTTTTGTTTGTGGTAGTCCATGAAACAGCTATTTTTCTTTGAGTTGCAGAGGTACATATTGCACTTGGTGCAATTTATGTAGGTTTTTCCAGTGCACCTTTCTGCTCTTCAACTGGAAGTATTAGGATTGTCCATCATCTGTGGCAAATGGGCAGCTCCATACTTTCTCACTTCCTTATCTGGCTGGAGCCTCCTTCTCTTGTGTGATGGAACATACTCATCATAAGACGCATCAAACTCAATTGGATTGATTTGGCCTGACTGCAACTGGGCACTCAGTTCCTCACCTAAGAGCCGTTTGAAGTCATGGTATTGGAGAATTTTCTTCATAGGTCGTGCCAAAGCTTGGCTGTCTTCCTTATACTCTAACCAGGAGTTGGTTTGTGCGTACAGTCCACTTCCTTTTGCGGCTAGACATTCTATAAAATCTAAGCATTCTGTTGCACATATCAACCCTCCCCATGTTGGTGTTGTATTCTTCCACCACTGCAGGTCTGGACACTTGAACATGTCCTTTGTCTTTTTGTGACTATCTGGTTTGTGTTGCTCAAAATATTTTGATGGTGGCCAGTCTATACAGTTTGGGGCAGTACTACAGCATCTTCGGAGGCTTCCAGCACAGGCAGAAATCTTAAAGAGATAAATAAATACAATAAATAATTCTGTCCATTAAAAGTTATAGTTCATCTAAAAAAATATTCCTATCTATCTACTCTATTTAACTATCTTATCTCAGAAGCCTATGTGTTAGTTTTGGTCCAAAGTGGGCGATGTGGCCTTGCATCCTTAACTGCACTCTCCTCTTCCTCGGTTGATGCCTTCTCCCCTGAACTCCAAACCTCAAAATCAACGTCAATGTCTCCCTCTTGGTCTTCCTCATCTGACAAATCTATGACTGAGTCTCCATCAATAATCCTGTGTAGGATTTTCTCTGTCTCAGTGAGCTGACTTTTAAACAAGAAAGGAAATCCTTAAACTCACAAAGCTCAGAATTACACAATAATACGCTTACCTTTCTTCTTTCTATAAAATGTCCTAACAGGGATGGCAGCCATTTTAAACAATCAGGAAGAGAATTCAATCAAAACCCCACCCCACACATGTATTATCATTGAAAAGCCCTGGATTACCTCTATAAGGGCCAACAAGATTTAACACAGTGGCATGTATGGCTTCAGAGTTGTGGACCAAAAGCTTATGTCCTCCACAGAGGACCAAAATGAATTGATGGGTCTCAGGAGGATATGTTATGCAGACAACTAAATACCAGGTGAAAGAGCCCTGCCAGTTCAAGGCTATTATAGTTGTTTTACTGTGAGGACAAGAACGGACAATTATACAGGCAGTCGTCAGTTCAAGAATCAAGAATCAGTTTATTTATATAGCGCCAATTTACAGCAGGTGTCGTTTCAAGGCACTTCACAGAAAATCAACTAAAATCAAGGATACATTCTAAAAAAATAAATTTGAAAAAGTTTCCAATCTAAGGAACCCCAGCAGATTCATCGAGTCATCGACTTGCAGCATTCACTCCTCTGGAATCAGCAGGCAGAAACAATGGCTTGTGTTGTCGTTGACTTTACAGCAATCCCTCATACTGAGCATGCATGTAGCGACAGTGGAGAGGAAAAACTCCCCTTTAACAGGAAGAAACCTCCAGCAGAACCAGGCTCAGTACAAGCAGCCATCTGCCACGACCGACTGG
>JAVLVB010000620.1:13756-29786 GCA_032876305.1 Orestias chungarensis | reverse complement strand
GATTGGCGTAACCGGGTGTCATTACCGCCAGCGTGAATAACAATCTTACTGTATTTACGATTATCCTTAGCCAGCAGTTTGAGGTATGATTTTATGTCGCCTGTTCTGGCCCCTGGCAAACATTTGACTATGGTTGCTGGTTTCTCTAAAGCAACGTTTCTGACTATGGAGCTGCCAATTACCAGAGTCTGTTTCTCAGCGGGTGTATCGCTGAGTGGGGAAAATCGGTTTGAAACGTTAACAGGTTGGTGGTGAGCCAAAGGCTGGGTTCTAGGACTATGCTTTCTGTATACCTTCACCCAGCCAGGCTGATTTCCCAGCTGCATGGGAACTGCTGGAGGATCACTAGGGCAACCTGTTCTTGTTGGCTCCACGCTAGCTAATGGGCCTCGGCTATCTGTGGGTGTTTCAATAACACAGAGCCGAGCTTCCAATTCACACACCCTCGCCTCCAAAGCTACAAAAATGCTACATTTAATGCACGTACCATTATCTCTAAAGGAGGCAGAGGAATAACTAAACATCTGACACACAGAGCAGGAAAGAGGAGAAGCAGAGGAAGAAGCCATAGTACCACGAGAAGCTACGCTAACTAAGCTAGCGAGTGCTTGCGACACAAAAAAAGGTCAGTTTAGAACAATTACGGTTTCTAAAAACTTCAGTGAAGCAACAGAAATGTGTGATTAACGTGAAGGTGAGTTTAGAAACGTCTCAGTACAGAGAATTCGGAGTAATAAGAGAGAGCGCGGAGCTAGCAGACGCTAACAGACGTACGGAGCAACAACAGGAAGTGACGTCGATACATACCACCGTCACCCAGTTCAAGGAGAATAAGATGTATAACGGCCTAAACCTGAGCACAGAGACTGGCTACCAAAGTAGTACACCAAAAGTTTTGCATAGATATACATACTGTATATGTAGATATCATATTTTTAGCATTTAGCACAGTTCCAGGTGCAAATCCCTCATTATTTCTCCACCCATCCTATGGAGGCTTAATTTTCAACATGTAATAAGGTACTGTATGAATTCTGATCTCTGGCACTACAGCGTTGTAAGCATTGTACCTTAGCTAGGGAATGTTTGCAGAATAAAATAGCTGCTGTCTTTATATATAACTCTGTAGATGTCTGAGTGTCTGTCTGATGAAGCTGGGGAGGAGGATAAGGACAAGACAAATACTGAGTCTGTTCATTTATAGTTTAAATAGTGTACATGCATTCAGGGTAGAAAGAAAGGACATCACTTGTTGATCCTATGATACCATGAAGACCATAAGGGGAGTTTCTTATTTAGCAAAATGGGACCCAAAAGATATGAAATTCATTGTGTTTCATAATTATTTCTGCAACAGAATAACTTCTGTGTAGACTCAGAATAGAAAACAGTGATAAAAATAATTACCTTTACACTTTAAACTGCAATGATCTCCTATAATCTTCAGTCTATAATTATCTGCAACAGCAGCTTTCTTCTTTGAACATGTTTTTTATTATGTGTGCCTTTAGAAGTGTCCCCCATGTTGGTGAGGTTAGAGGAGCATTCCTGCGAAATTGTGTGGGTCCCAAAATTCTTCAAGAAAGTTCCTTTTATGAACTTATGCTGGTCACCAGGTCTCCAGATAACCCTCATTGTGTCCATCACTTCTAACTGATTAAAAAATAACAGAAAAATTGAAGATGGAAAAATATTTGAAACTGTCTTCTCAATTTTTTATTTGGATTTAATCTGTGAATGTGCCATAACAAGTTTTTTATTCTGATGTGGAGGAGGATTAGCCTAAAAATAAAAAATAAAAATCCTCCCCTGGTTCTGATGGCAGCATCAGCTAGTACAGACCCCTCAATTAACCAGAAAATGCTGAAAGAACATTGTGCCAACATTTCTATGAATGAAAGAGACATGATGAGTGCTATGATTACCCTGGACAAAAAAGACTGTAGATTCTTCAAAGTGGAACTGCTGACATTACCCATACACTGAGATTCAAGGCCATTATTATTATTGGAGAGGCTGTCCTCTTTCTCCCCTGCTCCACTCTACAAGGCTGGATGGATAATCAGAGAAGATGAGGAGGCCTTACTAAAAGGGGCTGACAAATATCTATCTTAAAAAGTCTTCAGTTTGTAGAGCCTGCTCTAGTCAAAGGCTCATTTAAGCCCCTGGACTCTGACCAGTAGAAGAAGGCTAATGTAAAGTTTGGTTTATCACCTGTTTCTAGTGAGTGAGTACTTGTAAATATAGACAAATGTGCTAATGATCACATTTTTACTTTGGTTTAAGCAGTAGATTCAGGTGATTTTTCTCTTAGATCCTGGGTGATCTGTCCTTATTTCAGATAAAAATGAGTTAGAGATAAAGATAGATACACTTCTGATGCAGCTGAGGAAATAGATTTAAAACATGGGCTTTCAAATTAATAATAATGGATTACTCAATTGAAAAGTTATAAAAAAATGTTAGGCAAATTAATAATTTATGAAATGGTAAAATACATATTGTACTATTTTCGTTAGTGAGGACGCTTCTCTGCTAGTTCCTACTGCTTTACTTCACTTGCTTTTAAATCATTTCAACTTTTTCCAGTCTTTTTGTATAATTTTTATTTATTTATATTTCCTCCCTTTTGACAGGAATTTAGGTGGACTTAGGTGGATGCCTGCCTTTCTGAAGGAGAAAACCTTCATTTCCTTAAGCGAAAATCGACTAGCTAGAAACCAAATTCCAACAGCTAGAAGTAAATGTGGAGGTGAATGGAGTATGTGTATATGATACAAATTAACCGAGCGCTAAGCAGTACTTGGATGATTGATAGGAGAGTGAGAGGAAGTTGCTTTTAGTAACAAATCCTAAAGTAGTGTCTGGAATGCTTTGGTGCTTAGCCAAAAAATAAAACATCTCCCAGAGAACGATAAAACCAGCCCTGTCTGGGGAGATCTGTGATGAAACTGGCCTGCCTGCAAATCCATCAAAGTCACGGAGGTCTTGATCAACACCTGTTGTTAGCAGAACACAGCTGTCAATGAAACAACAGGTGTCGTCTCCAGGTACTTTACAAGAAAGTCATTTAATTACTATCATACATACATTCAGGGATCTGACCCTGTTTCTCCTGAAATCTACAATCATCCCTTTAATTTTGCTCACATTCAAGATCAGATGTTGTTCTCACACCATGCCACAAAGCGTTCCACCAGCTCTCTGTACTCAGCATCTTCTCCATGTCTGATACACCCGACAACTGCAGAGTCATCTGAGTATTTCTGTAGATGACAGGAGTCTGACTTGTACTGGAAGTCTGAAGTGTACAAAGTGAAAAGGAATGGTGAGAGTACAGTCCCCTGTGGTGCTCCTGTGCCGCTTATTGCCTGGTGAAACACAGTCCTTCAGTCAGACAAACTGTGGTATATTGGTCAGGTAGTTATTGATCCAGGCGATTGCTGAGGCCTCCACCTGAGTCTTCTGGAGTTTCCGACAAAGCAGATCTGCTGACTGCTTTGTCCAGATGACAGTGGGATTGCTGAAGCAGCTGTATGATGGCATCTTCAACTCCAACTCCATCGCAATAAGCAAACTGCAGGGGGTCCTGGTATGTGCTTGTTTGCTAACACAGGTGGACCAATAGGAGTCTTTACAGGAAATTCATGATGTGGGATGTCAGGGCAACCCGTCTGTAGTCATTGGTGTCTGATGGGGATGTGTTTTTTTGGTACTGGAACCAGGCAGGATGTCTTCCACAACAGTGGAACCTTGTCTTGGGTCAGGCTAAGGTTAAAGAGGTGTTGTAGAATCCCACAAAGCTGCTCTGCAGTCTTTCAGGACACAGAAAATGGGAAGAGGAAAGGGCAGCAGCATCGTCTGATTTGGCTGAAGAAAAACTTGTGTATCCAGAAGAGTCCATGACTGAGATAGAGGATAAAACATCCTAGGTCTGACTGAAAAGTTGTGGGTCGAAGGAGGACTCAATGTCTGGTTGGCTGGGTGCAGGAGGAGAAGATGGTGAGCTTGTTCCTGAACTGAACCTGTTGAAGAATGTGTTCAGCTCATTTGCTGTGTCCACACTTCCATCAATCAGATAATCTTTTGGCTTGAAGCCTGTGATCTTCTTCATTCCTGACCACACATCTCTGATCTTGTTCCTCTCCAGTTTCTTCCTATACACCTCATTGCTCTCTCCTATCTTAACGTTAAGCTGTCTCTGTATACTCCTCAATTACTCTCTGTCTCACTCCCTAAAGGCTCTTTTTTAGTTCCTTGAGGTCACTGGTGATCAAGGGTTTGTTGTTAGGGAAGCATCTCACTGTTCTGTGGGGATGATGTTGTTCACACAAAAGTTTATATAGTCAGTCACACACTCAGTCATGCATTAATGTTGTCTCCATGTGTTTTACAAAGAGAACTCCTGTCAGTAGCGTC
The DNA here is from genome assembly GCA_032876305.1 of Orestias chungarensis. Lineage (NCBI taxonomy): Eukaryota > Metazoa > Chordata > Actinopteri > Cyprinodontiformes > Cyprinodontidae > Orestias > Orestias chungarensis. The sequence goes on along the minus strand of JAVLVB010000620.1, from coordinate 25,367 downwards.
AAAACAACCCTGTAGGGCTTCTTCAGCTTCCTGTGACCACCATCTGTTGTTGACTGGCACTCCCAATCCTCATCCTTTCCTTTTCCTGCTACTCTTGAAATCCAGATCTGCTCTTATAGTCAGGAAACACGCCTGACAGACGTTGGAGTCGGGGATATGATTTTGCAGCCATGCCTCAGTAAAACACATAATACTGCATTCCCGATACTCTTGCTGAGTCCTTGTCAGGAACTGAAGTTCATCTAACTTACCATGATGATGGATGGTAGGGAGGGTTTGAAATTTCTCCTTCTTTCTCTCCTCTTTCGTCCTGCTCTGCAGCCTCCTTTTTAACTCCTCTGGATTTCTGGCTTCAGTTGTCGTATTATTTCTGCTTTTCCAATCTTAATCAGCTGCTCCCTGTTGTAAACCACCCTGTTGCTATGGTTACGTATTATAACAAGAGCAAATGTATAAAAGTAATGGAAAAAATCAATCCAGCTGCCACCCTGAGCGGCGCAATTCTAGAATACAGAACATGTTGCTGTAATCTTACAGCAATCCCTTAAATGTATGGGGTCAAGGCAGCAGCACTGTGTATTTGTGGCTCTTCACAGGACAAGCCATGAATTTCTTCCATCCTGTTTTAATACCTAGCAGAAATATCCACTGCTGCTGCTCCAGTTCTTACCCAAATGAAATATTAGTCCAGACCTCAGGTCTGCACCGGCTTCTTGTTGTTAAGCTCTAGTGTCTTCATGGTGCTTAAGTCCATCTCTGACATGTTAAAGAATTATGAACCAGTTCAGAATCTGAGCACAGGTAGTGGATCAAGCAAGAGGTGAAGCTCTGAAAATGTTTAAATCCACAGCTGAGCATGATGGCCTTTCTAGCGGGCTAATGTGGTAGGAGCAGGTACTATATGGGAGGATGTAACTGGGGAACCGTCTCTACCTAAAAACAAATGTCTTCAGGAGTTTACATGAAAAAAAAAAGATTTGTATCATAGTAATTAGGGAAGTTAATGGTTCACAACTTCATTATACTAGGTAAGTGATCTAGAACCATCACTTTCTATTAGGAAGTTTAAATAGATTTTGTTGCATTTAATATATTTTGATTTTAAAGTTATAATCAATTTCTGTACACTAGGAATGGTAAATGCTCAGAAGTGTTGGTTTGTTGAGTGTCTGTGTATATTATAGGGTATGTTTTAGATAAAAACAAACCATGCTGACAACTATCGCTTGTTTCGGGGAGGCTTATTAGTCCTCAGGTCACCAGACCTGTTGGCTCTGTAGGGAAACAGCAGGGGGTCCAGGAGGGTGCCAGTGATGTCCTTCAGGTACTCAAAGGACTTCATAACCACAGAGTTCAGGGCAACAGGTCTGGAGTCATTTAGACCTGTCCTCAACTTCTTGTGAAGGAGGCTGACATCTATTCAGTGAGATGTTTAAAATATTCAGTCTCATTATAGATTATCTTATTTTTTTTGTGTTTCCTCTTAAGGGATCACCACCGTAATATGTGGGGGGGGGACTGGTCAGGATGGTCAAAGTACAGTACATTGTTGTGGAGTTGGGCCGAATAACAAACAAATATAATAAAATATCTAACAACTAAAAGAACTGAATAAAAACATATGTGCTCCTTGTTCACATGAAGACCAAATAAGCTCAGAATTATTCAAGAGATGATTCAAATACACAAAAGACAAAAAAATACTACTTCAGCTTACTCAACACCATATTGTTTCATCATAATTATTTGTTTTATATCATAGTTTAGAATGTCCCATTTCTGCCTGGCCCCTCATTTAACCCTGCCTAGAAGCAGCCCTGTGCTATATTCAAGAGGGCCAGTTTGTGAATAAACATAGACGTAAATATCGCAGACCTCAGAGAAGCGTGATCCTGCCCTCTTTTATTTGTTAGCATAATCAAATATGCAGCCACACAGACTCTGACACAGTGGTAGTATGGACGCCCAGCCCAAAGCATTTGCCTGTCAGAGTATTTGGAATAGCTGGAAGCATGATGCAGCAATCAATTTCACACTTTTCACTCTGTTGTTTCTGTGCTTTCCCATCCTGAGTGACCCTCCTTTCCTGTAGGTTTGTAGAGAAGTGGAGTAGATGGGCCCATTTACTGAGGTCTGATGAAGCCCGGCTCTGTTGTAGCTAAAGGATAAATCTGATATCATATCATCGATTTACTGACAGGTTTTACGAGTGTAGTTTAGTATTTTTTGGAGTGTTTTTCTGACCTGGCTCTGCTGAGGCTTCCCCTTCACTTTAGCCTGCTCAGGACAGACGGCCCCTTTGCTCAGCGTGAAAGAACGGATTAGATACAATGTGTAGATTGAATTCAAGCCAGGGTACATCCTTGAAAACTGCTCCTTCCCTTAACACACTAATACAAGACCAACTAATTACTATGCAAGCTCAGAGGTATGTCTTAATTAAGTATTAAGTCTTCATATTCTAGTAAAAGTCTATTGTTGGACTTTTCTGAGCTGAGCTATTTCTTAATTACTATTCAGTTAAAAAATATTTTTAAAGATTTGTGTTAGGATGTCTGCTGCTGTCATGATAGAAACAAACTGTTAGAGACAAGGTTTCTCCTCACAAATGACAAAGAACTGTGAACGTTTAGAGATTTAAGGCCCCTCTGAAAAGAAAACCATGTATTCCTGTATGTGTATTTGTCTCGTATGTGAAAATGTGTACATGTACATTGTGCTTAACATTCATTTTTGTTATTATTGCTTAGTATTGTTATTTATTCCTTGTGTCTCATAATGTTCTGTTCTGAATTGTGGGAGAGCAAAATAAACAGGACAACGAGAATGTGGAACAACAGGGTGTGAGTATATTGTGTAGTGTGTTCTCTGTGTGGTGTACTTACAAAGGAAGAAAGATGCCCGATGTTCGGTTAATACAATTTAAATTTGTTTACAGCCAACTCTGTGTTTTCCTTTAAAGAATGGACTAAACTAGACGTCAGAAACCAGCCTAATTTAAACCACCTGATCAACCCCAACAAGGTTTTATCAACACAAGCACAGGTCCTTAAGTGATTACAGGAAGATGCTGCTGGTCCTGTGTTAGTCCATTGAAGAGTGTAATCTGTTCTGCCTACATCTGGTGAGGTAGTAGGCTCAGAACCGGGACCTAAAAGTCTCAACAGCCTGACAGAGAAGGTTGTTCTGTTCTGAGCACGACTGTGGAAACACTGGAGATGATGGTGCAAAAAAGGATTCTTCACAAAATCAAGAAAATTATAGACAAACCGCGAGCGTCTTTCTCAAGAGACTTTACAACAACAGTGTCTTAAGTTCGATTCCACTTCAGTAATGTAATACAGACTGCTACAGGAGATCCTTCAGGCCCACAACAACCATTAGCATCCTCAACAATGCTCTCCTCATCTTGCTCTTTTTTTGTTGGTCCAATTTTGTAGAGGCACAAACGTTGGCAAGCCAAATAAAAAACTGCATTATAGTTGCATGTTACAAAAAGCAAACACTGAATGATTTAAAAAAATAAAAGCCATGTTTAGAAAATCATGGTAAAGCCTAACTGCAACTCATGATAATTTTAGGTCATGTTTTCTACTGCTATGAATTTACAGAGTCAAATCTTCATTCATACTCTGGGTTCATATATCATTTATCTTTTCAACTATGTTTAATTTGGACAGTGCTTTATAAATGCTGACATTGTGACTTTCTCGAAATGAAATGTAACCTGTAAGAGCGTTTTTCCCACATTTGTGCAGGACGTCTTCTTTCCGCTGGAACACTGGTACAAAGGAGCGGATGCTCATCAAGGTGACAGACAGGGAGCCGAGCTTTTTAGCTCATCAGGGAAACGGCTACTCACCATGTGAATCCCCGACACCTGGAGGGGGCAACACGTTGCGAAAGCGCAATTCATCCGGAGGAAACCCCCCCTCAGAACCCAATGGCTCCCCTGTTCTCTATTCTGACCGTCGCCAGTCTCCATATCTGAAGAGGGCGGAGCTAGGCAGCGGGGGAACCCACCGCCGTCCCTCAGCCGAGTCCCAGCCCCCATCACCCCGCTATGCCTTTGAGCCTCCGCTGTATGAGGAGCCACCGTCAGACTATAAGCCTCCACCCATCTATGAAGAGCCTCCTACTGACATGAGCCTCTCAGACTCGTCTTCCCTTTATGGCTCAAACAAATCACCATCCCGGAAATCTCCTGCCCCCTTCTATCACTCCCCCAAGCAGAGCCAGTCCTCCTATGGTCAGCTAGTCCTGACACGGCAGAAATGTCCAGACAAAACTCAGAGCCTGGAGTACAGTCCTGTAGGAAAGGAATATGTCAAGCAGCTGGTGTATGTGGAGCAGTCGTCTTCCAGTCCCCGCTTTAAGACTGCTGACCGTCTGCAGTGCTATGGGACCAATGGTGGCTTTGGTGGTTCGTATGGAGGGTCCTATACTCTGCAGCACAGCCAGTCGCTAATCAGAGATCCCCGGCAATTTTTGGACTATCGTGGGGAGGGTGGAGAAGGAAGTCAGAGGTTTATCTACGAAGACTCCATTTCCTGGTCATCCAGTCAGACTCACTCTCTGTCCTCCTCGTCCTCTACAGCTGGGCCGGGGGGGTTCTCCCCCTGTGGCAACCGCAAACGCAAAAGCCGTAAGCCGTCTCTTCCCCAGGAGCTGGGACACTGCGGGAAAGAAGAGCTGGCAGGCACTGGGTCAGAGGTGATGCTGGCCCAGGCCAGGCTGGCATGGGAAGCCCAGCAGGTGATGAAACAGAGGAGCAGTTGGGACTCTGGTCAGGGAGGAGGAGGGACCCAAGGCGGGGGCTCCAAAGATGGATATGAGAGCGACGGGGCCGTTCCTCTCCCACTGCCAGGACCTGTAGTAAGGGCGTTCAGTGAGGATGAGGCTCTAGCCCAGGGGGACGGCCACCACTGGAAACGCAGCACCTTTGACCGTTTAGGCTTCCCTCAGGCCCTGCTGGAGAAGAGCCTCTCAGTCCAGACCAACCTGGCGTCCCCTGAGCCGTACCTGCACCCGTCACAGGTACTGCCGCTTTTAATGGTCCTTTAGTGTTTCAGTCTTAGTTTTGTTTGTAGCTAGAATAATATTCCGATGAACCTTCTTGTTTAATTTCATTTAAGCAAAGAAATAAAACAAAGCAGAACTGTGCTTTGGGACCGTTTGGGTGAGGACAGCAGATATGCAGGAATAATAAGTCGGGTAGAAACAAATCAACACATTTATTTGTGATGCTTACAACCTGACTTTGATCAGGTTTAGATTAACTACTTAGAATGAGGCTTTTTATATGAACAGATCAAATCAAATCTTTTCACATGATATTTGAAATCAAGGCTCAGACAGTAGCTTTGTCGCTAGCAAGGAGGATCACCAACACTAGATGGCAGCACACATCTGATAGACGGTCCAGATTATTAGTGGATGTCCAGTATTTTAATTAGATGACCTCTTTTTTGGTGCTATGTTGAGGCGGTTGTTGCATTCCCACTACAGAAGCAGGTAGGACAGGAAACAGTGCTAAACTTTACTCACTGCTTAAATAATCCTGGAATATTCTGGATAATTATTTTCAAACATATTTTCACCCAGCCTCATGTTAGATATGAGGATATTTACAGTTTACCAGACACATTGATATAAACTACCAACCTTTGTAGGAAGACGAGATGCTTTTATTACAACCTTATTTGGAGACTTTATATTCATGTTTTCAAATGATTATTTAACACTTATAATTCCCTTCAGTTTTTGCTGCAATATGATTAAAAACAACAATTATCTTCCATTCCACTTACTTCACTTTGTCAATAAACTTGTGCAGCAGCAGCAGCACAGTAATAAGAGGCAATGCTGTCTGTCTTTTTCTGTCTTTGTCCCCTACAGTCGGAGGATCTGGGAGCCTGTGCCCAGTTTGAAGCCAGTCGAAATGCCAGGAATATGATGCCAAGTGCCAGCTGTGGCATTTTCACAGAATTTAGCTTGAGAAAGCCCTCGTCAGAGACTGACATTGAAAACTGGGCATCCAAGCATTTCAATAAACATACACAGGTACTTTATCAAAGAAATAAACTATATGTCTATTCATTTTTTCTTTCCAGATATCTGACTGTGTAGTAAACAGGTATGACTAAACTAACACACAGTTTATGATCCAACCCAAAAATTCAACATGCTCTGTTACAAGCAAAGCATTTTTACCATAGTCAAAACTATAACTGTGCTACTGTACAGGGGCCCAACATGGTTTTAGGAAAGTGAGCTTAGAGGGCCAAATACCCTTATGACACTACTGATAGAGCAAAGGTAGCCTCTAGGAAGGAATGTCATGCAAGTCAAGTACTCCCTTAAAAACAGTGATGACTGAATTTATAAACTCTCCTGCACACCTACATAAAAAGCTGGCATGTCCAAGGAAAAGAGGAGCTCTGGTCACCCTAAGGTTATCCCCTCATAAGGCCCAGCATGACTCATGTACAATAATCCCTTGGTTTGCAGGTTTGGTCCTTTTTCCAGCAAACACATGTTTACATTAACATTTAAATGTTAGCAAGGATGTTAACTGTTGTTGTGGGGGGAATAGTGAAGGTTGATATCATTATTATTGCGTCTGTGTTGGGTGTCTTGCTGCCACAGGGTTTGTTCAGGAGAAAGGTTTCCATAGCCAACATGCTGGCTTGGAGCAGTGAGCCAATAAAGAAGCCAATGATTGTGACATCAGACCGGGGCATAAAGAAGGAGGCTGTGGACATCTTTAAGCTCATTCAGACTTTCATGGGAGACCGGCGCTCCAAAGCAGACCCTCTTCCCTTGGCTCTGGAGGTTTGTGTTCAGTATGTCAAGTCAAGTTCATTTGTCCAGCACATGTGAGCAGCAGGACAGTTTAAAGGGATTTACATGTTAAGTATCCTATTCCAGGAGTTTTCATACATGACACATGAAATTCAGCCGTCTCTGTTCCTTGTGCTACTCCAGCTTCACTTTTGTGGCGGCTAAGAGAAAAGCTCCACATGTTAACACCACATACGTAGTAATCTGTTACGTTCCTCAGCTCTTAAAAATCTACTGAAATGCCTCAAACCTTTATCTTTAAGTACTCGAGTAAACCACCTGTAAATGAACCAACAGAGGTAGTTAAGTCCCTAATCTAGTGAGTTAACTGAAACAGAGAATCTTCTTTTAAAGCTTTTCTGAAACGGATACTTAACTCTGTAGACGGGCGTTTTCCATCTTTCATCAACTACCACATTGATTCTCTAAATTTCTAAAGATCCTGATGTCTATTTGTGACAGAGTAGCTTCCTGGCTTTCTTGTACAGGTAGTTGTGCGGGGGTGGAGTAACCAGGGTCTGCGTGATGAACTCTACATCCAGCTATGCCGTCAAACTACAGAGAACTTCAGATACGACAGCCTGGAGCGGGGTTGGGAGCTGATGGCCATCTGCCTAGCCTTCTTCCCCCCCACTCCTCGTTTCCACACCTACCTGGAGGGCTACATCTACAGACACATGGACCCCCTTAATGACACCAAGGGTAAATGAGCGATGCAAAGACGTTCAGCAGTGCGTCCCGTAACCTCTGTGTGTCTTTTATTTTTATCCAAATGTCTTGAAAGTGGACGTCCGTCTTCTATGTCATGACTGAACAGACCGAGGATAACTTTGACCTTTATTAACTAACAGATATTTGATGAACTATGAACCTGACCAGTTGAAATTGATTAACTAAGCACAGGGTCACATGGTCAGACATAGACGGATCCAGCTCTATTATTTCACCACATGCAGGTCTTTTCTGTGCCCACATATCTTAGTAGCTTCTAGCTTAATCTATTAAAGGGATCAAGCTGGGCTCATTAAGTAGCCTGAACCCTCTGGTCTTTCCTCCCTTGCTTCTACTCTCACCACCATTGCATTACAGTTCTTTACATCTCCTGTTCTGCGTCTGTGACTCCAGATTTCTGTACGACTGAAAATGTAATTCAAGGTTTTACCTGTGAGTCACTTACCTGTGAGCTCACGTTTAAACAGGAAACAACACATGTGTGAAATACACCTTTAGACAGTAAACATCATACAGCTTTATCTTTGTTAAGAACTCCTCACAAAATAGGAGATACTTGAATTTAGATCGTAAACACGTCTAACCTGATTTGAGAAGCTGGAAAAGGTTGAAACCAAACTGGGTTCTTTCCTGCACAGATACAAACAAAGCAAAGATTTAGAGATGAACTTAGTTCAGGTTGGCTGTAGCTTTGGCTCAAACGTGTCTCATGATGTTATTAAAAAGAATAAGAAAGTGACAGGAATGTGGCAGAAGAAGGTTCTATTGAATCAGCAGGGACTCATTACAGGATGTCCTCTCAGTGCTGCAACTTTGTCTTTTTGTGTTGAAGGAGTTGCCATTAGCAGCTACGCTAAATACTGCTACAGGAAACTGATGAGAGCTGCGTTGACTGGAGCCAAGAAGGTAAGGATGAACACTGAGCTGCAGGGGCATGTTAGCAGCTTATAAGGAAGAGCGACCTGACCAGACTAAACCAGTCTTGTTTTTTATGGTCCTTGTCATGTTTAGTCGTGTTTTACGGTTCACATCCAGGTTCCTTTAAACACATGTAGTTTTACCTGTAAATGTGATAAAAACCAGTGATGGACCATTATTGTTCTACACAGAACAATCAGAGCACTTCACATCATTTCTACAAAGCTAACCTGTGTTGGCTTCACTTTGGACGTCTACTCTCACCTTAATGATTTCTGTTCTTCTCTGCTTCATTTCCCCTAATGCTCACATTTCTTTACATTTACAGATTCATAATTTATCCACTGTAGTGTTTTAATTAGACCTGTGTTAATAAAACTGTTCTTTGTGTGTTTCATCAGGGGCTTCAAAAGCCCTCTCTCGAGGAAATTCAGCACGCCAGGAATGCTATTTTCAGTCCATCCATGTTTGGATCGTCACTAGAAGAGGTAATGGCGCTTCAGAAAGAGCGATACCCAAACCGCCAGCTGCCCTGGGTCCAGACCCGTCTCTCTGAAGAGGTTCTGGGTCTTAATGGAGACCAAACAGAGGGCATTTTCAGGTGAGGGACAAAAGGACTACAAGAGCACAAACTACGATTGATTGAGGTTCAGACGGGTTAAGTCAGATGTGGTAATATATGTGGGTCCTTTTTGGTTTTGTCACATCATCAAAAACCTCTCTGGTAAATTTAGAAGCATTTCATTGTGTTTCTCAAGAATGAAGAATCAGTTTATTTCTATAGGGCCAATTTACAACAGATGTCGTCTCAAGGCACTTCACAGAAAATCAATTAAAATCAAAGATACATCATAAACAAATCAATTTGAAAACGTTTCCAAACTAAGGAACCCCAGCAGATTCATGGAGTCATTGACTTGCAGCATTCACTCCTCTGGAATCAGCAGACTGTTAGTCAGATATGAAGCTCCCCAGCAAAAGTCGGTAGATGAAAGTCATCATTTAGTCACTTTTAGTGTTTCAGAGAGACATAATTATGTTCTGCAAACTATCTGCAGGTTCAAACTAACCTTTTTTCCGGTTACACTAACTCGCCTCTGAAATTGGAAGAGTTCAATCAGATTTTTGAAGTCCGTTGTTGTCTTTCTTTTTCGCTGGAGTCTAATTGTCTGTGTGTACTTGCTCTCTGCCTTTGACCTGTAGGGTACCAGGGGACATAGATGAAGTCAATGCCCTAAAGCTGCAAGTTGATCAATGGAAAATTCCCACAGGATTGGAAGACCCACATATCCCAGGTGAAAACATGCTGTATAAATGTTTCTATGAGAGAGTTAAAGGTGAAATAGCTGAGTTATGTGGATCTGGTACCTGAAGTCAGTCTTGGGCCTCCTAAAAGTGACTCAGTCTTTGTGAGGCTGGTTGTCTGGCTCAGAGGTAACACCACTTACCCAGGTTATTTAGAAGAGTTTGGAGGGTTTTTGTGTTCTTCCATGTCTCTGAGTCCTCTCTGGACATGTCTCATTGACATATACTTCAAATTGTCTCTTAGACCACACTTATCTGAGAACCTGAAAGCAGGATCTTAGGTTGCAACTGATCCAGTGCATCTGTCCTGCTGCAGCTGTCTGGCCTTCCCGCCTGTCCTCACTGGTCTTGGAAAATCATCTTAAAGGAATTTGCCATACTAAGACAAATGAAGAAGAGATGAAAAGATGCACTAATGCATTTTTGTCCCACCTTTCATTCAAGGTTGGCAGAATGCTACCACTGGGAGATTAAACTTCGAAGGTGATGGGCTTTAGCCTAAACTATTCCTCTCAGTCAGGATTAGAACAGTGATTAATGAGAAGAATAATATGTATCAAGTCTGGGTTACTCCAGGTTTGAACAGAAACGTCTACATATAAAACACTAAAGTGTGGATTCTGCCTGAAGGGTGAAGTAATGATGCGGGAAATATTATCTTGCTGCATTTTGGATGTAGGAAAACATTAAGTTATTGTCAGCAGAACCCAGTTTAGTTTCTATATGAAACATAAGAATACAATTTTATTAATTGTGTTATTGTATTAAAAATCTAATTATTGACATCCTCGTGAATATCATTGAGACATCTCTTTATTTTAACCTTCAGTTTGCATGGTGGACCTAATTTTAACCAAAGTATTTGTGGTGTTCCTTTACTGCCCTCATTTTACATATAATTCATCTATCGTTAGTAAATGGACACATCACTCACCAGATCTGATTACTCCTTATGTCCCTAACAGAGCACTGCACTCTCAGACTGCAGGTTTACTGGTGGTTCCTAGAATCTCTAAAAGCACAATGGGAGGCAGATCTTTCAATTATCAGGCTCCTCTCCTGTGCAACCAGCTTTAGTCAGTGAGGCAGACACATGTGAAGCCTATAAAGGAGCTTTTACTACCTTTAACTATGTAATTTTCTTCACCATATAAATTATTCCTACAGTACTTCTGATTCTTTTTGTGGGTCTTCTAGAATCAAGAATCAGTTTATTTATATAGCGCCAATTTACAACATGTGTCGTCTCAAGGCACTTCACAGAAAATCAATTAAAATCAAAGATACATCATAAACAAATCAATTTAAAAAGTTTCCAATCTAAGGAACCCCAGCAGATTGCATCGAGTCATTGACTTGCAGCATTCACTCCTCTGGACTCAGCAGACAGAAACAATGGCTTGTGTTGTCGTTGACTTTACAGCAATCCCTCATACTGAGCATGCATGTAGCGACAGTGGAGAGGAAAAACTCCCCTTTAACAGGAAGAAACCTCCAGCAGAACCAGGCTCAGTACAAGCAGCCATCTGCCACGACAGACTGGGGGTTTGAAAAGACAGAAAACTAAATTAGAAGCACAGGATACTGAAATAAAAGAGTTTATAGCAGCAGTTTTAGAACGTCACTGGAAGCATCTCAGCCCATGTTCTCATCCAAGAAGCTGTCTCAGCTAACAGAACCAGACCAGGTGTGGTTACTATGGAGAGAAGAACACTAAGAGAAAACAAAAGGTTAACAAGGTTGAAATAACGGTAACTAAGTAGATTGGACAAAGGAAGAAAGTAGCAGAGAGAGAAGTGGTCAGATTGTCCTC
>JAVLVB010000619.1:280821-292510 GCA_032876305.1 Orestias chungarensis | reverse complement strand
GGCAAAGTTTTACTATCTTCTCTTCCTGTGTCTGCAGACTGATAGGGATCAGTGAGGGATCAGTGAGGGGTCAGTGAGGAGGGGGAATAATGGTTTCTGCAACAGTTTGTTTAAATCACATGTGACTTGTTTTATGACTCTGTATACTCCCTACTTTCAATAAAATAGCCTGATGCAGAAGTAGAGTTCAGACCCGAGTGAGCCATTGCACTAGAACGGCCTCGAGTCTCCCATTCTGCAGAATGGAAACTTATCTTTCGCAAGAGGTTTTTGTGGACTGAGCGATTGTGAGTTTATATCTTTTATTTGAACATTGTGAGAACCTGAATACGCTGTCCTGAGATCAACCAACCTGGGGAAGTCAAGGAGGACTTCAACAATATTTTTACATGATAAGATTTTGTATCGCTCTAATTTGGGCACTTATTATTATGTAAAATCTTTATTGTCTTAGTACTATTAGTACTGTATATTACAACCTCAGAAATCACTGTAGGCCCTATAGGTGGAGTTTTACATTTTTCTCTATTAAGTGGATAAGCTGAAGATCTGGATGGAGGAAAAAGATATGATATGAGTGCTGAGAACAAATAGACAAACTGTGACTGCACAGTGGATGATTAGGGATTTTCTGTGTGGCGTTGGGATCAGAAGCAGACTAAACACAGTTGAGCACAGTGAGGAAGCTTCAGATTCACCGACCCACTACTTGGTGGTCTGTGGAAAGAACGTGGGTTAGAAGCATCAAGGCATACATGCATACAGTCAGGCAAAGAACCTGTGGGACGGGGAGGAATCAATGCTCAGGACACAGAAATATGGTCAGGCACTTGGAGACAGAATCCAACAAACAAATCCAGGAGCAAAGCAGAAGGCAGAAGTCTTGGGGCAGAAATTGGGTCGCTGTCCAGATAGCAAAATCCAGCAGAGGTATTCGATGTAGGCAGATTGCCCATGGGGAAGGAAGGTGATAAGTGTCAGCCAGTCAGACAGACAGCCTACCACATACTCCAGGTGTATCATCATTGATAAAGGGTTCTTTAACAAATAACACATTTAATCTTATGAACAAGGAGGACTTTTTAAGAATGAAGATAAATTCAGAAATGAACAAATCAGTAAAGTAACTACAATGTCTGAAATGAATCTTAAACATTTCAAGTCTTTTTTATTTCTTTTATTTGTTTTTTATCGAAAAATATGGGATTTGGGAAAGACTTTCTCAATTGGGTCAAGGATGTTATGTACAACTACATGCAGGTGATGTAGACATCACTCTTTTCTAGGTTAATAGGCACAAAGCAAGGGGACTTTTCAAATTAAAACCATGGCTGTATCCAAGGTGGGTCTTCTAGATATGGTTAGTGCTGGACAGAATGATCAAGGATTACTTGTGGAATGGGATTAATTTACAGAAACTTTAAGTAACAAGGAGCAAAGAAGGGCTTTCACTAGCAACTGGAATGGCTAAATTACATTCTAAATTAATTAGAATGAGTAAATGTAGTAGAATGTGCTACCCCATTCAGTCCAACTGAAGCTCTGTCATAAAGAAAGCAGCTCTAAATAAGCATGTAAAACGGAGGATAAACCAATTTTAACACACTCCAAAAATGGTTAAACCTCACAAAACAAGCATATATGTTGAATAATGTGTTAGTACAGCTGGGGAAGAAAGTGCTTTGGAACTCTTAGTTATCTAGTGGCATAAGAAGCCTCGCTAATTTAGTTGGACATAAAATATTTACCTCTTACTTATATCTAATAACCCTACCTAGAAAAGCACAGAAGCATATGGCAAACAACAATCCCTATTTGTTACTGATCAAGAATACAACAAATTTGAGCAAATTGCTTACTTTAAATACCTTTTCTTAGATCGTTTCTTATTAAAAAGAAACAACTTATTTCTCCTGCCTTTATGCATTTTAATCATTTTAATTTTCTTTGTAAATGTGAATGATCTGGTTAGTTACTGTTTTGAGTTATGAAAGTTAGAAATCTATCAAATACAACTGTGACAGTATAATTTGTACTGTAAAATTTCCGTATACAATTAATATTTTTAATTAAATCAGTATTAATTAAGTCTAACATGTGTGCATATGTCTGCTAAGTAGTGAAATCAGAAGAGTAATGCACTTTGGGTTTTTCATTAGTTTTACCTGCAGTCTTGACGTGGGTTTGCCAAGTATCCTGGGTAAGCTCCATCAGTGATAGCACGACACATTGTACTGTCTCTGTCTGATGGCAACAGGGTCCCTGCTCTTACCATGAGACCTAGACAGTGGAAAAATGTGTTTCTCTCCTCTGGACCATCTTCTGTGAAGAAACAGTGGCCCAGTGTATCGTAGCCCACCACGTCTTTTACCTGGAACCAAAGGAAACATTTAATAGAAATGTCAATTTGCTTATATATATATATATATATATATATATATATATATATATATATATACAAATAGACTCTTCTCCCTCATGTTTTTACATCTACTCCCCTTCTTCCTCATCATTTAATTTGCTGATGTTTAGACCCCCGATATATTAATTCCCTGTACTTTCTTACTTCTATCTTTATTTCTAACAAAGATTTTACAAAAAAAATGTTTTCAACATTTGTTAAATGCGCTCACCAAATGCTATTAAATGAAAGATGATATTGTTTAGCAGTGGGGAATACATTTTAGCTTTGTATTATGGTAACTGGTTAAAATCAAAGAAATGACGTTCAAACCTGGGTGCTTGACATCTTGACCCAGTCTAGAAAAATATGAATTTCCCTTTAAACACATTTAATTTTTCAATTTATTTTATCTAATCTATTATGTGTATTGTTGTGGATATCAGGTTATCTCATTCTGAGACAATACCCTGCTCTTCACATGTACTCCTCACAGAAATAATGTGATTTTAATGAGTACCTAACAGTTGATATGGAAAAAATACATCAATAACAAAATATTTATGTAGATATCAAAACTTCTTCATTCATTTCATACTTTCATTTTGTTTTTTTAAAGTATAATTTTAACTATGCCTTTAGGGACATTACTAAATAAGTTTTTTACACTATATCAAATAAAACATTGTAATGTACATTTAAAGCTGATTGACTATATAATATGACATATTGAGGTCTGTTTTCTTGCTTAAAACATGTGTAAAATATTTGATTTAGCACAATTTTGTGGTAGTATAAAAACCATACGTTCTGCCAGTCCTTTCTCTATTTAGGACCACATTACCCATAATTCCTTGATCAATTTCATTCAATATATTCACGTTTCATTCAATATATTCAGACTTTCATTCAAGTCATCAATAGGTCTCAATATGTCATATGAACATTCATCAACATTGAGCATAATTTGAAATATAGACTGCTGTGGGTGCTAAATTGGATCGGGGTTTCCCAAAACAACACATGCCAAACAAAATTGGGTTATACACCGTATAGCTAAAAATTTTATCTCTTGTTTAGCCCCCAGAAACACATAGCAGGTGGCGGGAAATTAGAGTGCAGAGATAAGGAAGTGGTGGGAGGGGAGATCGCGCTCCAACTATGCTTAGGTTAGCTTAGCTTAGCATAGCAGGCAGACTGGGTTTGTGAACTAAGCTCTGCTGTACCAAAAACCCCATAGTCTATTTTAAAGTGTGTTCAGTGTTGATGAAGTGACTGGTCAGAAAAGCATGTAATGCATACTTTTGTGCTTAAAACCTCTCCAAACTTTTCGCAACAAATTCAGTATAGTATGAAAACGCTGTCTATGCTCGCCTTCTCTGTTTACCAATGGTGGTTCAATGCATTGTGGGAAATAATGGTGACCCAAGTCCGCAGAAGCATGGATCCTCAATACAACTGATGAAATAAGACTTTATCTCGGTGCTATTAGAGTATTTCGTTAGAAGTGTACTTATAATAGGAACATTGCTTGAGTCACTGCCGATCTGGTTTCAAAAGCACTCGAATAGAGGCTTACAATCTAGTATGTATGTTTGAACCACATTAGCCATAATCCATTGAAGCCAGTCCGACTTTCATTCAATATATTCGGATTCTCATTCCATATATTAACCCTCTGGAGTCCATTGACGCGCCGGTGCGTCAATTTATCACTTGTGTAGAAAGTGGGGACCTCAAACTATACATCAGTTTTTAAATTGTGTTGATAGGCCACGTAAAACCACAGTTCTGATAAAGAATTTACACCATACTTTCGTCACGTTCGGTGTACGTGTGTGCGTCTCAAAGAGACCAGCTTTTCACACAGACAAAAAAACAATAAATGAAAAAAAAAAAACCTGTCCTATTGGTGGAAAGATGCATTACGTTAATCAATCAAAAATCATAATCGCAAACTACGGTGTTGGTGGCTACGGGACGAGGGAAAATTGTGGGATTGACGGCTGCCGACACAGAGAGAGATAGGAGCGACAGTAAGTTTTGAGATTTCAGTGATCTTTGATATTTAGTGTATTTTAAGTGTTTAGTTAGTCTGTGTGATGGTCTAGTTTAGTGTCTTGGGTTAGAGTTTGGTTGATTTTGTGAGATAAAACAATGAGGCCATAAATGAATGTGAAGCGGGCAGTGGAGCTCTTCTTCAAGCAGGAGGCAGGTGAGGGTTGACGGGGCGGACCACAAACTAGAGACAGAAAGTGGTGACTTTGACAACTACCTAACAGGACAGTACGTGGTTTTTATTGGAGGAGTAGAGAGACGACCCTCCGACGAGTAAGGCAAGGCAAGTTTATTTGTGTAGCACATTTTCGTGTACAAGACAATTCAAAGTGCTTTACATAGGAAAAAAGATCAGAAAATGAAACAATAAAATCAGCTTTGAATTTAAAAGAAATAAAATTAAAATAAAATAGTAATAATAGTAATAATATTCTCTCTTGCTATATGCACAGTTAAACAAGGCTGTTTTCAGCCTGGATTTAAACAACAGCAGAGATGAAACCTGTCTCACCTCTTCAGGAAGACTGTTCCTAATTTGTGGAGCATAAGACTGGAATGAAGCCTCCCCTTGTTTGGTCCTGACTCTGGGCATCAGCAGGAGGCCACTACCTGAGGTTCTCAGAGTCCTGGCTGGTTCATATGGCTCTAACATGTCAGATATGTACTTTGGGGCTAAACCATGAAGAGACTTGTACACAAGCAAGGCTGTTTTAAAGTCTGTTCTTTGAGTGACAGGAAGCCAGTGCAGAGAGACTTGAGCACTGGACTAATGTGGTCATATTTCCTGGTTTTGGTCAGAACTCGAGCAGCAGCATTCTGGATGTTGTGAAGCTGTCTTAAGGCCCGTTTAGAAAGCCCAGTGAGCAGGCCGTTACAGTAGTCTAATCTGCTAGAGATAAAAGTATGGATAAGTCTTTCTAGGTCTGGTTTAGAGACTATTCCTCTGATTCTGGCAATGTATTTAAGATGGTAAAAGGCTGCTGATGTTACTGATTTAATGTGGCTGTTGAAGTTCAGGTCAGAATCGAGTATAACCCCAAGATTTTTGACCTGATGTTTAGGTTCCAGAGAGAGCGTCAGAAGGTAACTGATGACACTTTCTCTTTGTTTCTGTGGGCCACTGACAATGATTTCAATTTGTCTGAGTTTAACTGGAGGAAGTTGTTCTGCATCCACAGACTGATCTGTTCAATACAGTGACACAATAATTCAACAGGCCCATGTTCTCCTGCTGTCAGCAACACGAAGATCTGAGTGTCATTAGCAAAGTTGTGGTAGGACACATCATGGCTGCTTATTAGCTGGCCCAATGGAAGCATATACAGATCGAATAAAAGGGGTCCCAGGATTGACCCCTGGGGAACCCCACAAGTTACACCCATTCGGTCGGAGACGCAGTTCCCAATTTGAGTAGGTAGATCCGACCAGAGGACGGGATGGCGACAGCGGGGCACGTTTTGAAATGTCCAATTTCTATTTGCATCCTAAGTTATTAAATTGGTTTGTTAAACATATTTGCGAGACATTACATTGTTTTGTAAATAGCTTTTCAAAAACCGCCTGAGGTAATGCCAGGCGTTTGTTTTTGCATTTATGTGAAAGTGGTTCGTTAAATATATTTGTGGTTTTCACAGTAAAAAATATGACTTAAACTATAAATAAATATAGGGAAGGTTGTGCTGAATCAAATGATACTAAGCAATGCAAGGTAAACATGTTTTTAAAGTGAAATATAAAGTTAAAATCAAAAGTAGTCAAAAACAGCCAATTATTACCTGTCTCCAGAGGGTTAAAAGTTTAATTCCATATATTTAGAACTTTGTATATATACATACAATAATTTCCTGAATGGCATGCCATAATGTATATACTTAAGAATTTATTCAAAAAAATTAAAAATATGTGTTTCTGAATAGATGCTTTTTTCTTAAAACTCAGGAAATTTATTTTGTTTGTTCTTTTTTAAATACATTTGTTATTCAGTAAGCAAACATGTGCAAGAAGACCTTTGAACTAACCAGAAGTCCACTTGAGCCATGGATTGTAACGCAGCGTGAAAAAGAGTGATGAATGGAAAGATCACTGATATATGTAGGGGGGCTGTAGCCTCCTTTCTCGTCCACATCTCCGTTCATGTGAAAATGGACAGGATAATGACCCATGGTCTGTTGACCCATGTGCTGAAGCTCCAAACCAGATATATGAACAGCTCTGAAACCCCGCTGAATCTAAGGAACAAATAGACAAACACACTGGAACAAATTAACATTACAGAAAAAAATTCTAAGAAAAAGGTCAACAACTTTCATCTTTTAAAAAACAAGTAATCTGATTGGAGAACAGTAAAAAAGTTTTTATATAAAAACAACGGCTAATTACCACACCCCAATTCAAGTTTAAAATTTTGACATAATACAATTATGAATAAATAAGAACAGGGACTAAAATATACTGTGTGATTGTGTACCCTTGCTAGCAAACACTCAACGGATTCAACTCTACAAACAGCTAGTTAATCCAAGCTAAACACTTTTTAATATGGAACGTTAACTAAGCTAAAATGCTCTAACAAATAAGATACTTTGGCGCCAGACTATGATGACACTTAAAGACAAGCATAGGTGTTTTAAACTTTATACTTTCAGCAGCAGTCAGCCAGTACAGAGACCTGAGCACTGGACCTGAGCAGTTCTAGTGTCAACTCAAGGAGCAGCATTATGGATATTCTGCCGTTTTTTTACAGCTCATTTAAGAAGCTCAGTGAACAGGACATTACAGGGCTCTATCCTGTTGGGAACAAATGCATACGTATTAATCTCTTTTTGTCTGGTCAACACGCTGAAAGACTGCGGAGAAGCTCCTTTTATCCTCTTCAGCCCAATTAGTAGATTGGCAGCACCTGTGGCAGGGAGAAGCTGCCATCTCAGCAGACACAGGAAAAAGTAGCCTCCTAGTTCTCCCTCTATAGAGAACATAGAACAACACACCAAGCCAACAACATTCAATACCTGACAGGAGCAGGTAATAGTGAAATAGTTTCACTTTGATGTGGAGCAGGTTAAGGAACTTAGTTTCCTTGTATTTAATATTTTATCCATAGCTATCTCAACATTTTGCTGCCAAGGCTCAGGCTTATTATTTTCCCTCACTTTGCATTTTTAATCACCACTTTCAATTTAATAGCTGAATCCAAAAAACAGCGCATAAATATAAGGATTTATGCTTGACTAAATGATATGAAACAATATTCCTAGTAGCTCACAAAGCAACTGCTGACCAGTCTCAGAATTTTTCACATTACCAGATGTAAATAATTGCACTGATGAGAGAGGTAAATGGAAGTCTACAGGGGTTGGACAATGAAACTGAATCACCTGGTTTTAGACCACAATAATTTATTAGTATGGTGTAGGGACTCCTTTAACGGCCAATCTTGGTAATGACATAAACAAGTATTGCTCAGTGGTCAGAGGGATTTTAAGCCGTTCTTCTTGCAAGATAGTGATCAGGTCACGATGTGATGTTGGTGGAGGAAAACGTTTCCTGACTCTCCTCCAAAACGTCCCAAAGTGTCTCAGTAATATTTAGATCTGGTGACTGTGCAGCCATGGGAGATGTTCACCTTCACTTTCATGTTCTCTCACCAGTCTAGCTGTGTGTGTTGGTGCACTGTCCTGACGCACGGCACCGACTACAGGCGACTACAGGATACAATGTTTGATCCATTGGATTGTCATGGTCCTCCAGAAAGGTTTGTTAGTCCTCGGCAGTGACGCGTCCATCTAGAACAAGTATTGGACCAAAGGAATGCCATGATATGGAAGACAAAACCTACCACTGATCCACCCCCATGCTTCATTCTGGACATTTAACAGTCTGGGTGATACACCTTTTTGGGGCTTCTGCACACCGTAAGTCTCCGGTATAACCTGGATGCCGTAGCTTTTGATTCATCACAAACACTTGCTGTCTTGGTCACAGATGCTCCAGCAAGACATGCACCAACAGTTTGCCCTCTTTTGAACTCTGGTATGTCACCCATAATGTTGTGTTCATTGCAATATTTTGAGCAAAACTGTGTTCTTACCCTCCTAACTGGCCCTTCACACTCTGATCTTACTGCTGCAATGTGCAATTAATGAAGATTGGCCAGCAGGATGGTCCAATTTACCCATGAAACCTCCCACATTAAAATGACAGCTGTTGCAGTTTCATTATCCAGCCCCTGTATAAGTGATGTGGTCCAAAGGAGTATACCTTTATATGTCCCCCAAAAGTGTCAAAGTTGAAGAATTTGCAAACTTCATGGCCATAGCAGGTGGGCTCTGTCTCACCACGGAGTAGGATGTTACGTGTGAGCAGGCCAACCTCCGCCCTCATATCCACCCCATCAACTTCTTCACCCATGTGGATAAACTCTGCTCTTCCTGTCACAACACAGACAAACACAAGAATAATATCTAAAGGGGTAACACACAAATCTGGCATATGTCTTAATTATATATTGTCAGTTTTACAAACGATACAAAGTACAGGGGCTTGCAAAAGTATTCACTCTCAATCAACCCTATAGGCTGCTACAGTTAGTACTGCTGTACTGTAGCAACAACATTCTGGGTTTAAATCCTAAATCCAATTGAATTTAATTCTATTAAGTTTGTTCATACAGCAAATGCATACAACTTGCATAAGCAGAAATCCAATAACAATGACCAATATTAGAC
This sequence comes from Orestias chungarensis, assembly GCA_032876305.1. Classification (NCBI taxonomy): domain Eukaryota; kingdom Metazoa; phylum Chordata; class Actinopteri; order Cyprinodontiformes; family Cyprinodontidae; genus Orestias; species Orestias chungarensis. The sequence continues at coordinate 283,327 of JAVLVB010000619.1, read as the reverse complement.
ACACCTTACTATCCCAACTGTAAAGCCCACTTTTTTCCCAGTTTCTTTGCTTCTAATTGGGTCCTCTGTTTCTTCAAACCCACTGTGTTTGTGGCAGATGGCCAACTGTACTGAGCCAGGTTCTGTTAGAGATTTTCTTCCTGTTAAATGGGAGGTTTTCCTCTCCACTGGCATTACATGCATGCTCTATATGAGGGATTGCTGTAAAGTCAATGACCCAACTTATGTATGTATCAGTGAAATTAAATGATTTTAATGTAAAGTGCCTCGAGTTGATATGTGTTGTAAATTGGTACTACTTTTTGGTGCTACCAGTTTCTTCAGATGGCGGCGCGCAGTAGTGCAGGGGCTTCTCACGCTCCTAAGGAAAACCCTGATTTAAGTAGTTTTTACGTCGGTTCCGAGCCCAAACTCATGCGCCTCATGCGTATGAGTTATGGCAGGACTGAACTTTGTAGGATTAAGGACAGTTGGGTAAGCAAAAACCTAGAAAATAACATCCGAGCAAACTGGGCAGACTACAGCTCCTCCGGACTTCGGCGTGGGGGAGCAGAGCGCTGCAGACAAAGGGCTGGCGGAAGCGATGCAAGCGGTGGCAAAAGATGGGGAAGCGCGGCTGTGTGCTAGCCAGGCTAATGGCTAATGCTAACCGACCCCCGATTCCGTCACTTTTCCTGTCCAACCTCCGCTCTTTGGACAACAAGCTGGACCTGCTGCGGCTGAGGATCAGTGTTTCTGAGGAGATGAGGAACTGCGCTGTGATTTGTCTCACAGAAACCTGGCTGAACGACACCATGCCGGATTCAGCCTTCCAACTCGCCGGCCGGCAGCTCTTCCGTGCGGACCGCAACCAGCTCTCCGGGAAAGCCAGATGGGGCGGACTATGCGTCTATATAAACAAAGGTTGGTGCACAAACTGTGTGTTGGAAATGAGCTACTGCTCCGAGGCGACAGAACAGCTGACTGTGAAGTGCAGACCTCACTATCTGCCTCGGGAGTTTACGGCTGTGTTCGTTATTGCTGTTTACATAGCGCCGGATGCTAATGCTAACATCGCGCTGAAGGAGCTCCATGACAACATCAGATCGCTTCAGAACAACCACCCGGAGGCGTTCTACGTGGTAGTGGGGTATTTTAACCACGAACTGCCTGCCGAGGTTTAAACAGCATGTGAACATTCCAACACGTGGAAATAACATGCTGGACCGTGTTTACACCAATGTAAAAGACGCATACAGAGCCTTCCCCAGCGACCACCTCGGGATCTCCGATCACATCTCCGTCATGCTGGTGCGCTCCAGACCCACACATAGGGCCATCAGTCTGTGGCCCAGTGACGCCGACGCCGTGCTGCAGGACTGCTTCGGCTGCACAGACTGGCAGGTCTTCCGGGAGGCTGCTGAATGTGAGGGGGAGCTGGACCTGGAGGACTACACATCTGCTGTTCTGGGGTACATCAGCAAGTGTGTGGAGTATGTCACCACCACCAAGACTGTGACTTGCCACCCAAACCAGAAACCCTGGCTGAATGCAGAGGTGCGTTCTCTGCTGAAAGCCAGGGATGCTGCATTTAGGTGTGGTGACTCACAAGAGCTCAGGAGGGCAAGAAGAAAGCTGACTGCAGGAGTTAAGAGGGCAAAAGCTTCATATGCTCAGGATTCACAGAGCATGTGGAAGGGCATCAAGTGCATTACAGACTATAAATCTAAAGCTGCACAATGCCCCAAACACCCCTCCCTGCCTGAGGCTCTCAACCAATTCTACGCCCGGTTTGAGAACCCTGACACCCTCCCCAGCACCAGAATCACGACTTCACCAGGAGAAGAGCCCCTCAGTGTGACTCCAGCAGAAGTAAGGAGGATGCTGAGGAGGATCAACCCCCGAAAACCTGCTGGCCCAGACAACATCCCTGGGACAGGTGCTGAGAGAGTGCGCGGACCAGCTCTCAGACGTGCTGGCGGACATCTTCAATGCTTCCCTCATCCAAGAAGCTGTCCCCTCCTGCATGAAGACCGCCACCATCATCCCGGTCCCCAAGAGCTCCACAGTGACAGGTCTGAATGACCTTCCATTGGGCCAGCTAATACGCAGCCATGATGTGTCCTACCACAACGATGTTGATGACACTCAGATCTATGGGTCGCTGACAGCAGGAGAACATGGGCCTGTTGATTTATTGTGTCACTGTATTGAACAGATCAGTCTGTGGATGCAGAAGAACTTCCTTCAGTTAAACTCAGACAAAACTGAAATCTTTGTCTGTGGCCCACAGAAACGAGGAAAGAAAAAGAGAAAGTTTCATAAGTTACCTTCTGATGCTCTCTCTGGAACATAAACATCAGGTCAAAAATCTTGGGGTAATACTCGATTCTGACCTGAACTTCAACAGCCACATTAAATCAGTAACATCAGCAGCCTTTTACCATCTTAAAAACATTGCCAGAATCAGAGGAATAGTCTCTAAACCAGACCTAGAAAGACTTATCCATGCTTTTATCTCTAGCAG
>JAVLVB010000619.1:231405-250026 GCA_032876305.1 Orestias chungarensis | reverse complement strand
TTCTGTGTCCATATTGTAGATTTTGTGTAGCTCAAATCCTATTTCTCGCATAGATATTATACTCTCATATTTTATTACATTATTTAAAATTGCTATCAGGGTGTAAACTGGACCGGGGGATTAGAATTTTCGTCCCACCTCATGTACCACATGTGATGTGATGACAAATAAAGATTCCTTGATTCCTTGATTCCTTGATTACACTTGTTAAGGGGGAAAAAATGGCACAGAATTAGACATATGAACAAACATAAAAAACAGAAAAGTGCTATTTTTAAGGTATCCTGCAAGTTTTTTTCTGAGTGCAACCTTTGACTTCGGAAGTTGCTTAAAAATTGCTAATGACTAAAGTTAATCTGTGTGTAAACACCAGGAGCAGTTGCATAAACACCACAAGCAGCTGAGGTTCCCCCAGCGACCAGGAATGGCCACATCCTCTCGGTGGGAGTAGACAAGGTGAGGAGCATGCTGACTGCGCACACTCTATACCTCAGACTGTACCCCCACCCACACCAGCAACACCTTAATTAAGTATGCGGATGACACCACAGTGGCAGGCTGAATCAATGGATGTAATTAATCTGCTCACAGGGACAAGGTGCAACAACTGACAGTGTATTGCACAGACAATAACCTCTAACAAATTCCAGGGCAGGTGGGTAACACCGAGTCCAAGGGGGCCGTATTTCATTGCTCCATTGACAAGATAGCTTTCCAGAGCTGTGGTGCCTTTCGCAGTAACAACCCTTGTACGTGTTGGTGGACACTAGTGATGACGAATGTGCATGGGAGTATGCCTAGCCAGTCTACCGGTGCTTTCTGGGAATATGGCAGCCCGGGCCCTTTGTTAAGGGCTGTCAGGTCACTGTATGACCGGTGTCAGAGTCTGGTCAACTTTGCCGGCAGTAAGTCCCTGTCATTTTCAGTGAGGGTTACACTCTGCCAAGTTTGCTGTTTGTCACAGATTCTGTTAATAAGTTTATTAGACAGAATTTCTAATAGCAGCCAAGGTGCCCAAGGACCCCTCCCACACGGTAATAGCATGGGAAGGCAGAAGACACCCAGGCCCAGACCCATCCACATTCATTCACAATCATACATGCTCACTCACTCACTTACACTGTGGTTGAGGGGGGGCAGCCTCTGATGGGCAGTGGGAAAAGAAGCGCCCCCACCGATCCTGTCTCCACTCCCCCAAGCACGCAGACCAATCCCCCCCCCCCCACCCCAGATAGCACCCAGGAAACAGGGGCGTGGCAAGACCCCCCTCATAAACTCAACCCCCTAAACGGCCACTAAGTGGAAACCTAAAAGTCGGCAATGGTGGATGGATCTAGAATCATAGAGCATGGCACTCAGGGAATTGGCGGAAAAATCTAGAAAACTGTTTTCTGTTGATGATCATCTTGTTTTGAGCTTCTGTGTGATGGATGGCTGCAATAGTGTTTTACCAGATTGTGTAATGGTTGAGAGGAGGTCATCAAGACATCTTCTCATCTTATTGAAACAGAGGTGGTTGTTAACCTTGAGAAATATCAAACAGGTACAAACCAGTAGGAGAGGAAATCTGGGAATTATGTACATATTCAAACCAGGGCAGGTGCTTGTTCCAGTTGTACGGGTTTTAGGATAAGATAGACTTTAATGATCCCGGAGGAAATTGTTTGTGTGAGACAATGGAGTGCAGCTTTGACTTGTGTGACACTGACCTTAGTGGCAAGGGCTTTGCAGAAGTATTTTAATTCTTGAGAGATAAACACTGTACCAAGGTTAGACAGAACATATACAGAGACTCTAAGGAGGTGAAAAGCGTATTTGACAAGAAGCCAGGCAGTTGTAAATGTTATATGTTATATGGGGAAATGGTGTCAGCAGTAGATTGGAGTAATTTCTATGAATTCTAAGAAACATGTTTACTTGTTCTTGTAAGTCACAGACAGAGACAAAGCTGATTGTATTTTTTATGTTTCAGTTTCACCTTCCTTTTGATGTCTATAAACCTGTTGTCAAGGAGTCCTCTGTCTTCAGCGTCTTGATGTTAAGGAGGCGTTTAACTTGCTGTCAAGTTGCATAGAGCACACATGATGAGGACAGTACAGGCATCTTTGGACGTCCAGTGCCTGAAGAAATCCACAGGGGGATTAATTGTTTGTTTGCAGCTCTGATGGAACAGGCTTCAAATTAATCATGTACGTCTTAATGAACGCTGGGCCATCAAAAGGATAGTCCATCATTAACCAGGAGGACATATGAACTTTGAGGTGTGGAATTGATGTATAGATAGTGGACTGTGGTTTTGGTCTGGGATCCATTTCTTTAGACATAGCCTTATTGTCATTTCGCTCTTTCAGAATCAGAATCGGATTTTATTGGCCAAGTATGCTCACACATACAAGGGATTTGTTTTTGGTTACAATAGCTCACAGTGCACGATAACTGACATTACAAAAGTAACAAACACACCCAACCTAGCTATCCTCCTACACACACACGCACAATGACATACACGCACACGCACGCATGCACACACACACGCACGCACACGCACACACAAAGTTGAGATGGTAGGTGTTCTGAGATGCTATCAGATAAATAAAAGCAGTACAGAAAAAAAAGAGTGAGAGAACGTCCTAGATATGGATGTATGTGTGTAGTAGACTGTATCCAGAATGTAATGTTGCAATGTTCAGCTGTTCATGAGTGTGATGGCGTGTGGGAAGAAGCTTCTCTGTAGTCTGGAGGTCTTGATCCTCAACTGGCTGAAACGCCGACCTGAGGGAAGATACTGCAACAGGTGATGTCCAGGGTGCAATGGATCACGGACGATGTCCCCTGCCCGCTTTCTGGTTCTGGCCGTGTGCAGATCCGGTAGGGAGGGTAACTTCAGGCCGATTCTTCTCTCTGCAGACCTGATGATGCGCTGCAGTCTGTGGGTGTCTTGTTTGGTGGCTGAGCTGCCCCACACTGTGATGGATGCGGTGAGGACAGATTCTATGGGGGCGGTGTAGAAATGCACCATCAGCTCCTTGGGCAGGTTGAACTTCCTCAGCTGACACAGGAAGTACAGCCTCTGCTGAGCTCTCTTGATGATGGTGCTGATGTTGCAGTCCCATTTCAGGTTTCAGAAAATACTGTGAAGCTGGATGGTGGAATAGTGGTAAGTTCGGATGGATAAAAATCAGGAAAGAACTGTCTGGAGAGACCGTTGTGCTTGGCGTTCTTAGTACTTGGTTAAATGTGGGTCAGGCTGAACAAAGATGCAAGCGTGAGCAAACATGTTTTTTAGATTAAAAAGGCTTCGTCTGCAGCAGGAGTCAAGTTGAAAACTTGTTTAGTTAGAGTAAGGGGGTTAGTAGTGCAGCTATCTCACAGTAGTTTTTGATACATGTTTTATAGAAGTAAACGTAGGAATCTCTGAGGTTTCTTGCATGTCTGAGAGGTATTCCATTCTTTACCTACTTGAACCTTGATGGGATCTGCACGTACCTGACTGCCCTCAAAGATGTAGCCAAGGAAGGACACTGATATTGGAGGTATTTCACATATCTCTTAATAGTTGAGCTGAATAGCTCAACTGGTGGCCTGGGTTCAAATCCAGGCCTAGGCTACACCAACAGCATTCAACGCGAGTCCTTAGGCAAGACCTTTCGCACTATTGCCTACTTTGTAAGTTGCCTTGGATAAAAGCGTCTGCTAAATACATAAACAAATTAATAGGCTTTTCTAAAGGAGGCAATCCAAGAACCAGTCAGACGCGTTTCTTGTGTTCTGTGATGTTCTGGAGAAGATTCCAGTATCACCCAAACAAAGAGAAAAATGTTTAGAACATCATGGAGCACATCATTAATTAGGGCTTGAAATACAGATGCCGCATTACAAGGTGCAATGGGGTTGTGAATGAGCTTGAATAACTGTGTAACTAGGATTTTGAAAAGATCTGTGTTGGGATCTCTTTTAATTTTTTTCCTTTAGATGACTATAAGATCTGATTCGAGATTCAAAGAGTTTATTTTCATGTGCACAATAGGGAAACAAATTTACTTGTACAATGAAATTCTTTCTTTGCTTCTCGCCAAGTATGTCATAGGCAGATAAAAATGTAGAAATTGTAGAAATTTAAATCAAGGTGCAATATGTACATGATAGCAGTAGTATGCTATGGATATTATTCATAAGCAAGGACATGATTGTCAACGGCAGTGAGATAAAAGTGACTGAAGTGCAAAAGTGATGTGTAGTGCAATTATAAACATTATAAACATTGTTGCATTTAAGTGAGAATGTGCCTGAGAGAATATTTATGACATGTCAATCAACGAGGTTGATTAAGGAGTCTAATGGCAGTGGGGGAAAAGGAGTTATTCAACCTGGTGGCCTTGCATTTTAAACTTCTATACCTTCGGCCTGAAGGCAGAAGTGTGAACAGTCCATGCTGGGGGTGGGTTGGAGTCTTTAAGGATGGAGGCAGCCCTCCTGTGGACTCTGTGGTGGTAGATGCTCTGCAGAGAAGGCAGTGGAGTCCTGATGATCTTCTCAGTAGTCTTCACCACTCTCTGCAGGCATGTACGGTCCACCATAGACGTTCTGCCGTACCACACGGTGATGAAGCTGGTCAAGAGGCTCTCTATGAAACACCTGTGGAAGTTGATAAGGATCTTGGGAGACATCCCAAATTTCCTCAGCCTCCTCAGGAAGTACAGCTGCTGTTGAGGCTTTTTGAACAGTTATGTGGTGTTCAGTGTCCATGTGAAGTCGGCACAGATGTGGACGCCCAGGTATTTAAATCTGTTCACCCTCTCCACTTCAAGCTCCCGGATGAACAGTGGCTGATGAGGTCTCCTCTCCTTCCTCATATCCACTATCAGTTCCTTTGTCTTGCCTGTGTTGAAGGGTGAGGTTGTTGTCCTCACACCATGACAGCAGCCCAGTCACCTCCCTCTTGTAAGCTGCTTCATCTCCGTCACTGATATGTCCTATCACTGCGGGGTTGTCTGCAAACTTCAGAATGATGTCTTTGTGAGAAGTGACACAGTCATGGGTGAAAAGAGTGTAGGGGATAGGGCTGAGGATACAGCCAGGTGGTGTGCCTGTGTATGCAGTGATTCTGGCTGAAGTCCAGTTGCCAGTCCTGACAGATTGAGGCCTGCCAGTTAGGAAGTCCAGAAGCCAGTTGCAAAGGGTGGGGTGCATGCAGAGTATGGACAGTTTGTTTGTGAGTTTGTGGGGAATGACCATATTAAAGGCAGAGCAGTTATCCGGGTAAGAGAGGGAGTAAGAGAGGGCAGCAGTGATTGCGTCCGAGGTGGATCTATTGGGATGGTAGGCGTACTGCAGGGGATCCAGGGTGTCTGTTATGCTGCACTGGATGTGAGCCAGGAGCACTCTCTCAAACCACTTAATAATGATCGGAGTGAGTGCTACTGGTCTGTAATCATTAAGGCAGGTTGGGGGGGGGCACTCTTCTTTGGAAGGGGAACAATGGTTGTGGTCTTGTAGCATGTAGGAACAATGCTCTGGCTGAGGGAAAGGTTAAAAATGCTTGTTAGTACATGCTCTGAGGGCCAGTCCGGGAATGTTGTCTGGTCCTGCTGCCTTGTGGGGGTTGACCTTCCTCAGATCTCTACATACCTGGCCTAGTGATACAGACAGCGGCGGAGAGGGGGATGTGTGTGTTTGTCTCTCGACAGTAGTGCTGGAGGTTTCTAAGCGGGTGTAAAATATGTTGACGTCGTCCGGGAGGCTATCTGTGGAGCTGATGATGCTGGTGGTGGTCCTGTAGTCTGTGATGTGCTTCAGGCCTTGCCACATCTGCCTGGTGTCATCAGTGGAGTAGAAGCCATCCAGTTTCTCCTGTACTGCCTCTTGGCTGCTGTGATGGCTTTCTTCAGTCTGTGATTTGCACCTTTGTACTCTCATTGCCTGATCTGAATGCAAGAGAGCAAACACGCAGCATGTGCCGTAGCCGACTGTTAATGGAGGGCTTCTGGTTGGGGAATCTCTTCACGATGCTATCCACACAAGTGCTGATGTAGCAGGACACATGCTCAGCATAGTCCTGTATGTTGACAGAGGAGTCCTCCATAGTGGCTGCAGCTTTAAACTCATCCTAGTCTGATGTAGCTAAACAGTCCTGCAGGATGCCCTCAGTCTCTGGAGACCAAAGTTTGACAGTCTTGGTTACAGGGTTTGCTTATTTGAATCGTTGTGTGTAGCCCAAGTACAGGAACACAGAGACGTGGTCAGACTGTCCAAAGTGGAGGCGAGGTGCGGCCCTGTATGCATTGCTGTACACGTGATTCAGGGTGTTCTTGCCGCGGGTGTGAATTTCCGCATACTGTTAGTGTTTGTGTAATACAGTCCGTAACCTGCACTGGTTAAAACCACTAGCGGTGATTGGCACGGCTTCAGGGTGAGCCGTTTCCAGGGCGCTGATGACATTATGGAGTTTGCCGAGCACTGTGTTAGCATTAGCCCGCGGGGGAATGTAAAGGGCGGCTAAGGACACAGCGGTGAATTGCCGTGGTAGATAGTAGGGACGGCATTTTAGCAGCAGGAACTTCAAGTTTGGTGAACAGTGCTGATAAATGGTCCGTATGTCTACACACCACGCATTGTTTACAAACACAACCACACCTCCCCCTTTAGACTTACAGGAGGCTGCCATCCGGTCTCCTGTGTGTACAGAGTGGGTCTCCAGCTGAAAAGCGCTGTCCTTTCTCTGAGAGCCAGGTCTATGTGAAAATGAGTGTGCAGCACTCTCTTAGTTCCCGCTGCGATATGATCCCGGCTCTCAGCTTGTCCAGCTTGTTTTTCAGAGACTATACATTAGCTGGCAGCTGTTTATGTAGCAGTGGATGGCTAGCGCTAGCCTTTAGCCTAGCATGTAGCCCTCCACGCCTGGCTCGCCTCTGTTGCCACTTCTGAAGCGCTATCCTGGGGTCAGCGTACTCTGTAGGGTTTGGTGTAGCCGGGTCTTCCTTGCGGCGGCGTTTGTGGCTGTGGGAGCAAAAAATGGGTTGTAGCTCTGGTGGAATAAAGCCTTTAAATCCAAAATTACTGTGTGATGAGATGTCCAGTAGAGTTTGTCTGTTATAAGTTAGCAGTGCACTGCATTAGTGCACTGCAAGGAATGTGTAAAAAGCCCAAATAAGAAAAAGACGACATACAGCAGAGCAAGCAAACACGTCCACCTCTGGGGGCGCCATGTGTATATTTCATATAATATACATACAAAGCATGAACAAATCCACTCTTAAGAGTGCTGGGATTCCGGTTTAAAGCTGTAGGTTCTCAATGTATGGGAAAAAACTTAAACTGTTATTTCTCACTGTTTAAGTTTCCCGATGCCTTTAATCAGGAAGACTAAATCAACCTAAAGACTAAAACTTATACTGAATTTCTCAATTAACTCCTAAAAACTAGTCCCAACTCTCTGCACACCTTAATACTTAGTCAGACAGCAATGTGGGAAAATATGAGCTGGCTCTGGAATGAGACCACAAGTAAGGGAAGTACAGAAGAACAAGTTAACAAAGTGGACCTTACTTGAAGAGGATGGTTGTCAGCCAACGAGAGGTAAGTGGAACTGGTGTGGTGGGCTTGAGTTTCAAAGAGGAGATCCAGATTGTGGTTTGGTGATAAGACATGAGAGTTGTGTATTAGTGCTGGTGTGGACAGATAGTGCAGATGGAGGTTTGATTCTAAGTCCGTCAGGCAGACACCCTGTCTAGTTTCAAAACAAGGCTATGCTTGCTGTTTGATAAGGCTTATAGTAAGGAAAGGTAGAGAAGACAGCCTAATCTGGTTGGGGGAAGAACTTTTGGCTTGAGCCAACCCCCACTGGGGGGCAATATGTTCCATAAATCTCAGGGCTCTGAGTCCATTGCAGGGTCTGTAGGGCTAAGGTGCGTCATATTTGACACTGTCAAATAACTTAGGAAGGTGGTGAAGATCAGCTGGTGTCTTAGCTATCTGGCTGGTCTGTTGCAATGTCAGGCAGCTAAATTACCAGCTGAAGGGCAACTGGAGCGAAACCGCTTCTGGCGGCATGAGCACCAGCGGAATTGCTGGTTGGAGAGCCAGCTGAACTCTTGACTGGACTGCTCTCACTACCTCCCAACAGCTGAGCTGCAGCATCTTCTTCCTGCGGCTGGACTGATGCCACTACTTACCCCTTGAGGAATATCGGCGGAGTTGGTCCGAGTTCAGTCCATTCACAAAATGGATGTCAACATCCGGTTCACCTATAAAATGGATACGATATCAGAGAGATCTGATATTATTACGCCACCATAGTCTACTTGGGTAACCATGAGTAACACTTTTTGGTCAATTAAAATTTAGCATATTTGTTAGTATGTTTGCTGTTCTGCATAGCAAAAGGAAAAGTACATGGAGGATGACTATTTAGAATTCAATCCAAGTGTCCAATACCCCATTTATTTAAGAAACCTATTTATGCACTAAATTAACCCTCTAAGCGCCAAAGTCACAATATTGCGACAAGCAACATTGCTGAATAAAACAGGCTGTGGTGTTGAATCTTGCTACTGCTTTTCACCAGCAGTTAGGGGACATATGTGCCTGTAATCTGAGGGGTGGCAGAGGGGGTGGTCGGGGTGGCAGAGGGGCTCATAACACCTTAAATAGGGGTGAATAAAGTGGGGAATAAAACAACCGCGGTTTTTGTGGCAGAAACGGGAGAAGCCGCGGAAAAAACACACCGCCAATGGTGCCATTCAATGCCGCGTTCAATAACGCACCGTAATTTACGGCGGTGATGATGATGGCTGGCAGTTCTTGAGAGAAGAGGAAGATTATCAACAGTGGATCCGAAATTTTGATGAGCCTGTTGGTTATTGTTGAGAGGTCTTACCATTTCTGAGCCCATTGATTTAATTTCTCTCTTTCTGGACGATGAATTGACATTTTCCAATTTGGCCGCCACCTGTTGATGTCACAATAATCTAATTACATGACAAATCTACTTCTATCTCAAATTTAGGTTCATACTGAAGATATTTTTCATTGACAGTATACCTTAATCTAGAAACCACTTCAGAGTTATAGCCTTTTGACACGTTGATAGCAAAATTGAACATTTTCCAATATGGCTGCCACCTGTTGATGTCACAATAACCTAATTACATGACAAATCTACTTCTATCTCAAAGTTAGGTTCATACTGAAGATATTTCTCATTGACAGTATTACTTTATCTCAAACCACTTTAAATTAACAGCCTTTTGAACATTTTCCAGTATGGCCGCTGCCTTTTTATGTCATAATATGCAAATTAGACACAAATTTTCACTCCCATTACAAAATTCAAGTCATACTGAACAATTTTCTCATTGGCAGTATACCTTTATCTTAAACCACTTTAAAGTTATAACCTTTTAAAAACTTGATATCAAAATTGTATATTTTCTTGAAAAAACTCCGGCGCCTAAAGGGTTAATTAACTAAGAATGACAGCTTTTGGGATGGATCATTTCAAAGGTCGATTTCTCATCTTGTGCACCTAAGCAAAAGATGACAAAACCAGCTGCGAAACAGAGATTGTGGTTATTCCATTTGTCTTAGTCCACGTTCTACCTGTCCAATTGGTTTAAATAGTTACCACTATAATCCACACAAGAACCACTTTGCATATTGAAATTAGTCCTAAGTCTTAAATTTGTTGCAATATTTTATTTAGATTTTTTTTTACTTTGTCCTGTTTTGCATCATGGCTAGTAGAATGAGTTTCTGGCTGCCTTTCAGGTTATGATCAATGACTCGAGCAGAGGTGGAATTGCGGGAAAGAATAATTTATTGAGGGGAAGAATAATGAACTGAACATAAACAGGAGCAAGGACAAAGCGGAAACGGAACAGGAACAACGCGGAGACGGAACATAAACTAACAGAACTGAGACGCGGAACATAAACCAAAAGTGACTGAAGCGAGACGCGGGAACTACATACGTGAATAAACAAAACAATCAAAATAAACAAACCAGCTAAAGAACACGGGAAGGAGGAAATAAGCTAACAGACAAAATAACAACATTAATGATCACAAGGGAGGAAATAAACTGAGACAGGGAACTGGGGAGAAAAGATGGGGGAGGAAGCACGGAAACCGGAGAATACAGGAAAACAAAAACCAAAGTGAATACCAGGACGGGACCAGGGGAGAATAAGGATGAAGAAGAGCCAGGACAGAGAATCAGCGAGCAAGACGGGAAGGCTTACTGGGAGACGTGGAGGAACAAGCAAGTGAGGCTTTAAAACTATAGAGCCTCCCTTGCTACCCATACCTTAATCGTCTATTGATTACTTAGCTTAAGCTAAACATGACTGAGTGGTGTGTGTTTGGGGGAAGTGGGTGCACAGAGTGAAAGGGAACATATATACAGACCAAAAATAAATAATCAAATAAAAACAAGCAAACAAACAAACAATAACTCAATCAAACAAACAAAACAACGGAGTCCCAAAACTAGCTGCTACCAGATTGCTCCTGAAGCATCCTTGGGAAACTGCGAAAGGTATTGAATTATACATGTGGAGATATAATTATCAGAAAGCAGAACAAAGACAACAATTTATGCAGCAAATATGAATAAATAAAAATATGAGGCAAACACTATTTTATTCAGTTATACGGTTATACAAGTTGTACAAACATTGTAATCCGTATTGTGTGTGACTGCGTGTGAGCGTGCAGAAATTGTGATGTAGGTCTTACATGAATTATGCTCAGCCATGGGTACAGAGGGCCTCTGCCACACCCTCCAGGAGCCCAGAGGGAGCAGAGGCCACACAAGGTCCAGGACACTGGGGCCATGCAAGACCACAGAGACAGACAACCTACCGCAAGAACACCACGCACACACCCAGAGGACCACAGAGTAGGTCAGGGGTAGAGCCCCCACGTCCATGGGGAAGAGCATCCAAGGTACCAGGAGCCGCACCCTACCTGTCCCGCCAGACCCCGGTTGCCCTAGTACGGGCTAGGGTCGGGACCCAGGGCCCAAACGCCTGAGCGCCCCCAGCCCAGCCCAGCGCCTAGCACTTCACCCCAGGGCAAAGTCTTGCCGCAGGTGAGTGAAGGACAGTGGGCGGTCCCCAGGACAAGAAGTGCCCCTACCAATGCTGCTTCCACTGCCCCTAGCCCGCAAACTTACCCTCCCCACCCCAGGTCGCACCCAGGAAACAGGGGTGCAGGAAGACCCCTCCCCTTCCCCTCTGGCCTCAAAATGTTGATAACTAGGATGTAATTAAAATGTTAGGGGATGGAATGTGGAGGAAGGCATGTCAGTTTCTCCGCCCCCAACCATGGGCCATGGGGGCGGAGGAGCTCCGCTGTCTGGGAGTGGCGCAGAACCGGCAACATGATCCCAGCTCTCCAGCTGCCACACAGCCCACCGCCATCAACCACCCTGTGTATGGTGTTATTGTGTGGTATGAAATAGTCACTAATGTGCAATTAAGAATGAGAGAGAGGTGTTCATGGAGTGCAGCAAAGGTCTACTTCACCCCACTCCAGAAATCACACCTCCCCCCTAAAGACCCTAAGTGTGTGGATGAGTGTTGTGGACTCAAGCCAGAGAGGAGATGGGAGTAAAGTGTGTAAGACCGGGAGCACAGGCGCTGCCCCCGGTGGATGGGGAGAGCCTTTGTCGGACCATCTGGTTCCATCTCCCAGCAGCCAACAGGGGGCAGAAGGGGGCATAGTCCGCCCGAACGTTCCCTGAGAGTCTCGACTACCCCAGGGCACCACCCACCGGCCGTGTAAGAAGTGGCTGGGGAGGACAGAAGATGGGGGGGGGCAGCAGCACCACACACGGGTCACCAATACAGACCCCCGGGCTAGATACATGGCGCACCTACAGGGAGCCATCCAGCCCCTGAACCCAGACATGCACCTGACCCACCAAGACCCCCCACAGCAAACTCCAGAGCAACCTAGAGCCGTGAGAAAATGACCCACTGACCCCGCTAAATGATGGAACTAATTAGAGAAGACCATATATTGTAAGTATCAGTCAGCTGATGTTTTGGACAGGCAGATATTGTGTAAATACTGAAATGATCCAACAGAATGTTGCTAAACTTATTAATAGATATGTTTTTCCTTGTTTTCCGGTTCAAGAGAATAGTTTTAATTGCAATATATAGGGCAAAGAGTACTATAGGTGATAAATTAATGTCTATGCTGGTGCCACCCAGTGTACCAATAAACATCGAGCGGGGCATGCTGGAACATTACATTTAAACCAAACTAAGAGATCCTGACAAACCTCAATCAAAAATCCCTGAACTGGTGCACAGTACCATAGCGCATGCAGATAATCATCAGCTGTGTTATCAGTGCACTGTGAGCAGATATTTGTATTTTTAAGATCCATATTGAACATATTTTTACCTGTGTTATGCATTCTGTGAAGAATGTTATATTGTATAAGTTGTAGATTTGTGTTTCTTAGGATTCCAATGGTGTAAAAGTATATTTGCGACCAAAAATTGTGATCTGATTCTAAAGATAAGTCCATCTCCCATTTTAAAGATGGTAAAGAAAATGAATTGTCTAGCTTGGATAATAGTTTGTATATTTTTGAGAGGTAATTTGGGGAGCAGATGTTTAAGAATTCTGCTCCCCTGCAAGGGAGTTGTAGAGCTAGTTGCTTAACAATGTGTTTCTCATCAATTACTGCCTTTATTTGTTGGTATTCTAAGAATCTGTTGCTATTAACTCCATATAGTGTTATAAGTGTATCAAATTAAATAAATTTACCATGTTGAGCTATGTGCTTAAACCAATATAGTGACTTAAACCAAGCAGAGGATCATTGAAAATAAGTAATTTACTTTAGGAAGGACCATCATCTTTATGGTGACGACCTTACAAGGTGGGATTCCACCTTGTAAGATCGTCATCTATCAGTTTTGAACGTTGCATCTGATTTAGCTTTGTCAGCTCTGAAATCCTGAGGTATCTAATGTTATTTGAGTAAGAGCAGAGAATTTCTATATTAGTACTATAGTGTTCGTTAGAGAGACCCTTTGGTTCTGGAGGAAAAGTAATACATCATCCTCATAGAAACTTATCTTAGGTTCCATATTTTGGGACTGAATGCCTTTTACATCTGCTTTCTCTGATGGCAACTCCTACGGGTTCTATAAATGGTGCAAACAGTGAAGGGGACAGTGGACACCCTTATCTGGTGCCTACCTGCAGACTAAAGGTTGGAGAATTTTGATCATTGGTCGGTACACAAGCATTTGGAGAGCTATACAGAATTCTCATCTAGATTGGCCGTTTATCTAAGAAGTAGTCCCTCACTGTGACATTCACCAAAAAATCAATCATCAGGGAATTTGTGTTCCGTTGTTATGAAGCGTCTATTGTACCCTACCCAAAGAAAACATTTAGTCCAAACAATTCGTGTTTTTCTACATTACAGCCAGATATTCGGATGTTTCTTTTCCCTGCTCTTGTTTCATTGTCCCCATTATCTGGATATTACAGCACAGTGATCCAGCTAGGTTTAGGTGATTTACCTCTGTGAATTATTTTTTCATAGTGAAAATGTTAAATTATAAAGCTGTGATAGAGTCAGACTTAGTGTAGACCCACTTTTCTCAACCCAGATTAGTGTTTTTAAGCATCATTGAGGCTTTGAATAAGATTTTCAATCGTGCTACATATTCGTGCCCCATGTAAAGGCAAGAAGGCACGCTAATCCTTTAACATCATCAGTCTCAGGTTTGTAATGGAGAACCATCTGTCACTTTGGTTTAATACAATTACTATTGTGTAACCTCTCTGCTTTCTAAATCTAACATAACCCCAATCTACACAAAAAGACAAATTTGATCAAACAAAATAAAAAAAACACAAATCCAAAGATATTTTTCAAACAGTGTTCTAAGATAGTGTTCAATTGGTCAATACTGCTCAACATTTTTAACCTATCCCTTCATTTTTATACAATTCCTAGTAAAAAAAAAATCACCTTAAAATCATTGAAGATACACTGATAATTCTTAGCCCTTTGAAATTTGCTTATCAAATCTCAAGATGAGTAGGTAGTGTGACTTAATGTCTTGTTAATCACCCAAACATTTTTAAAAACTCACCCCTGATATTACAGGTTTATTGTGAACTGTTTATTTACGCATAATTCTTATCACCAGTAACAAAAGGACGATATAGACTAGGCTTTAGTAACAAATTAGGATTTTCTTTCTTACAGAAAATGCCAACATCAATAAGCTCCATATAACACTTTGTTTTATCTGTGTTGTTACTAAAGCTGCATTATCTCTATACTCAATATAATACCTATTGGGGAAACCAAATTTTGCATAAGCACTTTCCCCAATAAGTATTTTATAGAGATAATACAGCTTTAGTGACTCACGTTCAACGTGTGAAGGAAGAACATGGGCCAGTTTTAATTTTTTTTGTGTTTTACACAATAGGAACCCATGTGCTGATTGTAGTACAGGTCAAGACCATGTCCTCCGGTTTTAGAAAAATGCAAACGGCTCTTTTATAAATAGCTTATCGGTTAAGTCAGAGTCAAAGTATCTTAGTGTTCTGTTATATAGAAAGCTGAAATGAAATTGGACTACCTGTGCTCACAATTAAGCTGATTCATTTCAGAAAATTTCTGTCTTAAACGTACATTCGAAAACCTTGGTTTATGTTTTAGTGAAGTCTTTGACATGTCATCACCTACTAGTATGGAAATGCTAAAATAAGGCATATTTGTTGTAGGAATTGAGTGACTACCAGCAAATCAGGTGTTTCAGTCTTAGACACACACTGTACTGCAGAGGTGTCAAACTCCAGTAATTGAAGCCTGGTGTCCTGCAACTTTTAGATGTGTCTCTTCTTCAACACACCTGAGTCCAATAATCAGGTCATTAGCAGGAAAACTTGAATTCTAATGATAAGGAGGTGATTTAACCATTTGATTAAGGTGTGTTGGACCAGGGAGAAATTTAAAGCATTTATTTAATGCTTTAACAAAAGTTGTAGGACACCAGTTTACTTAATCACTTAAGTGATTAAGTAAGTTTTTTACACTTTGCAGTTTTCAAAGACACTATTACTGGATATACAAAAATGACAGAACTGACGTATAAGTCATTCAATCTATCAACATGATACCAGAGCTGGCCTACTTAGCACCAGTGTAAAAATAGCAGGCGGCAAGAGTTATTTAAGAGGAATCCATCTGTGACCACATAATTGTTTCCATCTATCCATTTATTTTTGTCTTTATCATTATTGGAAAAGTAACAGTAACATCAAGCTGTCCATAAGTCAGTTATGAAACCTTATTAAAGTTTCCCGCATTATGTATAATATAACCAAATGGGTCCTAAAGTTACCACAAAGCCTTTGCTTCCAAAATAGGATCAATTTCTCTCAGTCAAATGGTTTGCTATAACAACTATGCAACACATATTCGAAAATGTTTCTAATGTTGCATGCGAGGAGTAATTTAGCAAGTACTTCTTATTTTGTGACAAAGAAAGCAAAAGTAGCCAATTTATATGCAAATAACAAGAGCAAATAAACATTATAGGTTTTGACTGCCTCAGCTATCTCCACACTAAACACTCCAGTGACTATCATCTTTTTCCTTGTGTTTCCTGTGATGGTTTTTTTCTCGTCTATAGTTGGGTGCAAAAAGAAGGGTAACAAAGGGAGGGATGTCTGCTTTGCATATTACATCTGTAAGGCTGTGGGGAAAGTGTTGCCTCACTTGCAATTTTTGACAGTTTTGTGAGATGGTGAAGTTACTTATACCTGATTGAAAGTTTAATGTCATGTGAAAAGGATAGTCTGGGACAGTAAAGACAATCAGGGAACAATCTATTGTCATTTTTATGAAACTGGTTTAAGCGTAGAATTAATGCTAGATCTTACATTTTATAAGTTTTTTGAGTTTACATTGCTAGAAGCCTACTGCTATACACACACCAACTCTTAGATGGGCATGAAGCAGGGGTAAATAATCTCATGAACAGTCAATAATCAGTTCGAATATTTAACAAATATTAAAAGAACTTTGAAATAAGTTTTTATTTTAGATTGGACAAGTCCTTGACATTAGCAATAAAACTAAATTGGCTCTGCAATAACACGATAGAGTTGCATATAATGTTCTTATCTGTCTTTAGAATGAAGAAGCACAGATGGATTGCTAAAAAAAAAATCCCAAATATTTGCAAAAGTTTCAGAGATTACACAGTAAAGCAAAGAAAGTGTACTGTTACTCACATGAACTTGATTCTCTTTCATAAACTGTGCGCCAAACAAACATTTTACCAGTCTTTATATAATAAACCAGTGTTTATTGCTTAACAGGTGGTGAAGAAGAAACAGCAACTTATTATAAAGGGTTTTCTGAAAATATTAGTTAGCCTTTTACCAACAGTAAACACTGCCATCAAGCTTAGGCCTTTCAGAAACAACTGGCATTTGTGATAGACCAAGAATTGTCTAGTGATAAAATCTATATCTAGAGATACCCAAACGTGTAGAGACAGACAGATGGACAGGTATGTGTAGACAACATGTAATTTTCAGCTGCTTACCGAAATCCTAAATTACTAATGAAGTTGCTTCCGAGCCTAGACAGGCTTTTCTTGGCTGAATCTTCCAAGTTGTTTGAACCTTCATCATTGACCATCATGGACAAGATAAGACCTGTCTTTACTTCCTCAACAAACTTTGCAAGTCGAAAACTCTCTGTCTTATCCCGGTATGTGTCAAACCTGCAACAATAAGTTGAAACAGAACAAGCAGAAAAATTAGTTACAAAGTTACAACAGTCAGTGATAAAAAAAGAACCATGTGCACATACTAATTTAGCTATTTCACTCATGCTAAACATTATGATGGATAATAAGAGTTAAGCAAGATAAACTCAAGTGTAATCCCAGACATCTGTAAAACGTAATATGCATCAAATAACAACCTCTAGATGAGTGAAAAAAGGTACAATACATGCAATGAGATATCACATTTTCAAATGTACTGGTTCTTAAAAACACTCATAAGAATATTATAACATGCATTAAGATTTGCCCTATCTAAACAGAATCAAGAATCAAGAATCAGTTTATTTATATAGCGCCAATTTACAACAGATGTCGTCTCAAGGCACTTCACAGAAAATCAATTAAAATCAAAGATACATCATAAACAAATCGATTTAAAAAGTTTCCAATCTAAGGA
Source organism: Orestias chungarensis (assembly GCA_032876305.1). NCBI lineage: Eukaryota > Metazoa > Chordata > Actinopteri > Cyprinodontiformes > Cyprinodontidae > Orestias > Orestias chungarensis. Next base: position 232,779 of record JAVLVB010000619.1, on the reverse strand, counting down.
ACCCCAGCAGATTCATCGAGTCATTGACTTGCAGCATTCACTCCTCTGGAATCAGCAGACAGAAACAATGGCTTGTGTTGTCGTTGACTTTACAGCAATCCCTCATACTGAGCATGCATATAGTAAATAGTTTTCCTTCACCACTATTAGTCATCCAGCTTTATTAAAAATGTGCTATGTAAGTAAAATCAATTTACCATTTGATCAGGAAATATCATTTAAAGGTTTAGGAGAGGATCTTTTCAATAGAAAAATTTCAATGGAAAATCCCATTGAAAATGACAGCCAATCAAAAACGACCGGTGGTGAAAAATAACTGGAAATAAAATTGACGCGATGACGTATATCACTAATGCCCCCACCCACCTGACCCGTACAACGTGCGCTCATGTTTGAATTTGCGCATGTGCAGATTGTTGTTTAGGAAGTAAAACGGGGCGGACAAGACGCATCAGTCCCCATTGAATAGAGGTTCTACCCGTACGGCAGCAAAAATGGAAGCTCACAAGAGAAAAACCGTATTCAGAGATGTTCGCAAATCTTTAATAAGTCCGATGCAGCATCAGAAGCTGTGGTCCCGCAGATGTAAACAGACTGCATGTGCTGAGGACGTGCGTGCTCCCAATATCAAGGGGCGTTACTGGAGATAAGGTGGCGCATGCGCAGTGTTGCGAAAATCAGCAGAAGATCCTCTCCTATACCTTTAAGTCCCATATAAAAGTTTGGAACCTTTGGAATTTAGCAAAAAAAATTAAATATTCTCTCTAAGACTAATGCTGAAAAACTAGTCCATGCATTTGTTACTTCAAGGCTGGACTATTGTTACTCTTTATTAGCAGGAAGTTCACAAAACGAAATTAAAAGTCTACTGTTGGTCCAAAATGCTTCAGCAAGGGTTCTGATGAAACTTAAAAAGAGAGATCATATCTCCCCAATTTTAGCTTCCCTTCATTGGCTCCCTGTCAAACTTAGAATAGATTTTAAGATAATTTTGACATACAAAGCCCTCACTAATCAAGCTCCATCATACATTAAAGGTCTGATTACTCCTTATGTCCCTAACAGAGCACTTCGCTCTCAGACTGCCAGTTTACTGGTGGTTCCTAGAATCTCTAAAAGCAGAATGGGAGGCAGATCTTTTAGTCATCAGGCTCCTCTCCTGTGGAACCAGCTTACAGCTTTAGTCCGTGAGGCAGACACCCTGTCTAGTTTCAAATCTAGGCTTAAAACCTTCCTGTTTGATAAAGTTTATAGTTAGGAAGAGGTAGAGAAGACAGCCTAATCCGGTTGGGGGAGGAACTCAGTCTTGACAGACAGTTCTCCTTTGCTCTACCTTCTTCATGTCTCACTCTATAGGGTTAAGTTATTTAAGTT
>JAVLVB010000619.1:220550-231305 GCA_032876305.1 Orestias chungarensis | reverse complement strand
ACTGTCGCTACATGCATGCTCAGTATGAGGGATTGCTGTAAAGTCAACGACAACACAAGCCATTGTTTCTGCCTGCTGATTCCAGAGGAGTGAATGCTGCAAGTCAATGACTCGATGCAATCTGCTGGGGTTCCTTAGATTGGAAACTTTTTCAAATTGATTTGTTAGAATGTATCCTTGATTTTATTTGATTTTTTGTGAAGTGCCTTGAGACGACACCTGTTGTAAATTGGCGCTATATAAATAAACTGATTCTTGATTCTTGATTCTTTCAGCTGTTATTAAAATCTTTACTTTCCTATATTATGACCCTATTACATCTGAAATGTAGGGTGAACAGTCAAAATTTTAAATATGTATTAACAAAAAAAGTGGTATTTAAAAAAAAAAATCTTATTTCAGCATACTGGAAAGAAAGTGTGGACCAAGAGTTAAAATTAGAAGCATTTATACGTTAGGATAAAACCTTTGTTTATATTTTGTAATGAGATTGTAGAAGAGAAACATTATTGCAGTAAATTGAACATCTGCCAAAGAGAATATTGATAAGATGTAAACATGTAGAGTGAGGTGCAGGGTTAACAACTAGGTAGACTGAGGAGTTTGTTGGCAGTGGGGGAAAATATAATAGTTATTTAATCTGGTGGTTTTGCAGTTAACACTTGTACTGTATACCTTTGGCCTGAAGGCAGAAGTGTGAACAGTCTCTGCTGGGGGGAGGGTAGAGTCTTTAAGGATGAAGGCAGGTATTCTGTGGATTCTATAGTGGTAGATGCTCTGTTGAGAGGGCAGTGCAGTCCTGATGATGTTCTCAGTAGTCTTCACTACTCTCTGCATGTATGTTTGTTCTATCACAGATATGCTTCCGTAACACACAGAGATGTAGCTTGTCAAGACGATCTTGAAGATAGCTGTAGAAGATGAGGATCTTGGGAGACATCCCAAATTTCCTCAGTTGGTGGTTATCCTGCCTGAGGTCCTATTGCCAATCTTGACAGAGTAAGACCTGCCAGCCAGGAAGACAATAGGCCAGTTGCAGATTGTGGGGTGGAGGCAAAGGCAACAGAGAACTTTTGCCTGGTTTCTTCACCATTCAAACCTGAGTTCATCAAAGGTGTACAAGGCCAGAAATGCTGGTCTTGTGTTTAGCACGACACATTGCTTGGAGTTACTGGAGTTAAAGGGCTTAGGTTGTGGTCAAGGATTTACATACTTAAATTAGTTTTTGGAATGCCCGCAAAAACACTATGAAATAGTTCTACTAGGGAGGGTTAAGCAGCTTGGGTCTGTCTACTTAAAAATTCAGATGTGGTCTATGGCCAGGACTGTGACCAAATAGAATAGAATAGAATAGAATTTAACTTTATTGTCATTGCGCTGCTGCAAATACAAGCAACAAAATGTAGTTTGCATCCATGCAGAAGTGCTGTACAGGATATAAATATCTATATGTATACAGTATTGTGTATATAAACATGGATATGAAATGTGGATTAAAAAATATGGATGTGCATACATACAGATTATATAAAGATATACATGGTTATGGTTGAGGAATGCTGTTAAGTGGTGTTGGATCCATGGGTTACTCGCGCGCGCGTGCGTTCGTGCGTGCGTGAGGACTGTCCCTATGTTGTTTTGTGGTGGGATGATGGGGTAGGTAGAGTCATTATAGTTGCTGGTGTCAGGAAGCGTTCAGGAGTGTGATAGCTGTGGGGAAGAAGCTGTTTTGGTGCCTGGTGGTTTTAGTCAGCAGGCTTCTGTAACGCCTCCCAGAAGGCAGGAGGGAGAAGAATGTGTGTGCAGGTTGAGTGGAGTCTTCCCAGCCCTTTTCAGACACCTTGATTGCAGGAAGCGGTACTGAGGCGATGCGCTGGGCAGTTTTTACCACCCTCTGCAATGCCTTCCGGTCCGGGGCAGAGCATTTCCCATACCAACTTGTGATACAGTTGGTGAGGATGCTCTCAATGGTGCAGCGGTAGAAGTTGTGAGGATCTTTAGTTCTTCCACAGGGACCTGATGAAGAAGAGGCGCTGGTGTGCCTTCTTTATGAGTTTTGAGCAGCTGGTTATCCAGGTCAGGTCTATGGAGATGTGGACTCCCAGGAACTTAAAGCTTTCCACACATTCCACTGCCATCTTCTTGATGTTGATGGGTGGATGTGGGTCAGCATTCCTCCTAAAGTCCGCAATGAGCTTCTTGGTCTTCTCTGTGTTCAGCTGCAGGCTGTTTATGTCCTACCGCTCAGCCAGACGGTCCACCTCCTCCCTGCAGGCAGCCTCATTGTCCGACCACTGTGGTGTCGTCTGCAAACATGATGATGCCGTTCGAACATTGGACAGGTGAGCAGTCATAGATGAGGAGGTAGTAGAGGAAGGGACTCATCACGCAGCCTTGTGGCACTCCGGTGTTTATTATGATGGTGGATGAGAAGTGGTTGTCCAGCTGAACATGCTGGGGCCGACTGGTCAGGAAGTCAAGCAACCAGTTGCACATGAGTGAACTGGTGCAGAAGTCTGTGAGTTTACTAAGGAGTTTTGATGGGATGGCAGTGTTAAATGCTGAACTCAAGTCTGTGAACAGCATTCTGGCGTAAGTGTTCTTATTGTCAAGGTGTGAAAGGACAGAGTGCAGCGCTATGGAGATTTCATCCTCGGTGCTCCTGTTCTTCCTGTATGCTAATTGGTGGGGGTCCAGTGTGGGGGTGGTGACAGGATCTGTGGTGTGCTAGGACCGGGCCCCTCATAGCACTTGGTGATGATGGGGCGGTAGTCATTGAGTCTGGATCGGTTGGAATTCTTTGGGATCGGGACAATGGAGGTGGACTTGAAGGAGGGTGGTATCAGAGTGCGGGCCAGGGACAGGTTAAAGATGTCCATCAGCACTCCTGCCACGTCTCCAGAGCACATTCTGAGGACACTTTTGGGGATGCCATCAGGACCTGCAGCCTTGTGGACTTTATTCCTGCTCAGAACCACTTCAACATCAGTGGAGAAGAGAGTCAGTGGCTGATAGTCTGTGGTAATAGCTGCCTTGGTTGCAGCCATTGGGTTCACTCTCTAAAAATGACCATAGAAGTTATTGAGCTCATTGAGGAAGGAAACATCAGAGGAGGCGGGGGTGGTGTTTGTTGTCCTGTAATCTGTGAGAATCTGAAGGCCTTGGGAAGGACTGTCTTCCAGTTGGAGTGGTTGAAGTCACCCGCAACGATAAAAGCAGCCTCGGAGTGTTTGGTATGGTGGCTGCATAAAGTTCTTTCATGGCTGCATTAGCATCCAGGGGGATATACACAGCAGTGTGGATAATAGAAGTGAATTCCCTTTGGAGGTAATAAGGTCTGCATTTGACCGTTACAAACTCCACATTATGTGAGCAGTGTCTCTCGGTAGTAGTAGAGTCTGTGCACCGGGCTTTGTTAATATAAATACACAAACCTCCGCCTCTGGTTTTGCTGGAGTCATCTGTTGTCCTGTCGGCTTGATGTGTGTAGCGCCCTGTTAGCTGGATAGCATTGTCCGGGCAGCTGTTGTTTAGCCATGTTTCAGTGAAAACCATGACATTTGAGTCCATAATCCGTTTTTCATACGTGATGGATAGTAGTAACTTGTCAATTTTCTTGGATAGAGAACAAACATTGGCGAAGAAAATACCGGGTAAAGGGAGCCGGTGTGGAGCTTTAGCCTAGCTTGCAGCCCTCCGCGTTTACCCCGCCTCTGCATGCACTTCCCTTCGGCCAAAAAATAGCACTTGGGGTTAAATGCCACTGACATGCAACAGGGGGTGCTGGAATTGAACCTGCAACCTGCCTGATTGCAAGATTACTACTCTACCCATTGTGCCAAAGCCACCTTCAGTAGTTAAGTAGTTAGTTGTGTTTATGAGGTATATGTTGGGAAGTAATTATTGAAGAATACTAACAAGTGTGTTTATTAGTAGGGCAGAACCCAAACTCTGTCATGATTTGTTTAGGTGAAGGGAAGAAAAATTTATCTTCAGCCAGACCAAGCGAGGGTGTGATATTTTATACTGTCTGGATGATGACTATTAACTTTTAAAACACATCAGCATAATCAGCCTTTGACAGTCTTTTGGGAGTCTGTCATATTGATCTATCTGAATTCAAATCAACCCTAACCATCACAAAGGTGCACTTTAAAGTTAAAAATAGCTTAGCCAAAATATTGTAAATATAAAAATATGATTCAGGGTATAATGGTCAGGAAATCAGAACGGCAAAGCCAAAGGCAAACCCCCCCCCCAAAAAAAACATTCACACACACCTAAGGGAAAGTTACAATCCTACAAATAAACAAAACACCAGATGTCTAAACAACAGTTTTCCCTGTGTTGTTCAGTAACTAACATGACGAGTATTGATAATATACTTAATGCATAATAATGCATAATAACCATCTTCAGCTGTTAAAAATTTATCTTACGTAAAAGTAATTTTGGAAGCTTTATGCCTACCCTAAGAATTTAATATATTTCACTATAAAACAATAACAGGCCCATCCATTTAACATGACATGACACTAATTAATAATGTTGATGGAAATGAATGTAGTCTCACCTGTCACTTTGCAGTACCTCCGCAGTACTGGGATCAATTACATGGAGAATGATGCCTCGGTTGCCCCAGCTTCTGTGAAAGAGGTAACTTTCTTGGGTGCTCTTTTCAGGTTGGAGGGTCTTGTTGAGGAAAGTCCAAGACAGCTTTCTTTGACCAAAAATCTCTAGTGTTCCACCTGTTCCCACGCCAATATATTTCTTCCCAAAGTAGCTGTGTTCTTCATCATTGTCATCCAATCTAGTTTGTAGAATGGTAACTACGTTAGTTACGTCCCCTATTACATTTATCGAGCACAGGAATCATCTAGTTACATAAAGCATAAAATGTATAGAGGTCTGTGGGGGCTAGGTATATCATCCTGCTGCCACGTCTTAGTGAAACACATAACCAATTAAAATACACCGGTTAGGTTTATTTGATTGGCTTACAAGCTCACCTGTCTGTTTTTGAAACAGATCTTTTCTCCAAATCCACAAAACAAATGTAGATTGGGGAAAAGGGTTAGACTATCAGAATTTGTGAAAGTGAATCTGTTAGGCTTCACCCTAAATAAGAATCAGATACCAATTCTGAATCCTGCAGTGAGAGAGAAATGTTAACGGAGAAAAAAAAGACATGGTGGAGGTTCACTATTGAAGGGAAGTGTCTGAATGGTACAAACAAATGTATAAATAAAGGTTTTAGACTGGTCTATTCTACTGCTTTACTCAAATGTGGTTTTGATTTTATGACTCTTCTTGCACTGTAAGGTGCTGGTTATGATAAGTGGCATAACTGGTTGTGAGATTTAAGAGGCACACACTTTATTACAAGGGGCCAGGTGTATCAACAACAATCATTTAATGTCTGCATCATGTTTGATAGTTAGTTTTGTCTGTTGATTTCATTTTAATGATCAAGCCAAAATACTATAGGTGAAATCTTTCAGGATTGTGGTCCCCGTCCCCTTGGAGGAAAACAATTCTCTTAAAGGATGTTTGGATAAATGTACATTTTTTTATGAGTTTTGCTTTGGAGATGTGGGTCTCTAACTGCAGGGTTTTTTGGGTCCTTTGGTACTTTCCTGGAGTCTGTTTAGGGCTCCATTGGGTGACAATGGAGACAGTAAGGTTACTTTAGGATCCCTTGATAGGATTAAAAACTCTGGCCGTAGATTATCATGACTAGAATTTAGTTTTTCAAACCAACCTTCCAAACAAGGAAATAGTGAGGTTGCCTTTGTAAGGACAGTCTGCACTTCCAATGTGCAACTCCCCTTTGTCTCCAATCAGAATGTGTTTGGTTCGAAGCAGTATGGCCCGACTGGTGTCTGCAATCACCAGCTTTCCTACAAGAAAAACAAAGTGGAGATAATTTATTAAGCCTGCTAGCAGCTCTACTATGTCATTGTGCCATCATTTATTTTTTGTCTAGCAACCATGTGGGACAATGTCCAAGTTAGACGTTCACTTCGACACAGGACAGCAACTCCTCTACTTTATAAGCAACCTAATGACAAACTCAAAATTGGAATACAACAGAAATGTGGGTAGATGTAAGAAATCTTTATCTTTTTATGTTGTGCTTGTTAAAGAATTTCTAAACTGTGTATAATTCTACAGTATATCCAGCAAGGGGAAATATATAGAAATCTTCAGAATAGACTTTTCACTAGCACCAACCTCTTAACCCTTTACAGTGAGGATTTAGTTTAAAATTTTTTTTTTGATGGGTTTCCTGTTTTTTGGGGGATTTTGTTTTCCTTGTATAACCATCTCTACTGGAGTCAGTCTCCTCCATTGTGTGAAAATGGACAGTCTATATGTCTATTAAGATTAACTAAGAATAAAGAGGGATATTCTAAAAAATCTGGGATGAGCTGTTCTCTCCTGGGTAAAAAACAGGCATTAAGTCCCCATTGCTAGAATCTTTCCTGGCCCTTAATCATAAGATTTTCTCTCACATACCTTACTTTTCTTGTATATTAAAGGATGTAAGCCTAGAGCAGCAATGTACTGATAAAGAATTCCAACTGCTCCATTAGACATATTGGGATCAATGCTCTTATTGCATTATTATAAAGTTATGTCATTAACCATGGGGTGCAGGGTTAAATTTGACAGCAAGAGATAGTCTTAGCAAAATAGGGCTGTAATAGACAATGGTTCACCTTGAAGCCCAACAGAGCAACCTTTTCCTGTGCTTTCCTCACACACTTCCACCACACTAGCAGCAGCAGGAATTACCAAAGACCTGGTGAAACTGTTGGATTATTGTAAACTATCTTTAGTAGAATAGGTGTGAACCAACTGCAAGGCCTTTTAGATTTATGGCATTAAACTTGGCATGAAGGGTTTATTTGATAGCAAGAGATAGTTTTGGGTAAAACACAGCTGTGTTAGACTATGATTGACTTTGATGTACTCATATATTTACATGTCTTATTTTAAACATGTCAATGTATAAGCATATTTGTTTTTTATAACATGAATGATATTCTAAATATTCTGCTGAAAGCTTTAGAAATATACATTGGTCCCATACAGGTAAAATTTGTGCCATTAGCAACTGAAACTATGCTCAGACTGAACAGGTAATAGACTTCTATTGTATTATATATTATAGTGCTCTTCTAATCAGACTGACCACTCAAACCGATTTACACTTTAGCCAACATTCACCATTGATACATGCATTGGTAGGGAAGTTGGAGTTAAATGCCCTTGCCCAGGGGAACTTTGTCATGTGACAGGGTCAGCTGGAATTGAATCTGCAACCTGCCAGATTACAAGACAACTACTCTACCCACTGTATACCAGACACAGCTGTATTTGCAGTTGTTAATACAACCTTGGGCTGCATTTGTGTAAACTATAAACAAATGGATTGGTTTGAAAATAAATAGTACAAAACTGAAACGGAGTTTGATGGTTGGACATTGATTCGTTTGTTTGAAATGGAATTTATTCGCTTTAAACTGTGTTTAGTTGTTAAAAAAAAAAATGATTTAAAAAAATCACTCTTCCTTCTTTTACTTTCATTCCAATGTTACATTTTTTTTCCAGGTCTATAAAACTTATTTTCAAATCAATCTAGTTTTTCAGTTTACCCAATTTCAATGTAGCTTTTGATGGCAAATGTTTCTGCCCATACTTCGATCAATGGACAAATCCAACTGCTGGCACTGTGAATGTTTTTCTTCTGTGTGTTAATGTGTTGAAACCCCAAACTATGAGTATGCATCCGTTAATTGCAATGGAAATATCGACAGCTCTTTCTGAAATACCTATCTATGTTTATTTCCAGCATAATACTAGGACTGAACAATACTGAACATTGAGGTTTACAAAGTAAAATGCAAAATTAAAATTATATATATATATATATATATATATATATATATATATATATATTTCACTATAAAGAATCAGAAAGCAGCGATGGATTTATCTAGCATACCACCATTACGAATCTCAATTGAGTGAACTGTAGCTGAAGTTGAAAGAAGGATTTTCTGTCCATAACCAATTGTAACATGGTGGTCTTCACTATGGCCTGGCATCCAAAGCTCAAGTCCAAACTCCTTATCTGGACAAACTAGAGGAAAGGGAAGAGCAAAACAGTTTCACTTCTATAAGTAAATACAAGTAACTCTTGATTAATATGATGTGTGATACAATCCTGTACGATAATGTATAAAAATAACTGATCTTTTTTTTTTTACCTTTACAAGTGCAAAATTAGATAAAATCATACATTTTCATGAGGCTCTTTGATCAGATCAAAAACACCATTTGATAATAACAGGCAATTTAATACTAAACATTCTACTGAGCCATTATTTCTGTGTAAAAATGTTTTTAATATTTTGGAATGGCCTGAAGGTTCCATTCCCTAAAGCACTTTAGGGAATGGAACCTAAAATGATTACCACTATTTTCACCCATTCTCACACTGATGGTCGCCAGCTACTAGTGCCATTGGCCATTCTGTCATGTAGCAGCACCAAAGGGGTCCTCTGACCATTATCAGCAGACACAATGCTGGTTAAAGGTCTTGCCCAAGCAGAGCAGCTTGTTTTCAGAGAAGGTCATGAGGATGAATGAAATCTGCTGGGTTTAGATAGGAAACTTTTTAAATGTATTTGACAAAAAAAAAAGGATTGTGAAAGACAGTTTTATTGCCAAGATCAATTGGAATAAATGTATGATTGGACTAAACTTATTTTTTCTGTGCAGTGCACTGGGACAATATAAATAAACTAAAGAGTCTAGCTGAGAGAAACACAGATCTAAATAATATGCTGGGCTTGGATGGTGTGATGGCCACACCTGCAGCCTCACAGGCGGTAACTCCACACCAACACTTTTTCATTTTGAGCTTTTTCACACACAGACTGCAGCATAAGTTATGGGTTTTCATTATATTTGACAATGTTAAAAAACATTAGTTCTAATTATAGCGCGCACACTTAGTTAACCTTTGTATATTTCATTTAGTAATTTATTTAATATTTTCTTGTGCTTTCTTTTGTTGTTGATGTGGGGGTGTGCTTGAGCTGAGCTGAAGCAATTGACTCCAGCTGGCATATTCCAATCCCAGAGAGACTGATTGGGTGATACCATCTGGAATTCTTCCATGGGGGAAGACCATGAAGTCTGTATTTTATTGTTTTATATAACTTCTTTATGCTGTTGTGATTTTGCTTAGTTATTAGTTATTTAAGTTAATTCTTAAGCTAACTGTGTTTAGTTACTTTAGTTAAGTTTGTGTAGATGTTTCCCTTCCCTCTTCCTCAGTGTGTCAATTTGGTCTGATCAGCAAAGATTTAAGTCCCTTTTGTTTGTTGTGTGTCAGGTCAGTTTGGTAGTTTGAGATGTTATGTTAAATATTGATTTCGCCTTGGATTTTAGTTTCTTCATTTGACCTCTTTAAGGAGCCTTACAAAAAGTGTTTGAGGTTTGATTATTTTGGGAAATAAACCCATTTTTCTTAAAAACTATTGCATTGTCCTCATGTTTGACCAGCTCGGTCCCTCACGCATGGCTATTTCCATGATTTTATGTCTCAGCCAGCAAGACGACTGATTGAAAGAAAAACATGGCTACTCAAAAACACCAGAAAGAAAACATGCCGGCATTGCTTATGAAACCGGATAAATTCATGTCTGCTGGAATACTATTTCTAAAAGGGTACATTTAAGAATTTTCATTGGTTTTAGAACAATGTTATGCTACATCTGAGGCTTCTTTCGCAGGCGTTTCTCTGTTTAGACTGTAATCTGTGTACATGAACAATCACCATCTTTTTTATTGTACAGTCTATGCTGCACCCCAGGTACTCAATTCACTATGTTTCTTTAAACCACCAGTGTCAATCCCAAAAGACTGAGTGGACCAAAAAACTGTGACAACATTCAAATACTGAAAAAGCTAGAATTTGTAATACCTATAATGTACCTTACACCTCTGAAGAACAAAAGTCTACAAAATAAAATATTATTTTGGTTTAAGGCAACTTGGTAGACAAGCACCTGTAGCATTGTTATTTTGTAAGAAGAAATAGCAGCTCAGTTTATTAATATAAGAGGGTTCAAAAAAGGACTTTTTCAACCATTTTATTCTTAAATTGGTTGTTCTTACCTGCTTCTATTGGAGTAACCAGGAGAGCAGCAAGGAGTCTAAAAAATGTCTTAATATGTCTTCTACCAGCATCTTCTGCCATTTTGTTTCTGATGTAGAGTACCCAAGAAACCTACAACTTTAAAAAGTATAAAAGTAAGTAAGGCACAGAGTGTAAAGATCACAGTACTTTGGGAAAAAGCATAAGGAAATTACATTTGGTTTAGGTTGAATTTACTCAAAGACAGACCAATGAACCAAAGTAAAAAAAAACAGGAATAATGTTCATTCAGATCATTAAAATTCTGAGAAATTTTCACTTAAATAATTTTGTGGGTTACATTGATAATTGGAAAACCTTTTGGGGAAAACCTGGTCTGAGACGGAGAGACGGCATCCATCCAACTTTGGACGGAGCCGCTCTTCTTTCTAGAAATATGGCCAAATTTATTAACTCCCCAAATTACTGACAAACCAGGGTCCAGACCAGGAAGCAGAGTCGTAGTTTAGAACTCCTCTCTGCGGCTTCTCTACAGTTACCTACCCAACATCCCATTGAGACGGTGTCCTGCCCACGGCCAA
>JAVLVB010000619.1:175939-202042 GCA_032876305.1 Orestias chungarensis | reverse complement strand
AATGTATCCTTGATTTTAATAGATTTTTTGTAAAGTGCCTTGAGACGACACCTGTTGTAAATTGGCGCTATATAAATAAACTGATTCTTGATTCTTGATTTACAAAAGAAAAAGAAATAATTACTTCTAACAGAAAACCTGTTTTGCTATTAATTGCACATAAAAGCAATACCTTTTTACTTATTTTTAGTTTTGTTATTGTTAATTTAATTTACCAAAAGGCTGCCTTGGAGCTTCCAGCAGATATACCAATATGTTAATATATGTTTTTTTAAATCATTTTATTTTATTGAAAGAAAATAGAGCAGCCAAAGAGAATAGAATATCCTTTTAAAGTACTGTAGATATGAAGACCACAAAGTATGACTCAGTGTATGTTTTTATTACACACAATGCAAAGTACAATGTAAAAACTCAGTCAATAATATACGTTTAACTGCTTAATTTTAAGAAAAAAGTACAATCTGGTAAAGAGTTTAATATTCATAACTCATTAGATCTTTTTTCAGATCACCTTTGACAACAAATAAATAAGAAAAATAATTATTGTGTATAATTATGTAATGACCCAAAAACATTCTTCTGACTTAAAAAGTCATACATTGGATGTATCAGTTAAAACTAACCATTAGTTAATTCAGGAAAGTCCTAATAATCTCTGTCTTTCTCATAAATAAGCTTGCACTTTACCAGCATAGCCATTGTGCTGAGGTCAACAAAATGATTCTGTACCTTTTTAAGTAAATAAAAGAGTACAATAAATAAAACAAATAAAACAAAATAAAACAAATAAACCTCAGTTAATCGTTTGGGACAATTTGATCAGTAGACCTCAATGTTAGTAAGGCTTGCTATCATTCTTTGATCGCTTCAGTTGGACCTTCAGCCTCTTCATACCAATCTGGAAACCGTTCATTGACTGGATGGCTGCTTGTGATGACACTGGGTTATCATAGCTTACAAATCCTGAAGGAAAATAATAAAAAAAAATATTGAAACAAAAACCCTACACCCCTTATACCTACACTTTATGCTCTATAAGAAATGTACTTATTTTCACAATTGTCTCTCTAAAAGGCACAAAAAGATACGTTATAGATCAAACTGAATCTATTACAAGTAAAATTGTTGGCATCTACCCAAACATGAATTATACTTACCTAGTAAGGCAAAAAGTACTAATTGTAGCTCAAGAGCCGGATCTCTGTTTCAACTGTTTTGATCCAGTTAAGCTTTCTGAGCTATCAAAAGTATTAACTTAAGCTGAACCTTCAAATTGTATGTCGTTGCCAATCCCAACCAAACTGTTTCAACAGATGTTCCCTTTAATAAATAAGAACATTTTACAAATGATTAAAAGTTTATTATTAAATTGAAATTCTTCATAGACTTTAAACTGTAGCTGTAATTAAAGCCTTACTTAAGAAACTTTTACTTCACCGAGAAGACTTAGTAAGTTACAGACCCATATCTAATCTTTGCCTTTTGTCTAAAATCCTTGAGAAATATGTTGCTAATCGACTGAGAGAGCATCTGAGGAATAATGAGCTGATTGAAGAGTTTCAGTCAGGTTTCAGAGCTCACCATAGCAGCTCTCCTTAAAGACACTAATGATATTCTCATAGTATCATTAACCTCAATCGTACATTAGGGATCTGATTATTCATACACAACAGCTTTGGCTGATGGAGGACAATCTGACTACTTCCCATTCTGCTACTTACTTACTTCCTCTATTCTCCAATCTACTTCTTTTAAAATTACTTAAACCGTTAACTTTCTGTTTTCTCTCAGTGTTCTTCTCTCCATTCTGTTAGGTAAGACAACTTCTTGGATGGGACAACCGCTGGTAATGCTGCCAACAACATTCTCTATCTGTTGATTTTAATTTTTCTTTTTTCACTCTACATCTGTTTGTGTGTTCTGTCTCTTCAAACCCTCAGTATTTCACGGCATATGGTCGTTCGTACTTAGCAAGTTCTGTTAAGTCTTCTTCCTGTAAAAGGGGAGTTTTTCCTCTCCACTGTTGCTACATGCATGCTCAGTATAAGTGATTGCTGTAAAGTTAACGACACTACGCAAGCTATCATTTTGGTTTGCTGATCCAAGATGGGTGATTACTGGTAGTCAATGACTCGATGGAACTGCTGAGCTTCCTAAAATTGGACACTTTTTTAGTTTTCTTGTAAAGTGCCTACAGATATTACGTGTTTTACTTTGGCACAATATAGATAAATCAAATCTCAAAAATACTACAATTGTGATAGTGTGATAAAACTATTAAGAAAATTATGTGTGGGTATTTATGACCATATGAATGTGTTTGAATTTGCTCGTACTCTTTGAACAGGATATCTTGTCTCTGGTAATTAGATTTGTTTGAATAAGAACATTACACTGCAGTGTTTATTGTTGTTATGCAGTCAGTACAAATCATATGTTTTATTAGTTTTGAATGGAATATAGAGGGAAATTCTTCTGCAGTAGAAAATCAGGTAAAGTAAACAAACCGTTGTGTACACACACATTATGTTTCTCCATCCTTGCAGGGATTTTCCATTGACTTACATTCGTATAAAAAATTGTATCTATCAGTAGTCGGTCCACACAAGAATACTTTTCGTTTAAAACAATGTAGCAAATAGGCCTCTTCAGCTTAAAACTGCAAAACAGAACGCTACAGAAGATCTTTCCTGCCCACAGCCCTCACCATCTATAACAACTCCTCAGTTACATGGGATACTCCAACAACATTTAATTTCCCTTTAGGATAAATAAAGTATTTTTGATTTGATTGTTTGATTTGAAATACATGGTGACACAAAGCTATACATAAAATACACACTCACATACAACACAAAAGAGCTTTTTTGCATCCCCCTAAATAAATTCATTCCTGTGGAAGTTACCCATTTTGGCTGGAGAAAGCAAATATATTAACATGTGATCAGCAGTTTCAATAAACTTACCAAAGCACTTGCTAAGGTTGGTCTGTTTGTCAATGAATACTTTTGCTGAAATCACATTTCCAAAAGGTAGAAACATCTGCAGCAAGTCCTGGTCTCCAAATTCTTGGGGCAGGTGATAAATGAAAAGATTTGCTCCTTCTGGCCCTGCCGAACAAAAAAAGAGCATTTTTCAGAAGTAAACAGAAACTTGCAATCTAGAATGTCACACAAAATATTTGCCGCATTACATATGCTTTTTATATATTTTATATTATTTCTGGCAACATTATTTTGTTTTAAAACAACAAATGTAAATTATACAAAAAAAATAAAATATGCAAATATAAAACACACTTTTTAGTTGGTATTGGAAAATGTTATCAAAGCCAGCTTAGCCTCACTTAGTTTGATCCCTCCTTAAATCGTGAATTACCCTCAATTGTCGAAAATCCAAACCAAAAAAAACAAACTGCATGAAGACATTTTTGGAAAATACTTTAACTTCCAGCAAAAACGTTTAATTTTTGGAAAGTGTGCTGTCAGTTCTATTAAACCACTGCATCAGTCTTTTATAGTGATCTAAGCTGTCTCTTGTATTGTAGTTATTGTTCCATGGCAATTGTGTTTTGTTCGGGGGTGTCTCCTTTATTCTGTACTATGTTTTGTGCTGTGTTGTATACTCTGACACAACAAGTTCCTTCTGGATAATATCTTATCTTATCTTATCTTATCACCCAAATATTTGTTCTTAACAATCTTTAGTCCAGCAGAGGAACCTAAAAAAGGCTTTAAATATTTCAATAAATGATAGAGATCACATTTTAAGTGACAATAGTGGTTCTAAAAAGATGTCAAAACTTGAAACCTCATGAAGGACAGGAAAATCCAAAATAAAAGTATGAATAAGTTGCAAACTCAAAGTCCCCTGATAAAAAGACCACATATGAGTTAAAATGGAAATTTTCATAGTCAAAATTGTGTTTTTTAGGCAAGATGCCTCAATCATGTTTTAGTACAGCAAGTAGAAGAGGGGAGAGGAGGTGAATGCAATAGCCTTTCAATGTCACTGGTTGGATGGACTTTGCCTTTACTTTTAACCATAATGGAGGGGCCTTAACCTATCCATATCAAATCCAGTAGTCCATTCTTCTAAAAAATAGTTCTAATTCTTCCTCAATAATAACACATAATGTCGAGAAGTGCCAATCCACCCAGTTACTTGGGGCTCTGCAATATCTAATAAAGTGATCTTGCTTTCTCCTTATTCCAAAAAAATGACATGCAAAGGAAAAGACTATCTTCTTTGTAGAAAAAGGAGCTTGGTGATAGAATAAGATACACTGAAACAGATAAAAGAGAAGCAGAATAATGTTCATCTTATCAATGTTAATAGATAAAGCCTGTGCGGGGCACATGTGCAGCAGTCAAGCCCTGTCGGACATCTTAGGCTGGATGCCCATTGATGACTTGGCGGGTGGAGAAGCTTGGAAGGAGGGCAGATGGTGCTGGTATGAACAGGCTTTAAATTGGGAATGTGGAGAGTGGAATCGATCTTGAGACTTGAGGGTAGAGGAAGGTGGACTGAGGTGGGACTGATAACAGATATAATAGGGAAGGGACCAATGAACTGGGTAGCGAGCTTCTTCGAAATTGCTTGGACTACTGACCAGGGATATAAGTTGCCGCAGGAACACCCCTTCAATCAGTGTCTGATGTGGCAGTTCACAAATCAGGATGACTATGATCCAAGGGAAGACAACACAGTACAGCTGCCAAACAGAGAGTAGTATTTGTTCTCTCAATGAAAACTCAACAGGAGAGAAAATCATGGCTTTTTTATTTGTAGTGTATCCATTGCATTTTTAATTTTGAAGTCTTTCCTGCTTACATGTGGACCAGGTCTAAAGGAGCTTTGCCATTATAATAAGATGGTTTCATGACCTTTATTTAACACCTTTTTTTTCTGTAATTCAAAAATAGTTAGCTTAACTTAATTTCAATGTATACAGTATAATTTCTAATCACATACTTTTCCTATGCATTTATAGACAAAGCTATTTGCTTAGGGGTTTCTTATCATACTCATTCTCTTTTCAAGTCCTATTTGACAAAACTTACCTTCTTTTTGGCTGCCTGCTGCTGACACATTTTGCTGGGATAGCAGGCTCTGATTATACAAGTTGGGTAGGGCAGCAGCTGCATACTGCTGAATACCTGTGTAGGCTTGACTCAGTGCCTCCATCGTATTAGCTACGCCATGAGACAAACCACCAGAAGTGAGGTTGCCATTTATTGAGGTGATCCCTGTATCAATTGGATAAAAACAAAGAGGGTCAATTACTTTTTTAAATGTTACTTTTATGCTTACCAAACAGTAATCAGAGGGTAAACAAAGTCAGGAGAGCCAGCATTAAAAATAGTTTGACTATGCTTTACCCTTTAATTGCATTTATAAATCATCATGATACATTTTTGGTGTGTAGATTAAAAAAATAACAAAAACTCTATTGGTCACCCTATTTAAATGTTTTCCTATTCCTCTCATTGTGCTTGTAGTTTTGGAATAAGTGGAATGAAGAATCCCTGAGTATCCAGTGATTGTATTAAAAAGACCAGCATTGAAGGTGCATTCAATTGTTAATCAGTTCCGGGCAACCATTGCAGAAAGAAGACAAACAATCTGTTGAATTATACAAAAAAAAAGTTTAAAAAAATATATAAGTCAGAGGATTGATTTAAAAATTTTTTATAAGGCCCGTAACATCTTATGTAGTTCAGTTAAATCTAGACATGGACTGAATATGGCCAATGTGTAAATGTGCCTATGAGTACGTCATCAGTCAGTAGGCAGGCAAGGTGACTAGCAAGAGAGGCTGAGTGGTCACCATGATTTCACTGACTTCTGAGCTTTAATATCTGAGATGGTAGAGACTCTGAATAAAATAACTGTTGACTGCTTACCTCATCAGTCATAACTTTATGACATAGACAATACGAAAGCCACTGTTGAAGAAAACTGAAGTCCACCACAATTTCCTTAGTTTTAGTGATGTTAAAGAACATGATTCTAACAGTGTACCATTGTCCAAGTGAGTGTGCGCCCTATGCAACTGAAAGAGAATAGCATCTGAGGCAATTTAACCTTCTTTGCTTTACTATTTATTATTAATCCTTTTTATGATACAGTACAGTCATACCTTATATAACTTGTTTTATTAACTTGACTGGGTAACCAGCCAAAGCCCCCATTCTTGGAACAGAATGTGCTGATCCTTGACCACTCACTGGAACTTTTGATAACATCAAGGTCAGCAAGGAATGTCTTACTCCGAGACTTGTGCAGGAGGTTTTGACTACTCCCAATGTTCATAGCAAAGACAGTTTCTGGTTATAAGAGGAGTTCTGTTTTAGTCTGTATGGCAGCCTGTCAGTTACAATCTGCTTATTTAATTCTGTTCTTATTTACCAACTAAATTGTACCTGTGGATCTCCTGTTTTTGATTCCTCCTACAACCTTGACCAAATCTCTCACCTGAAAGCCGTTCAGGAAGGGAGAGCTAGGTCAATCAAGTATCCATTGTCTAGGGAAGTGTTTCTGACCACTCCCCTCAGACCTTGGTTTCTATCTGCCTCCCAGGGGGTGGTCTTAGCCGGATCAATAAATGATACAGAACAGCTGCATGTGCTTGTGCATGACAGAATAGGGGAATACACTGAAGTGTCAGCTAATTGTCAGTCTTTATGTTCAGTCTTTCTTGTGTGAAGATGTGCGTGCCGACCGAAGCGTGTCCACATAATGGGGCCTCGGGTCTTCCTTCTCTATTTGCAATTCGTCACCATCCTATCTCTGTTATTTCTTTCACTCGCAAACGGTTGTACTGTCACAAATGGAAACGTAACCTCAGAAATCTCTGCTCACTAAATCTCACATCGTCATCCAAAACCAATAAATTCTCTATAGGTCTATGGAACTGTCAGTCAGCAGTGAACAAGGCAGACTTCATTTCTGCCTATGCAAATCATCTCTCACTGCACATCCTTGCCCTCACAGAAACTTGGATTGAACCAGAAAACAGCGCTACACCGACTGCACTCTCCACCAACTGCACATCCTCTCACACACCACGGCCTGGCAAAAGAGGAGGTGGTACGGGGCTACTGATATCCAACCAAAGGAAATATACCAATTTCAGCTAAGGAGCCTCGTACAACTCCTTTCAATACCACGCCTCCCTGACGACAGCACCTGTTAAAATGTATGTGGTTGTTGTATATCATCCTCCGGGTAAATTGGGCGACTTCCTAGAAGATCTAGACTCCCTGCACTCCTCCATCAGCATCTTGGGACCCTTTCAGTCTGGCTTTAGAGCTCTCCACAGCACCAAAACAGCCTTACTTAAAGTGACAAACGACCTGCTGTGCACTCTAGATTCAGGTGGAAACGCAATCATGATTTTATTGGATCTCAGTGCTTCATTCGACACGTGGATCACAACATTCTTCTTACCCGCCTTGAACATTGGGTAGGCATTAAGGGGACAGCCCTGATCTGGTTTAGTTCCTATCTTAATCATAGGACATTTTCTGTGTCCATTGATCACTTCTCCTCATCCACTGCCTCTGTGTCCAGTGGGGTCCCTCAGGGGTCCATCCTGGGCCCTTTGCTCTTCTGCCTGTACATGCTCCCCCTTGGCAACTTAATTCGGAAATATAATATCTATTTTCACTTTTATGCAGATGACTAACAATTGTTACTCCCACTAAAATCCACTAACTCCGTACAGTCTCTCCTGGACTGTTTTGCAGATATTAAAGTAAGGATGTCAAATATCTATCTCCAGTTAAACAGTGACATAACAGAAGTCATCATCTTTGGTCCTCCTAAATGTATAAGCACTGTTGCAAGCAAACTAGCTTTTCTCACCCTGTTTGTCAAATCCCGTGCCAGAAACTTGGGGGTCATACTTGATTCAGGGCTCTGTCGTGACAGACAGATAAGCTCTGTTGTTAAGAACAGTTTTTACCATTTACGAATCATCTCCCATCTTAATCCTTCTTATTAAATAATGACCTAAAAAAAGTAATCCATGCATTAATTATATCTTGCCTGGATTACTGTAATTCTCTTTACTTCTGCCTTCCTCTGTCCTTACTTTCACGTCTGCATTTGGTTCAAAATGCTGCAGCACGACTGCTGACTGGTACAAGGAAGCGTGAACATATCACCCCTGTTTCGGCATCCCTGCACTGGCTCCCCATTTTTTTTAGAATACATTTTTTTTAATGCTCTAAATGGACAGGCGCCTGCCTGAGCTTCTCCAGTACGAGTCAGCCAGCTGGTCCCTCAGGTTGGTTGGTAAAGGACTATTAAATGTACCCTGATCTTGCCTAAAACAGAAAGGTCATACTCTGGAACCAGTTACCCTCAGACATCATATATGCCCCCACTGTCTCCACCTTTAAATCCAGATTAAAAACTCACCTATATTCATTAGCTTTCAGAGTCATTTAGTCCTCTCATTTTGTGTGTTTCTGTGTTTTTAAGTCAATGTTTGGGATTTGCTGCTTGCCAATGTATTGTCTTTTATTTTAATTTTTTTATTTTTGTACAACACTTTGGTCAGCGATTTTTCTGTTTTAAACGTGCTTTATAAATAAATTTTACTACTTACTACTTGCGTGATCAATGCTTCAGTATCATTCCCCACCGCCTTCAAACGAGCCCAGGTAAGTCCGTTACTCAAAAAACTCTCCCTAGCTCCCACCCAAGTGGAGAACTACCAACCCGTCTCCCTCCTCCCTTTCCTGTCTAAAATCATTGAAAGAGCTGTCTCAAAGCAGGCGATGAAAATTCCTCTCCCAACATGACCTTGATTCTAACCAATCAGGCTTCAACAGCAGAAACGGCACTCCTGTCAGTAACGGAATCCTTGAAAGAAGCCAAAGCGACACGCCAATCATCAGTTCTCATCCTACTGGACCTCTCAGCTGCATTTGAAACTGTAAACCACAGCATCCTACTTACCAAGCTGACAGACATGGGCATTGAGGGCAGTGCACACTCCTGGTTTGAATCCCACATGACCGGATGATCCTTCAAGGTGGCATGGCAAGGCCAAACATTTATGCGACACCACCTCACCACAGGGGTGCCCCAAGGCTCCGTGTTGGGTTCCCTCCTCTTTGCCATGTACACTACTTCGCTAGGCCCAATCATCCATTCGCATGACTTCTCCTATCACTGCTATGCAGATGATACCCAGCTCTATCTGTCCTTTCATCCAGATGACCTCTCAATACCGGCACAAATCTCAGCTTTTCTTTCTGACATATCTGCATGGATGAAAGGTCACCACTTCCAACTGAACCTCTCCAAAACTGAACTACTTGTCATGCCAGCCAAGGAAAACTATTCACAACAATATCAGCATCAGCTTAGACTCCCTATCTGTGGCACCGCTAAGGTTGTAACAAACCTGGGCGTCATGATCGATGATCAGCTGACCTTTGCGGATCAGGTTGCCTCTGTCGCTCGATCGTGTCACTTCTCTATTCAACATCAGAAAGATTAGGCCATATCTAACCCAACATGCGACACAGCTCCTAATTCAGACCTTAGTCATTTTCCGCGTTGACAACTGCAATGCCCTCCTAACAGGTCTTCCAGCCTGTGCTGTGAGTCTGCTACAAATGATCCAGAATGCGGCAGCTCGCTTGGTTTTCAACCAGCCAAAGTGAGCGCATGTCATACACTTTTTCACTGAACTCTATTGGCTTCCCTTAGCTGCACGCATCAAATTCAAATCACTAATGCTGGCATACATGTTTGATGGATCAGTGGCCATCCACCTCAACACCCTCTTAAAACCTTATGTCACTTGGGTTTGAGTAGCTGTAAAAGCAGCCTCTCAAACGTTTTCATAATTAGTGAAGTGAGAGCAACATGCTTGAAGTCAGTTAGTCTGCACTGTTTGAAGTCTAAACACTGTTATCCATGTGTGTCAGGGAGTGGATGATGACTCGAGCCGAGGTGGATTGCATGAAGAATAATATATTTAATAAATGAAAGAATGATGAACCGAACACAAACCAAGACTGATGGCAATGCTGAACGGAAGGTGGAAACTATCCAAACATAACACGGGACAAGAACTAGAACGTAAACAATGAAAAAAAACTAAGAGTGCGGAGTGCGGAGACTAAGAAACTACGAAAGGAACAAATAAATGGATAAACTAACCAGCGGATGAAAGCAGGACGGGAAATAAATGACAACAAAAAACTAATTAATACACAAAACAACAATGAGGTTAGCGAGGGAAACCGGAGGTAACGAAGAAAAGAAACCACAGAAGATTTAAACTATTGGAGGAGCATGGAGGATATGAAAGAGGACAGAAAACCAGAGAACCGGGCGAGCAAAAGGGGAACTTACTGGGGAGCGGCTAGGACTGGAAAGAGGAAGGAGCACAGAGCAACAAAGAGAGGTAAGGTAATAGACGATCCAGCAGTGAGTGAATGAATGAACAAGACTTAATACTGAGGACCCGGAGATGGAGCAGTGGAGAAGATGACCAGATGATTAAGAACAGATGTAAGTCATAAAGAGGGAACTCAAGGTGAAGGAAAACACAGAGAGAGTGAGGGAGAGAGACCGAGCAGGGGAAGGAAAATAGAACAAAATAAATTGCTAACACTAATAATTAATAACAAAACTGTTAGACGAACAAAAAGGAAAACATAAGCTGAACCAAAGAACTTGTATCTTTGAGTACATCTCCTCTCTCCTCTACTGGTAATAACAGGACTGTACTTACCAATAGTGCCTATTGGACAAGTAAAAATCCACTAGAATCTTTTGGACTTTTGGTCATGTACTGTGTTGTTCTGTGTTTTCTTTGTGTTAGTTTTTTGTAATTAGTCTTAGTTGTAATTAGTCTGTCCTGGGACTGGAACGGGAGTCTGTGGTGGAGGTGTCAGAGAGGAGGATGCTGAGGAAGCTGCTCAGCATCAAGGACAACACTTCCCACCCCCTACATGCCACGCTGACGGCCTGTCAGAGCACCTTCAGCCGGAGACTGAGACCACCGAGAGTCCCCACAGAACGCAGCAGGAGATCTTTCTTACCTGTGGCAATCAAACTGTACAATTCCTCTTCCATCTGCAGGAGGGATAAATAGTACTGTAGTTATTGTTATATGTTGATTGTGTAATGTACTGTGTTTTATGTGAGATGAGTGTGTCGTGTTAATTGTTATTTGATACTCTGTAACCCTGGCAAAACAATTTCCTCCGGGATCATTAAAGTCTATCTTATCTTATCTTATCTTATCTTATTCCTTCTTGTTTCTATTATTGATCCTGATTTAATTTGACATTTAGATTTTATTTTGTTAGGTTTTTATTCCAGATCTTTTTATTTAGTTTGTTACTTTTATTTTACTCTGTCATTGCCCCTGGGACAACCATTTCCTACTCTGATTGAGATTTTCTCTCTCAACCTCAGCCTGCCTCCCTATTATCACTCACAGTTGGACATGCTTAGTTATCAGTTCTTTCTCATTTTCCACCATTCACACTCATAGTATTGTACCTCTCCTCATTCACCCACTAATTGTTGGATACTCCTCGTCTTACCCATGTCTTTTTGTTGCTGTGTTTGCGTCTCATTGCTCGACACTCAACGTTTTCCCTGTGTCTCAGCCATCTCTTTTTGCTCCATGTAATCTTCTTGTTGTCAGTTCCGTGTAAGTACTTGTTCCCTGATTTTCTCAGGCTGATGTAAAAAAATGTTTGGCTGCTCTAGAAGTACAGGGGTTGGCCAATAAAACTGCAACACCTGTTATTTTAGTGTGAGAAGTTTCATGGTAAATTGGACCAGCCTGGTGGCTAATCTTCATTAATTGCACAATGCATTAGTAAGATCAAAGTGTGAAGGTCAAATTAGCAGGGTGAGAGCACAGTTTTGCTCAAAATATTGCAATGTAGAAAACAGTATTGGTGAATTACAGAGTTCAAAAAAGGATACATTCAGCACGTCTTGCTGGTGCATCTGTGACCAAGACAGCAAGTCTTTATGATGTATCAAGAGCCGAGATATCCAGGGTAATGTTGACATACCACCAAGAAGGACGAACCACATTTAACAGGATTAATAGTGGACGCAAGAGGAATCTGTCTGAAAGGGATGTTTGGGTGCTAACCCGGGTTGTATCCAAAAAACATAAAACTCTTCTGCTTCCGTCAAAACCAGGCTGCTAAAGCCAAACCTTGGGTCACTCTTGTCAATGCCAAACGTTGGTTTCAATGGTGGAAGGAGAGCAAATATTGGGCTGTGAACAATGTGAAACATATATTGTTCTCTGATGAGTCCACCTTTACTGTTTTCCCCACATCCAGGAGAGTTACAGTGTGGAGAAGCCCCAAAAAGCGTACCACCCAAACTGTTGCATGGTCATGGATCAGTGATGGTTCGGGCTGTCGTATCATGGCATTCCCTTGGCCCAATATTTGTGCTAGATGGGCGTGTTACTGCCAAGGACTTCTGAACGAAGTAGCATGTACATGTACCAAGGATGTTGAAAGAACAGCTTGACCAAGCTCGTCAGACTTGTTAAGAAGTTTGTTTAAACAGACAATGATTCAGGGCCAGCCCAAGTTAGTCCGAAAGGGAACAGAGAAACAAGTGAACGTGGTGGATGGCCACTTTTGTTCATCACCTGAACTGGTAACTTAACTAAATGAAAATAATAACTCTAAAAGGAAACATTAGGAGAAAGCAGAAAAACTGAAAAACCACCAAAACTAATGAGAAAAGGAAGGAACAAATAATAGAAAGCCTCATAGTTAGTTGCATCTGCTGCTGTTACTCCATCCATGCCTGAACCATTTTATGTAATCCCACTGAAAGTTGTACCTGGTTGTGGGATTACATTATGGGAGGGGCAGAGAATTCAGCAGAAGAAGAGCATTCAACAACTTGTCCGCATCAGGCCTACCCACTGGGATGGAACAGGTATAATGCAGGAAGGGTCTATCAACCCTCCCTAGGATGGCAGCAGGTGACCTCAGGCCTACCTGACCAAAGCTGTGCACCTAATCCCACCATGTGCCACCACATCCTGATCTAATTCCACAATAGGGGTGCAGAGTCCCTGGTGACATAAAATCATACCTGAAATTGCTGGCTTAGGATAATCGTAAATACAGCAGAGTCAGAGTCAGAGTTAGAGAGGTTTTATTGTCATTTCAGCTACGTACAAGTACATATTGATACGAAACAGCGTTCCTCTAGGATCACGGTGTAACACGGTACAAAAAGTGCAAGACAGAACAAAACAGTGTAAATACCACAGTAAATACAAAAAATTCTATAATAAATAACTACAAAAGATGTTCCCAATTATCCATAATCTAAACAGTAATTAGTAGACAGGACTAAAGACAAGTGTTAGTACATGATGGTGAATAGATGGTACAATGGTTCATGAGGTAGTGACATGTTGTACAATAGCAGTGTAAAATTGGCAATGCACATAAGGTGCCTAAAAAGTAAATAACGTCCAAAAAAATACAGGTAAGGTGCAAAAATTAAAAGAAAACTTGTGCAGTTCTAGCAGGAATATGTGCAAAAAATGCAAGTAACATAGACAATACAAAGGAAATTGTTACAGTGCTGTATTGAGGAGTCTGATTGCCTGTGGAATAAAGCTGTTAAACAGTCTGGTTGTGTTAGTCCGGATGCTGCGGTATCGTCTACCAGACGGGAGGAGAGTAAACAGTCCATGTGATGGATGGGTTGGATCAACCACAATGCTTAGAGCTTTGCGGATGCAGCGGGTGTTAAAAATGTCCGCAAGAGACGGAAGAGCGACCCCAATGATCTTTTCAGCTGTCCTCACTACTCGCTGGAGAGTCCTGGGTCCGACGCAGTACAATTTCCAAACCAGACGGTGATGCAGCCGCTCAGGATGCTCTCAATTGTTCCTCTGTAGAACGTGGTGAGAATGGGGGGTGGCAGATGAGCTTTCCTCAGTCTTCTCAAAAAAATAGAGACGCTGCTGGGCTTTCTTGGTGATTGAACTGGTGTCGATGGTTGAGGGTCAGTAAGATTGTTATTCACGTTGGCGGTAATGACACCTGGTTACGCCAATCGGAGGATACTAAAATTAGTGTTGCTTCAGTGTGTGAGTTTCAAAAACAATATCGTACTCTGTAGTTTTCTCTGTTCCCTTGCATCCGTCCAACTTTGGACGGAGCAGCTCTTCTTTCTAGAAATATGGCCGAATTAATAAATTCCCCAAATTACTGACAAACCAGGGTCCAGACCAGGAAGGAGAGTCATAGTTTAGAACTCTTCTCTTCAGCTTCTCTACAGTTACCTATCCATTTTCTTATTGAGAAAGGTGTCCTGCTCACAGCCGAAACCAAATATATTAAAGATCAATCTAAAAACAGCAAATCCTGAAAATCTCATAAAGATAAAAACAACTTAGTTTAAACAAAAAATTACAACAATGTACATCAGATCTCTCTCCTAAAATTCTTTATTAGTTAATGACTTAATTCTTAATATTTAAATGGATTTGTTTTAACTCACAGAAACCTGGTTGCAGCAAGAGGATTATGCTAGTATCAACGAATCAACTTCCTCAAATTTTTCAAATTTTCAAATTTCTTGAAGTAATGGGAGAGGTGGAGGAGTAGGAAGCATTTTTCAATAAGATTTCATTATTAATCACAGGCGTACTTATACAGGCGTAATTATAGTTTCTTTCAATACTAAACCTTTCGCCTTCCTCATCCAAGCTTTAGAAGAACTTGACCACCTCTGTATGTTATCTTGTGTCCTCCTCCAAGTCCTTACCCTGAATTTCTCGATCTCAGATTTGTTATCTGAATTTGTGTTAAACACTGAAAACGTCTTTATAGTGGGAGATTTTAACATTTATGTTGACCCCGAAAATGACAGCCAAAAATTGTAGCCTTAACTGTTATTTTAGACTAAATTGGCTTCAGTCAAAAAATCCAGACACCTACCCATTCTCTTGGTCACACTTTAGATTGAGGTAGTGCTGAGTTATGGCATTTAGTGTGAAAAAGTTACATTAATGCCTCATAAACGTCTCCTTTCTGACCTTTTTTTTTAGGAAGATTAATGAAGATTTCATTATAGTAGGTGTGTAGCAGAGAGTGCTGTTACAACTTTAAAAAAATATTTTCCACCTTTAATTTATTCAGTATCTCAGAGAAACACAGTTGAGGGCAGCAAAGTAATTTCCTGCCCTACAAAAATGGATGCAGTTGTTCATAGTATTATGTCCTTATTGTGTATTGCATTAGACAATGTAGCCCCCATAAAAAGGAAAGTGATTACTCATAGGAGGTTGGCTCCCTGGTTTCATTTAGAACTTCGTACCTTGAAGGAGAACACCAGGAAATTGGAGAAGAAATGGCAGTCTTCACTTTTAGAGTAGTCCAATTTATTCTTGAAAAACTGCTTGCTTCTTCATAAAAGAACCCTTCGCCATGCTAGATCTGTAAATATTACAATATTAATAGAGGGGGATAAGAACAATCCTAGATTTCTTTTAATATAGTTGCCAAACTTATGAGAAAGGAAACTCTATTATGCCATCCATTCCTCCAGCTGTAAGCTGTAATGACTTTATGGAATTATTTATTGATAAAATTGAATCTATTAAAACTAAAATTGATGGCATCCTCCCAAACATAACTACTACCTCAGTAAGCGAGGAGGCATTGAATGTGGCTCTGGAGCCTGATCTCTGTTTGAAGTGTTTTGTTCCAGTTGAGCCTTCTGAGCTTTAAATAATAAAAAATCCTTAAAAATCAACTGAGAGAGCAATTGAGGAATAATGACCGATTTGAACATTTACAGGCAGGTTTCCGAGCTTATCACAGCACTGACACAGCACTCCATAAAGTCACAAATGATATTCTCATGACCTCAGACAATGGACTTGTGTCTATTCTAGATCTGCTAAATCTCAGTGCTGCTTTTGACACACAGTCGATCACAATATACTCATAGAAAGGCTACAACGCATTGTAGGATTTAAGGGAATTCCAAAAGGCTGGTTGAAATTGTATTTGTCTGATAGATCCCAGTTTGTTCAAGTAAACGACAAATCCTCTCCACATTGTAAGGTTGGTTGTGCTGTACATGTCCCAATTCTATTTACTATATACATGCTCCCTATTGGTAAAATCATAAGACAGCATTGTGTTAATTTCCACTGTTATGCTGATGATACACCACTGTATTTATCCAAAAAAACTAATGAATCCTGTCAGTTTGGTAGATTACAGGCATGTCTGGAAAACATAAAAATGTGGATGACTTTAAAATTTCTGCTCTTGAACAGAAAAGACAGAAGTTGTTTTGTTTGGCCCAGAATCACTAAAAAAGAAACTGCTTAGTCAACCCCTTAACCCACAAATATTTTTAACAACTTGGGATGCAAATATAAATTGTAAATTTCAAAACCAACATACAATCTTTCACAGAAAAAAGTAATTTATCAGGTTTTTTTTTTTGATAAAATGAAGGCATTGCTTTAGGCGTTTTTATGTACAGCTACTTTACAAAACAATGTAATGTCTCACAAATATGTTTAACAAACCAATTTTATACCTTAGGATGCAAATAGAAATTTCAAAACCTAAGTACACTCATATCACACAACCAAGTATTTTAACACTATCTACATAAAATGCAGGCAATGCCTCAGAGTTTATGCTTGGCTCTGCTGCCTGAGCCAGAGGAGATCACAAACTTGTGGCCGTGTCCCGCCATTGCCATCCCATCCTCTGGGCAAATCTACGACTCGTTGGAGGCTCCTCTATCTCCTCCTCTCGCACCTCCTCTCTGTCTCCTTCTCCAATAAAGATGACGGACCGTCCCGTTAGTTGTCAAAGTCATCGCTTTCTGGCTCTAGTTTGCACTCCACCCCATCTTCCTCAGCTGCCTCCAGCTCAAAGAAGAGGTCCACTGCCAGCTCCACATTCAATCAATCACCTCATTATCTTATTTTACAAAACCAACCAAACTCTTCCCCTGGACACTAAACTAGACGACTACACAGTAACTAAACACATTTAAAATACAGTAAATATCACAGATCACTGAAATCTCCAAACTTACTATCGCTCGTATCTCTGTCTCTCTGTCACCGCCTTTAATCCCACAAATCTCCCTCGTCCAGTAGCAGCCAAATGCCGTGGTTTGAGATTATGATTTTTGATTGATTAACGGGATACATCTTCTACCAATAGGACAGGGTTTGTTATGTTGTTGTTTTTTATTTTATTGTTTTTCGTTTTCTGTGTGAAAAGTTCATTTTTCCACTGTCAATGAGGCGCATACACACACAAAATGTGACGAAAATATTCAGAAAAAAGTATGGTGTAAATACTTTATCATAACTTGTTCAAAACAGTTTACAGTATAAGGAAACCCAGCATAATGCATTGAGACATTGACTTGCAGCATTCACTTCTACGGAATCAGCACACCTTGAAGATAGATTGCGTTGTCCTTGACTTTAGAGCATGCTGAGCATACATGTAGTGACAGGTGGGAAGAAAAACTCCCCTCTAACAGGAAAAAACCTCCAGCAGAACCTGGTATAGTAAAAGCAGTCGCCTGCCGTAACTGAAAGGAGGTAAGTTGTGTTATTGCAAAATCAGATGCTTTTGAAAGGGGACAAATTAAATATGCCAAAACTTTCTGTGTTGTTGCAAAGGTTCTGAAAAGCTCATCCGATTTTAGGGGAAAAGATGTTAGAGTGCAAACATCTCATGCTGTTACAAGCTACAAGTTTTTTCAACTCCCATGCCACAAACTGCTTATTTTTTTACAGATTGATACAATCATGCCACCCCTGGTGTGGTACTCCAAGTAGTCCAAGCTGCCTTTCCCAACCTTATCCAGTCTAATACCTAGCCTCTGCTCAGCTAGCTTAGATTTCAATTTCAAAGGATTTTTATGGTCATACCACTTCATATTTACAAATTTCGTACCTTGAACTCAGATCCTTGAATAAGAAGCCATAAATAATTAAATAAAAAATAAATAAATAGGTGTGATGAGCTAAATTTAGTTCACTGTATGACAGCTGTTACAGAGCAGTCATATTCAGTTCTGGCTACCCAGTGCTGAGAGTAATGAAGGAAGAGATGGTGTTTTGTATGCTGACAGTTAAAAATTGTTGATCTGGAAGGCTGAGTCCCACATGTTGTTGTTAAGCCAGGTTTGCATTAGAAAAAGAACAGTGCAGTTCTTCATCTCTGTAGAAAAATTACAACTCATACGCAACAAACCCCCTTTTTTGACCAGACATTGACTAGAATAAGAGTCCCGGTGTCTCTTGATGGCGAGTCTGACCAACTTCCTTCAAGATTTATACCATTCCGTAAGTGAGACCAGAAGCGGCAGCCGGCCTGCAATTTAGTTTAATAATCACATCCAGTTTACGGTTCAGCATCTCAGTCTGAGTGTTGTCATTCTCCAGACACCCTCACTCGCTCCTAGCTGCTATTAAGTGGCCATGGCAATTGCCATTGTTTTCTTATTTTGTTGATATAACAGGTAACCGCAGATGCTTAAAAAGCAGAAATCCTGTCATCACAAATTTACTCATGCACAAATCTTCTACCTCCTCGTCTGACATTTTCGACAGACACACAATCTTCGACTTCATCAAAGAATCCATTGTAACTCCTGCAAACGCTATCCCATCTGGACACGAGGGTTCCCCTTTGCCCTCTCTTCCCATCAGGAAAATTTGATCAATTGAGTTGAGAAACCAGCTGACCAGATCCATCATTTTAGGTTTCAGAATATATGCAAAGAGAGGCTCCACAACGGACAAAAGACACAAAACACAGAGCTGAAGCAGGACAGATAAGGGTAAGGTCGGGAGACGGAGAGAAAGCGTCCGCCTTCGTCGAGAGTAGAGAGCATCCAAAAAAAAAAAAAAAGACAACTTTTGCACATGCAAACTATTGCTGCTCCACATGAAAAACAGGCTTGGATTGAAAATCCATTATTCTGACTTTTTTGTGTTAGGAAGCACACAGCAAATAGCTCTCCAGTTGTTTATTTTTGATCCACTTCATTCTTTTGAGAGTTTTTGTAGTTTATTCACTTTATTTACTGATTGTTTTGATACTTTGTTCCCCCTTTTTGCCTCTCATCCTCTCCTCTGCTCCACCCAGGTTCCCATCAATATCAGTATACAAACCGTTCGAGATTCTCACCGTTCAGTACAACCCTCTGGTTTCCCCTGGTTCAGCTCGGTCTGCTTGCTCCACCACTCTCCATCTGCTGTGCTCACCCCCTGGACAACCAACCCCTGGATTACATTGGAAGGATTCACCATTCACTCCTCTTGTCTCCAACCATCAATCCACTAGTAAGATCTATCCATTACTCTTCACGCTCCGCCAGCATCACCTCACCCCGCTCTACTTACCTCTCAGTGGTCTCCAGTCTCCCACGTCGTCCTCGCCATCCTCTGAGTTCCCCGCCGAACTGTGTCATTGTTTGTTGTCTCTGGATTCCCCGTTGCCGAACAACTCTGGTTCCAAGACCCCTACCCACTTCCCTTCAATAAACATTATTATTATTGTACTCCTGAGAGTCCTCAATTTTATGTGGGTCAGAAGCTTGAACAATATGACACTATTGCCCTTACTAAAAACCCCTGCATGTCACCAACGGTGCAAGCATATTGACATTCGTTATAACTTTGTCTGATTTGCACTCACTGATAATAACTATTGACTACTGCTCTACAGTTGGAATCGTGGCGCACATTTTTACAAAACCTCTTGCAAAAGCAAGAATGGACAAATTCTTACTTTTTCTATTTGGTGTATGAAAAAAAAGTATGAATTTGATGCACTGTTTTTGTACCTTTGAACAAGTGGTGGTGTTGATATGTTGTTTCTAATTGACCCGGTGACATACTTTTGGGTTGTGGGCGGGTTAAACAGGTGTGCAATTACAATAAAAGGCTGCAGCTCATTTACAAAAATGTTGCAAGCAAGCCAAACGTAATGTCGACTATGTATCAAGTCTTTCCTCAGTTTACCTGCATCTCTAAACTCAGTACCTGCAAGCATGGCTGCGCCAACAGTTCTTACTTCATGTTTCTGCTGCTACATTGGGAGGAGAGTAAACATATATTCGATCCTCTGTATGTCTTGTACATATGCAGTTTTGACAATAAAATGACTTGACTTGAAAGTTTTAATTTCTAGATGTATTACACAGGCCTTGACAGCAGATACTACTCATCAAGGGGGTGTAGTATGAGGCAACTTGAGGGTATGAACCTTTGTGTTGTAAGGTGTTCCAGTGGTGGTTAATAAATGAAAGGACAAGAGAAAAAAATAAATGTTAATGTTTCTGAGTAGCCTCCATGTTATTTAGATTATATAGTTATATGTGGGAACAGAACAGGATTGGACTTTGAAAAAATGTTTATGGACTCAGGTGGGGTCAAGTTGGAATTTTTAAACCGAATCTGTTTTGAGAATTCTCCAAAGCTATTGTGTAAATAATATTGCAGGATTCATTCCTTGTAGTGATGCTCACATCTCTCCAAAATTCCTGCCTTTGCTTGCCCATGATGTGTTACTATGGCTGTTTGACATCTATACATCATATTTGCTAGTTACTCTAACAAAGGATTGAGGTTTCGCCCCTTTGCTAAGTATTCATCTGCAATGTACAACCATCGCCTGACTGTTGACTAAGTTTCTGGATTGTATCAATTGTGTCTGTGAGAAACAGTTGAAATACTAAGTTATTTTAAATCACAACTGAAAACGAATTTATTCAATGTTCCCTTTGACTATACACAAGAACCGTGATTAACAAAAATGAGAGTTGATTGTATTTGATGATTTGATGAGATAATGAAATGCTTCTATAAAAGGGTGATTGTTTTTTAATGTTTAAATGACATAATTTGATGAATTCTATTTCATGTACAGTACATCATCAGGGACACAATCCGGTCAACATCACTTTCAACTGCTCCCCTCTAGGAGTCGTTTCAGGGCAATAAGGAGCAGAACCAACCGACTGAAAAACAGCTTCTTTCCGAGAGCTCTTGTTGCCCTGAACGCCTCACATACATTGTAGACACTGTTTATAACTCATGCTGTGCAATAACTAAATTACACATCCTTGTGCATATATTTGTATTTGTACTATACAGATTTTATATAAATTTTAGAATATTTATTTTCTTTTGCTCTATTCTTTGCACTGTTTTGTTTTGGCAAAGCTGCTAAATCATTTTGTTGTTTCCCTTGGAATAACAACAAATAAATAATTCTGATTCTGATTCTGATTCAAAGTTGTAAACCACTAAAGAGTGTTCAGTTAATTTGCTCTGTCTAGATTTCCATCTATTTGATTCCGTCTCTGTCAAAGCATGTCTGTTGCCAGACGTAATGTGAGTGTAAGTTAATCTCATTGTACGTGCATGCTGCCTGTGTTGAAAGGAAGTGTTTTAGTTGCGGTTTGTGCACATTAGATGAAACCCACGAACGCCAGAGTTCCATGTTGATCATTTCAGAGGTTTTATCTAGTTTTGTTGTATAGAGCACACAAACATATCCAATGTGTCCATCTCATAATAACATAATCCATCTTGTAAACAACTACTTGGAACTGTGTCCTTCATGCCCATCTGTCAGACCAGAGCTCTACCAAATGATTCTAAGAAACTAACAGCATCCCAGTGTCCCACTCTATCTCACCAGGACACATACATTTTCTAAGCAAAGCTTGCTATATGCATAAACACTCATAAGCACTGAATACTTTGTACTTCATATTTCCAGTGAGTATGTTGTCTTAGTCACCAAAAAACAAAAAGCAAATACAAAAATTGTATCACTCAATTACCTTATTTCATTGATTGGCTGCTGTTGTTTTTGCAGACAGGAAAGAGGAGGATCATGCAAAGTTAGAAAGTAGGTTATGTGGGAGTGTACAAATACAGTGTGTGGTAGTTTTTTTTTACCTGAGCTGGTTAGTGCACTTAATGGACAACTAGATGTCGTCATGATGCTAGAAGTTGAAGGTGTGCCCTGCGTAGCTGTTGCTGAGGCAGCTAAGGCTGCCAGGTTCTGCATGGTGTTTAGACCTGACAGACACATACACAGTCATTTTCAAAAAACCCACTACTTCCTCTTCCGGCCACTTAGGCGAAAACATACATATGTAAAAAGAGCAACTCACCATGGGATATTTCTCCACACACAACCTATGTTAACATGTTTGTCCACACCACACCAGTCTTACAATACGTATGTTGTATATGTGTATGTGGGTGTGTATTTGCTACATTGTTGGGACCAATTTCCAATAAAATGTGGAGCAGTGCTGTTTTTTGTGTTGGGGTTAGTTTTGGATTAGGTTTGGTATGAACTGACTTTAGCTTAGATTTAGGGTTAGGCATGTATGATAAACGTCAGGTTTAGGGTTTGGATCAGGGTAAGGCTATAGAAGTTAATGAAAATGGGTGTCAATGGAAAGTACCCACCAAGATAGAGAGACACAAATGTGTGCTTTTTTGTGTGCGTTTGAGTGTGTCTATGTACCTGAAACTTGGTGTAGATTGCTTAGTGCATTCCCTGTAAAGGTGGACTGCTGCAACAACTGCAAGTAGAGCTAAAGCCAACAAAAAAACTGAGATTAGTTTTCAAGTTAAAATTTAATTTAGCTAGTTGTTCCTTTTTTATTGGAAATAAAGATTGACTAAAAGACCCACACTCACTGCAAGGAACTGAGGCCCAAGACTGTGGAAACCAGATAAATTTCCCCACATGGAAGCAGCATTAAGTTGCTGCATTTGCTGCTGTAGCTGTTGAGTGAGGCGTTTCTGCTCCTTGTCCTTCTGAGTATCAGCTAATTTCACCACAATTGGTGATGAACAGCCCTTAACAGGAAAAAAAGGGAAGTTAATTTAGGTACGGTATTTTTAAGTTTTCAGTTGGCTCTAAAGGTTATTTTTGAATAAACCTTCAAAAACACCTGAGTACAGTACAGTAAAATTCAATAGTTTTAAGCTAAGATAATATCACAGATCATCACTGTGGGTCCAAACTCCACATCACCTCCAGAGTCTGTGACTGATGCATTGACTTGATAGCAGACTGGGCCATCTGTCGAACTGTAAATGTTACAAATGCACACCCTGAAAGATAAATATAATATCATGTGTTAGTGTTTCATCCAAAATATAATTCTAAATTTTTGCATATATATATATATATATATATATATATATATTTATTTTTTTTGTTGTTTTTTTTGTTTTAACGAGAAT
Source organism: Orestias chungarensis (assembly GCA_032876305.1). Taxonomy (NCBI): domain Eukaryota; kingdom Metazoa; phylum Chordata; class Actinopteri; order Cyprinodontiformes; family Cyprinodontidae; genus Orestias; species Orestias chungarensis. Next base: position 178,719 of record JAVLVB010000619.1, on the reverse strand, counting down.
TCTTTTTTTTAGTGTTTGATGAGTTATAGTTCTTAACTATCTGGTGGCATTAGATAAATGTCAAATTCTTTGATAGAATTTAGCAACTTGTTTACTTAAACCTAATTTTGGCCATCATATGTTAGTTTGGCATTTTTACATGTTTGCGTCTTATTGAGATATAAGTGTTGACACAGATTAATGCCTGCATGGTAAATTTTGTTTTGCAAGTTACTAAAAAAAACTTTCACTTTTATTTTGCTATATCAAAAATGTTATATTACAGTAAAATTGAAGTCATTTTAGAACTGTTCATTTGTACACTCATTCATTCATCCCTTCATTAGTACCACAAAGTATTTTTTCACCGTCCACCACTGATTGTAAGGCTTACGGAGAACTGCAAGTGAGCTTTGCAAAACCCTGAAATAACAAAAAATTCATAGGGCTTTAAAGCAGGGGACATAGTTTTCAGGAAAAGTCCTCTTGTTATAGATGTTGGAAAATTATCAAGAATAAGGGAGCTTGCATTAGCCTGAAATAGAACAACCTTGGCCAGAACTAGTGGACCTCAGTAAAGACTATGCAAGTGTTGTTGTCTAAGGCTAACCAGAAAAAAAAAGGAAGAGCTGACAAATAATATGTGTAGACCTTTGGCATTCTACTGCTGTTTTTGAATGAGGGACAGAAATGTTTGTAGGCATTTATAGAACGAGTACCTTAAGGATAAGTATGCATACATGTCTCTAGAAAAAGGTACAGTCAAATAAAATGGAAAAGGTTTCAACAATATATACCTATAAATGTTCAAATAGTTTTCTAAATGTGGTAATAGATAAGGTTATAATACTGAATAGTTTTGTACGGCATCGAAAATGGAAGCTCGCAAGAGAAAAAACCTGTTCGAAGTCGCTGGGAAAAAAAGAAAGACGGCTGCAGAGATGAACAAAACACAAGTTTGTCTTGGAGATTCCTGCTTTTTGCGGTGACGGGCATTGAAAGCCGAACAGGGATTCAAAACCGATCGACTGGTCGCGGAGATTCTGCTAGACAGATAATGTGCTTCTACATGCTCAGTTAGATGGATTTGTGTTGAGTTGACACAAGTGTTGTAGTCGCCACACAGGGTCCTTCAGAAAACGCTAGCTGTGCAGCCTTTATGTGGAATTTCTACCTAATAACGTGACTATTTATCACTGATAATCATTAATTACTGTCAAATGTTCTTGTACCAGTGTTTTCCTAAACAAATAACCTTTTGGTAGCTAATTCATTGCTGTAAAAGAAATCAATTTTATAATAAGTCTGATGCGGCGACAGAGGCTGTGGTCCCACAGATCTAAACAGATGCATGTGCTGAGGACGTGCGCTCCCAATATCAGGGGGCGTTACTGGAGATGAGGTGGCGCATGCGCAGTGTTGCGAAAATGAGAACGAGCTGAAGATCTTCTCCTATACCTTTAAAGATGACAGAGGTTGTTTTGATAGTTGTTATGGCTGAAGCCGGTTGTTTCTTCCTCTGTGCTGGGGCTGAAGAAGGGACATCTTTGCTCAATGCTGAACAAGGTGTATTTTTTATGTGAAGGGCTTATCCTGTATGTCTCTTACGATCTAAAGAGATTTATTGTTCCACTTGGCTCTGAGACACCTTTGAAAGGGGAGTTGCCTGTTGAGGTGCCTGGTGGCTATTTATCAGTCTCTTCTGTATTTTGAGTCAGCGTTAACTCAAATCTGGCGTTGACCTCAAAATTCACTTCCAGTTGTTAAATCTTCTTTTCTATTACTTCAGTTATCTGGTGAAGCTTTGTGAGTGCTTCCTATGTGGTGAAGAAAGACATTTTTATCTCTGATTCAGGTAAAATAATTAAATATGAAGTAGTCCAGTTATGAGGGTTAGAAAGTGTAAAGGTTGTTGCAAAACTTCATATTTTAAAAGCGCTTCACTAACTTTTAGCTAACTTTTGAAAATAACTTCTCTCCAAAGCAATGAGAGCTCAAAGAAAAGGAAAGTGTGCCCACCTTCACCAGGATTTAAATGGAGCAAGTCTGAAAACATGTACCTTCTGAAATAAACTCCATTCAGCCATTTGTAACCTATTAGTTTATAGAATCCCCAAGACAAGCAATGTGTAAAGGTATTTGGATGGACATCCATAGGGGAAGTATCAATACCTGATTTAAAATTCTGCTGAGAGCTGGAAAGAAAAAAATTACTAGCTATACGTGGAGTTAACAACTCAAAACCAATGGACACTGATTATAGAACATATCATGGGAACAGAAAATCTGAGTTGCAAGCTGCAACTAGAGGAGTACTGTTTAAAAAAAGAATGAGACAACATTAAGAATATTAGACAAAAAATTAATCATCAACAAGGCATCATGCTCCCTTCCCTTAAAAGTCAAAAATGCTGCCCTGCTTTTAATTTTATCTTTCTTTTCTTTCTCTCTCCATTTGTTTAGTTTTTAGTATTTATGTATTTAGTATACTTTTTTATCTAAAGCGACTTATAAAGTAGGCATTTGCGCAAAGAATCAAGAATCAAGAATCAGTTTATTTATATAGCGCCAATTTACAACAGGTGTCGTCTCAAGACACTTCACAAAAAATCAATTAAAATCAAGGATACATTCTAACAAATCAATTTGAAAAAGTTTCCAATCTAAGGAACCCCAGCAGATTGCATCGAGTCATTGACTTGCAGCATTCACTCCTCTGGAATCAGCAGGCAGAAACAATGGCTTGTGTTGTTGTTGACTTTACAGCAATCCCTCATACTGAGCATGCATGTAGCGACAGT
>JAVLVB010000619.1:137461-152344 GCA_032876305.1 Orestias chungarensis | reverse complement strand
AACTGCTGCTATAAACTCTTTTATTTCAGTATCCTGTGCTTCTAATTTAGCTTTCTGTCTTTTCAAACCCCCAGTCGGTCGTGGCAGATGGCTGCTTGTACTGAGCCTTGTTCTGCTGGAGGTTTCTTCCTGTTAAAGGGGAGTTTTTCCTCTCCACTGTCGCTACATGCATGCTCAGTATGAGGGATTGCTGTAAAGTAAACGACAATACAAGACATTGTTTCTGCCTGCTGATTCCAGAGGAGTGAATGTTGCAAGTCAATGACTCGATGCAATCTGCTGGGGTTCCTTAGATTGGAAACTTTTTCAAATTGATTTGTTAGAATGTATCTTTGATTTTAATTGATTTTCTGTGAAGTGCCTTGAGACGACACCTGTTGTAAATTGGCGCTATATAAATAAACTGATTCTTGATTCTTGATTCTTGAAGCACCTGGTAGAAGGAAGAAGTCTAGTATTATAATATCTCTGGGGTAATTACCACAGGTGACTACTCATGATAACATGATATATTAGTATATAACAGTAACCACAGCTTTTTTATTATTTTTTTTATAGTTAATACACATAAACTAAGAAACAACAATAAATGCAGGAAGAAGGAAAATGACAAATTCTATTTTACTTTTGTTTGACCTTTAACTGTTATAATTCTGACCTCTTCCCATCTTTTCCAACCACTCCCACTCTCATCAGCTTTCATATCTGTCAGCTATGCTGACTATTCAACCAAGCTTCTCCTCAAGCCAATTTGCCTGATCAACCCCACCTCTCCTTGAAACCTGTTGGATCTCATTAGGAGTTTTTCATATCTAGACAATGACACAGTTTCTGTATCCTGGTTTCTGCCTCCTGAAAATCGATGGATCTGTTTGTTTGTCTTTGGTCTCATGGCTCAACTCCCTGATAATGGTTGGATTTTCACTCTCTAATTCCTGTGCCTGATTCTTGACCCCTCAATTCTGCCTACGTCTTGGTTAAACAAACCAGATGTTTGTTTCTAAAGTTTCGTCAAAAACCAGGCGATTGAGTTCCGCTGCAAGCTGCACTTCACACCGCCATCCACCACCAACATCAACGCTGTTCAGCTGACAGAGGAGCCAAAACTCCCAATCCAAGCTGGATTCTTAGAAGGCATGTCCTCAGCTTTTCAAACTCCCTGAGTCTCTGTTTATTAACTAACTTTGTCTCTATGCTCTCAGAGTTTCTGCCCCTGACACAACTGCTTGCGTATTGTATTATTTTATATGAAAGGTTGTCTTTAAAAGTTTACAATATCAATGTTCAGGCTTAAATGTAGTTTACCCTTAGAGTAGTTAACTATGTGGTTTATCTTGTAACTAACATTTTTTTTATATATGTTGAGTAATTTGGAATATTTTTCAAATGTTTTTTATTAATGGGGACAGTTCTAAAAATAGGTATGAATGGGTGTCTGGCTCTCTTCATACATCTAATTTTATGTATTGTTTTATTCTATTTATATCACGTACAAGACAGACGAAGATTTCATCAGGCACAAGTGTGTTTGTTCTTTCATGATAACAAAGGACTTGAGAACTACATTGATTATTGTTTCAGCTGTTCACATTATCGTCAGATTTGGATAATGATATGAGATAGAAAAACGTTAAAAATTAAGAACTAATTTAATCTTTTTAAAGCAGATAAAATGCAAAAAAAATTAAAAATAATTAAACAGTAATGTAAGATCAAACTTCCATCCATCCATCAATTTTCTGTACACCCTTGTCCCTATTGGGGTCGGCTGGCGCCTTTGTCCAGCTTACAATGGTCGAGAGGCAGGGGGACACCCTTGACAGATTGCCAGTCCATCGCAGGGCAACACAGAGACATACAGGACAAACAACCACTCATACACACAGTCACACCTAAGGACAATTTAGAGCCCAATCAACCTAACAGTCATGTTTTTGAACTGTGTGAGGAAGCCGGAGTACCCGGAGAGAACCCACGCATGCACAGGGAGAACATGCAAGCTCCATGCAGAAAGACCCTAGATGGAATTGAACCCAGAGCCTTCTTGCTGCATGGCAACAGTGCTACCCACTGCCCCACTGTGCAACCCCAAGATCAAACTTCAAAACTGAAATTATACAGTATGAAATAGTACAACAGAATAAACATTTTGCATTAATTATTGAGTATAACTGACAACTAATGAAAACCCTAAATTATCAAGTATCTCAATTAAAATATTATATAAGAAGGATACAAAAGGAGGATTTTTAGAAAGTAGCAAGGGACCTTCGCCTGCCAAGATATGGAACAGCGGAGGAGATCTTCCGGATCCTCGAAAACAGGTTCGGAAATAAGACAGCAATTGCACTGGAAATCATTGAGGAGCTACAGGTGCTGCCACCGGTGAAAAGTCACCAACCCAGAAAGATTGTGGACTTAATACAAATTGTGGAAAAGGTTCCGTAAGACCTCAGTGGGCTGGGAAACACCGGCGCTCTGAAAAACCCACTCGTCACAAAGTCCCTGGAAAGTAAGCTGCCAGAGGGCCTGAAGAAGGAGTAGCTGGTCCATGTATCAGGAGAGGAAGACGCCTCCACCAAGGACAGGTTCGACATGCTCTTGAAGTTCCTGAGAAGTCAGGAGAAGATTTATGAGCAGTTGGACCATTTGAAGGATGAGGACCCCAGCAGGAGAGAGACAAGAGTCCACCAAAAGCATGTCCATGATGATTACGCAGAGTGCAAGACCAACTTCCTGTGCAAGAACGAGGCGTGTAAGGACACTCAAGGCACGAGCCATCACTGCTACCTCTGTCCCAAGGCTGGAAGCAGAGGAGATGGGCCACGGAGGCCGAAGCCCAGTCCATCAAGAGGTGGATGGAAAAAGGGACACCGAAAAACAGGAAGAGTTCCTGACAAGCCTGCCCCCTGACCTTGCTCAACCATGCCGAGATGTGTTCTGCAACTCTGTCGCCAAGACATTCAAGTCAGCTGTGCCAGATAGGAGTCTACTAGCGGAAAATGGCCTTGAAGAGTTCCCCGTCATAATGATGATTCTGGAAATCACTGCAACTGCTGGGCAGAAGATTAGGACTCTGATAGACTTGGCGTCCGACACGAACTACATCACCCATGAGGCTGCTAGCGAGCTAAAGTTGAGGAGTGAGGATGAGATGCTCGTAGTCCATGGAGTCGGTCGGATGCAAGTGACAGTGGAGACCAAGCGCTATCTCCTAAAGATCCGGGTCACAACTTCAAAGGGAACCCTTAGATCCCACCAGCTCGTGTGTTACGAGCTGGACAGCATCGCAGAAGTCAATGCCGTGTGTCGCCCAAGACTCTGAAAAAACTATTCCCAGACAACCCTCTTCATGAGCTGGTCCGCCCTACCAAAATCAAGCTGCTTATCAGCCACAAAGAAGGCTAGCTCGTCCAACAGAGGGTATGCTCCGTCGGTGACCTTGTCCTGTAGGATGTTCCCCTTGGCAAAACAGTCGGTGGCTCCCATCCGGATCCCCTGAAGGAGGTCAAAGTCACAGCTCACAGCGCCAGAACCCACTTTGCACGCTCCATGCGCACAGCAGCTGTGTGAGCAGCTCCTTGATTGCTCCAAATCCTCACTCTGCGACTACACCAGTCCGTCTCGTCTGGAACAGTAGTCAGAAATTCAAGAGCCAGAGCCTGGACGACCTACTCCTCAAAGGTACTGACGTCCTCAATGATATCCGTGCTGTCCTCATTCGATTACGGCAAGGTGTCTTCGCTGCACTTGGGGACAATAAAAAAAATTTACAATTCTGTATGGCTTGAGGACCAACAAGTATACCTCCACCGCTTTTTGTGGAGAGACTCTGAGGAGGAGGACATCCAGGAATATGCCGTCACCAGAGTCAACATTGGAGATAAGCCAGCAGGCTGTATCGCACAAGTTGCCATGCGGGAAACTTCCATTCTGCCCATATTGCACCATCTTGCAGAAGAGCGTCGAGTGCTGGAGCAAGACGCATACGTTGATGATATTTTGACCTCGCAAAACAACCTGCAGCAGATCAAGCAAATAACTACCAATATTGAGCACATTCTTGAAGCTGGTGGATTCTACTTGAAGCCATGGGTCGGCCTCGGCCTTTCGTCACCGCTCAAAGAGAAGGGAGCCAATCTGGTCAGGAGAGCATTCCAGGAAGCAAAGGTCAACTACAGTCAATTAGAGGATACATGGGATGGGCCTTTGTCTGAGGGCCTTCGGGAAGATTCCATCTGCCTGCTTGAAGACTACGCTCAGCCAGGTGGAATTCGCCAAAACCTTGACACCACCTGATCCTTGTGCCAGGTCCTGTGGTATCACCTTCTCTGATGGCAGCGAGCGTTTTTACGGTGCTGTACTCTATCTACGGTGGGAAATGCCACATGATGTGACCCTACGACTAGTCGAAGCCAAAGCCAGGTTGACGTCTTTAGACCATAGGGGCGACATTATCAAGGCTGAGGTCTGCGGGGCCGTCTATGCTGCTCATCTGAAGAAGCACTTTCAAAAACACTGCAGCATTCCAGTGGAGAAGTGGTACCACCTGGTCTTGGGTGCCATCCAACGTGAGAGCTATGGCTACCAAACGTTTTTTGCCAATAGAATTGGGGAGATCCAGGGTAGCACAGGTGTCCAAGACTGGTGGTGGATCCCCGGGCCTCTAAATGTTGCAGATATCATCTCAAGAGGAGCAAGCACGAAGGAGTTGGATGAAGGCTCAGAATGGCAGCAGGGTCCCAAGTTCCTATGTCTCCCAGAGGGTGAGTGGCCAATGAATTCTGCAAAAGATGTTGCTATGGAAGCCAGAGAGAAACTCAGGCACATCCAGAAGAAGGCATTCATTGATGCTCTGACTTGGGCTGGCGCAAAGAAAGGACCCAAGCTGGAACTGATCTCTAGCTCTGCCGATCTACACAGGCCTCCTGCTGGGGTGGCAGTCACAAACCTGGTGAAAATACAGCGATTCAGCAACCTAACCAGACTGGTAAAGTGTCTTGCAATGGTCTGGAGGGCAGCAAAGAAGTTTCTCCATGGCCGAGCCCAGGGGAGACCAAAGTGGGAGGCAGTCCAATTGACTGGTACAGTCACTGTGGCCGAGAGAGAAGATTCCTTCCGAGACCTCTGCCTTGCAGCACAAAGAAGAGCCACTTTCCCCAGCACCACAATAAACCGGCTGGTTGCGTACAGGGATGAGGCCAGTGGGCTGTTGCTGTCCAGTGGCAGGATCCAGCACTTCAAAAAACCCGGCCGGGGTGTTCCACTGATCCCCTTCAATATCTGGCTGGGGACTCTACTGGCACGCCAAAGTCACCAGGAAGGACATGAAGTTTCTGGGACTTTACTCAGAATACGGCAGAAGGCTTTGGTCGTTCAAGGCAGAAGGCTGGCTTATCAAGTCATCAACCAGTGCGTCCACTGCAAAAAGGCCAGAGCTCAAGTCTGCCAACAAGTGATGGGTGACCTACCAGTGGAGAGAGCAAGACCTGCTGCACCATTCCAGTTCATGTCTGTTGACCTGTTTGGACCATACCTTGTAAGAAATGATGTTAAGAAAAGAGTGTCCATGCAGGTCTGGGGCATGGAAGCTGCTCTGCTGCAGACAGGAAAGCTCTGCAGAGAGTGATGAAGGCTGCACAGAGGACTCCCCAGCACCACAGACATTTACACCTCAAGACGCAGGAAGAGGGCCTCCGGCATCATGAAGGATTCCACCCACCCAGCACACTCACTTTTTGTCCCGCTCCCCTCAGGCAGGAGGCTGCGGAGCATAAAGTGCAAAACCACCAGACTGAGAAACAGCTTCATTCCTGAAGATGTGAGACTCTCAACCACACGCAAGGACAAATGAAAAAACACTTTCTCATTTAACCGGCACTGTTTACTTTAATATCACACTTTAAAATGTCACTTTATTAACCATCCATTATGCTACAGCAAATTTTGCACTCCGAAGTGTCATCGCTGCTATATCCGAAGTCCCATATTGTAGATTCTGTGTAGTAAAAATCCTATTCTCTTATATTTCTTTATATTTTATTATATTATTCTTATTTTGTAGCTGTTTAAAATTGTTATCAGGGTGTAAACTGGACCGTGGGATTCGAATTTTGTCCCACCTCATGTACCACATGTGATGTGATGACAAATATAATTCCTTGATTCCTTGATTCCTGATAGCAAGCCGGTCCCTGCATATTGACCTTGTTTACAGCATGTCCACAGAGAGCTTTCTCATAGCCTACCAACGATTTACTGCCGTCAGAGGCCACCCCACCAAGGTCTAGTCAGACCCCTGCATCAACTTCGTGGGTGCAAGGTCTCTGCTGGAGGACCAGTTACCTGGGTAGCCAAAACACATCAAGCCTGCAGGAATATGCTGTGAAGGAGGGAACAAGCTGGACATGGAAAGTGCTCCTGGCTCACGCACTGCATTGGAAAGGGGCTGCAGAAGCTGCTATAAGGGTTGCCAAAAGAGCTCTTCAAAGTTTGACAAATTCGACAAACCTCACCTTCAGCGAGTTTCTCACGGCCCTCTATATGGCAGCCAACCTGGCAAATGAGCGGCCCATTGATGCAAGAGCGCAGAGTCGGGAGGACTGCATCCAGTATGTGACGCGAAACTCGCTCACCCTGGGCCGAGAATCCCGCAGCGGTGATATCAAGTCCTTTGACTTCCAGAGAAGAAAGAAAGAAATGTCGCCATCGGCGATGTTGTTTGGCTTTGTGGTCAGAATGCTCTGCGGGGGCAGTTTAGAATTGGGCGAGTCATCACTGTAGCACCCGATTCAAAGGGCATCGTCAGGGATGCTGAAGTACTGGTTACCCCAGGCACCTGTGTCTCAGTCCACCCTCAGCAACCAGCGGTCCATTCCTCAGCTTATTGTGACCGGAAAGCCAACGGTGTGATACTGCGCAGAGATGTTAGGCGGCTTGTAGTTCTGTTGCCTGTAGAAGAGCAGTGACCCAAGCATAAAAGCTGTTCGCCTTTTTTTTTTAGTTTGCAAGCTTCCTGTCAAAGTACAGAAAGCTTGAGTGGGAGGTGTTGCGGTGAACGGCTCTTCCTATCAGCCGTTTGAGCGTGAGCACGCAGCTCACCTGGTGAGTGAGAGCGCAGCTCGCCTGGAGCGTGAGAGCGCGAGAGCGCAGCTCGCCTGGAGTGTGAGCGCGCAGCTCGCCTGGAGCGTGAGCGCGCAGCTCGCCTGGAGCGTGAGCGCGCAGCTCGCCTTGAGCTCACCTGCATGCAACCAAGGATAACAAGACGAGATGAACTTCCGGGTTTGTGTGCAAAAGAAAAACAAGTTTGTCATTTAACTCTGACAGTTGTGAGAGAGCTGTGCGAGGATTGTGTCCAGAAATAATGAATTTAACAGACAACCGTTAAGGTTGCGGTTTATCCTTAATGTTGTGAATGCATTTCACTTGTTGCGCTGGTGAACCGGTGAGACGGGGGGGGGTTTGTAAATACTTATGTGGGGTATTGGGGGATTCATGTAGCCTGCTTGGTTTAGTGACCTGCATGATTTATTATGGCTCCCATGGTTACAATAGGTTGATATTTTTATGCATTTTTGTGATAATTTAAAAAGTAGTTTGTCCTAAAGTTAAAACTCTGATCTGTTTTCATACATTTCATACATATGTTTAATACTATGCTACGGGAGATATGCAATAGATTAAGTCTACAATAGATTAAGTGTGAAATAGATTAAGTGTGAAATAGATTGAATGTGCAATAGATTAAATGTGCAATAGGGTAAATGTGCAACATAGTAAGTGTTTGTTTGGGTTTGTCTTAAGGTTTTTCACCTAAAAATTACTGACTAACTGTGAATGCCACGAGAAGAAAAACAAAAAAAAGGAAAAGCAAAAGAAACAGTCTGGTCATTGAGTGAAACCCAGTTTAGTGTTCAGCATTGGTTCAGCCCTTCAAGTGTGGGAAAAGCACAGCAAAAAATCTAAACACTTGACACCCACTATGGAGTAAACATATTTTAAGTAAGCTTTTTAGGGAGGCATATCTCTCAACAAATAATGTTAGCTTTTCTCTGAACCATTGTAACTAGATTAAAGTAAAACAGTAGTAGTTAATCAGAGCTGTTTTAATAATCACTTAATGATAGCATCTTTGTAATCTATAGGTGGGACCAAAAATCTGACTAAACCCAGGACTTCTCAACTTCCATTATTGAATGAAACACAGATTAATCAGGGTGCACAACTCAAATTATCTAGATGTAGATTAGAATTGTAATATCCTGTTGTGTTGTTTTTCTTCAAAGAAGACATAGTGTGGTTTAAATATGTGCTACATTCCTGTATTCCTACCCTACCTGGAAATACACTATCACAAGCACAGAATACCACTGCACAGACTTTGTTTTGAGATTAATTACAGTAATTCTAATCATAAACAAACCATAAACAAATCAGTTTAAAAAGTTTCCAATCAAAGGAAACCCAGCAGATTGCATTGATTCATGGACTTGGAGCAGTCACTCCGTAGGTTTCAGCATACTGAAGCGAGAGAACGCATTGTGTTTATGATTTTATCACCCAAATCCAGCGATAGGCTGCTGTCTCTGTTTCAATTCAATAATGTTCACATTTCAAAGATGACTTCATGACAAAGGCTCACTAAACAAACATACAGCCTTTCTCGGCAAAATGGCAAAATATTAAATCTTTACAAGTACATTTCTAAGTATTGTTTGGATATCGCGTGTTTATAAACAATGGCTACCCCCTCCCATCCTTGTCTTTCCCTTGGAGTCATCTTAGTCATCTCATCTCTCTAACAGAGACAATTAATTTGCACATCCCATATTATTTTGAACATAGGCAAAAAGACTTTTAAACCTTTGAAGTGAGGAAAACAGAAGCTGCTACGAGCTGCTTCTACACAAGCTCCGTGTTTATGGACAATCCGTGTTTGCGTATAGCGACTTTCCCCTTGCCCAAGAGACCACGTTTTTCTGAGTTTCTTGCTCCGAATCAGGGTCAGGTTCAGGTAAAGGTTAGAAGTATAATGAGAATATATATGTTTATTTTTGTGTGATACTTCTGAACTGTTAAACTGCTGTTTCATGAAAGATGTCAGATGTTGAAGTGTCTTGTCCATTGACAAAACGAATGAGATAGATGAAGGCTCGAAGCGGCAACTCCACCAGTTACAATAAAAACTCCCACCTACCGAGCAACCTTTGACCCTTATTACTCTTTGTCTTCCCCCCACCGACAGAGTGTTTTCACCATAAGTGCCTACACTCAGTTATGTGCTGTGCTTTATTTTTCCTTCTATATTTCATAGATATTTTGTTATTGTTGTTTTTACCTGTGAAGCCCATGTCTGTGTATTTGTGGGATTTGTTTATTTTGTTTCTCTTTGATGAGAGAAGAAGCCCTGAGAGGAAGATGGCCTAGATGCCAGAGAAAATAGAAGCCTACTGCAAGCTTCTTCTTTATCAAATCAAATTCACACCTGTAGCATATTGTATAATCTTGTGGGCTTTTTTCAAGATGGTTTGTCTGATCCATGACTGGAGTTTTCAGTTTCCCACTTCATAAACGGGCACAGCATACAACCGAGTCCTGAGACATTCCGCCTCACATTAAGACTAACGTTTAATCAAAACCGGTTTGGACAAAGCTTAGAGGTTAACTAAACCGCTGGTTACTAAGGTGAGAGCTGTAGATTGTTTGTACAATAGTCAAGGAATAAACTGTACATCCCATGCAGTTTTTTTTTACTTGCCCCGTCTGACCAATGACTGGCCTACTGCATTTTAATTCAGATCTCCTCCTTCTTTATTGTTCTACAGGCCCACTGAAAGCTCACCCATGTGTTTACCATAAGCTGATTTGACATGGGGAACACCTGGGAAAATAAAAGGAAGCTCAGTGGGACAACAGACCGCCAAGCAGGGAGAGATAAGCTTGTCCCATTGTGGAGCACAGAGAAGTCATCATGAGTGGTGAAACTGGCAGTACTTAATGGAGCAGTATTCCTGACCACTGCTTGGTCAGAAATACTGCCACTAATCTCACATGGGTGCTCGTATTGTCCATCGGTGCTCGGGCCTTGAAACACTCATGGAATCAGTTTTCATGGCATCATCTACAGACATTGTTGAACCTTCGATCGGTTGTAACAGGAACAACATAACAGCAGACAATTTTATATAATAAAAATAATTTGGCAACCATGATCATTAATCACTGCCTTTTTTAATGAGAGCAATATCTTGTATTATTATTAACTATTGTCTAGTGATATCAATTCTATTTCAGCTTTAAAGCCAGTGCAAAAAAGGTAAAAAGTTTCACTAGCTATTTGATTAATTCTGAGGTAATTCTCAGGTAATTCTGGGAAATTTGCAGTTATGGATTTATCTGCCTGCTTGCGAAATCCAGCAACTGGATCCAGTGCTTCTTGATTGGCACACTGTACTTAAGAGCAGCTTTCCACCAGCCGTTTCAAGATAAGTTTGACATAAACTCCTTATGACACATTTTGGAGGGTGGAGTTAATATTCATTATGTTATTCTATGTTTCTTGCTCTGACGCTAATTGACAATTAATATTGCAAGCCTTAGTAGAGACCTTGTAATCTATTTAAGGGAGCACATAGATGATAATGATCCAAATTTCTCATCTTGATCTAATTGGTACAAGTAAAGCTTTTCTCTTTCATATTTGAAAATGTAGTCCCATGACGACGCCCCCCCCCAGTCCAAATGGCAAAACAATTTCCTCGGGGTATCATTCCATACCTAAATTCTTGTAGAGGGTTACTGGGGTCTTGCATAGCAGAGTTGTGCTAATCAAGCAAGACCTTTTTTTCTTGCATGGATGTCAAAGACATATGGCAAGCTACCACTATGGAATTCTCCGTTGCCATATCACACGGTGGACCAGATGAGCCTGGATCTTTATCTTGGTAAACATAGTTTGTCTCGCTACAATCAGGTTCTTTTAGAAGAGTGTTAAAAGTAGAGTGGTATATTATCAGGTAGTTTTAGTTGTTCATACAAAAACCCATACTTTACTCCTCCCACCCCTTCATTTTAATGGGCTAATTCATAGGCTTTCAGTTTGTTCACATGTTCCCAATTCCTGCCATGTCACTTCCTTTTACATTTCAGCAGATAAAGTCCCTCTATGGGGGGGTTTAGGAGAGATAGTAATCAAAAAAGTCAGGAATTTTGTTACATAAAGATTTATTGAAAGGTGTCTTAAATCCCTCTAAGCATTTACATATTTACAAATATTTTAATACCCAAAAGTACATGCTTTTAACAACTGATTTATGACTTGATTAAATAAATTTAATTTGTACTTGTTATTGGTGTAACAAGAGAACCAAGAAGAATTTTGAGAGTAGAAATGAGGATATAACATACCCCTGGCAAAATCTTCAGGTTGTGTAGCCCATTCTGTGCTTCCAGGGCTGATTTGCGAGTATAATATGTTATAAAACAGCACCCTGTCAAAGAATAAAGATGTGTTACCAATAGTCCAAGGTTTAGTTTTGATTTGTAAAAAGAAGCTAGGCTGACTGCAAGACAGAATAGTAGATATTTTCACATGAAAACTGAGGTGAAAAAGGGAAAAGGAGCTTTTATTGTCAAGTGTACTAGAAGGTGACTTGTCTCCAGGTAGTCATTTGTTGGTAACAGTAAAAGTCAGTAGTGTATTGAAAACTTTTTTTACATAAATGTGGGCTAAATAAAAAGTATGCAAAATATCTGCTTAAAAGTATTTTATACCATGGAAGAACGCAGTGCCCTTGAAATATTTTGTGACAGGTAGGAACAACAAAATTTGTCGGGGAGTCAATGAGAATACAATGAATACCATTTGACTCTGAGACGGAAGAGGCACCTCCAAGTTTCATACAAAAATTGTTTCGTGGTTAGATCTATTTTACAACATTGTAAATAGACTGGTAGGCAGCCAACCTGAGAAGAATCCTGCATTAAAGGTACAAGTGCGCAGTGAAGTGATATTCTTTTTGTTCTGTGATACAAAGTCTGAAATGTCTGTACCACTGAGTACATTTGAATATGTAATATATTTTCCATACTGACCTTTGCTCTGTGGTGGAATTTGACTCCGGTCTCGCAGAATATTAATTTCGTAGACTGCTCCATAGGGTTCAAACAGTTCCCGAAGCTGTTCTTCAGACCAAGACCGTGGGATTTGTCCTACAAACATCTTAATAGCATCAATATCTGGTTGATCTGGATGATCCAGAGATCCATTCCTCTTCTTCCTGCTGTGAACATATTACAATTAGATGTAGGCTACAACTGTACATGTGAAGGGTTTGCTAAATTCTTCTGCAGTTTTTTAATTGAAACTCAAATTGGTGTGAAATATTCTTATTTAAATTAGTTATTGGGTTTGAGTCCCTCATACCTTTTCAAATATATTTCTTCCTTATTCATTATTAAAATATTTATATGATTTGAAACCCTGTTACTGTGATTTTTTTAAAGAAAATTAGGGACAAAAGCCCAGTATTGTTTAATCCATGAGTTCCAGTTCTCTTTTCTCTGTTTTGTCTTTGTCCAAAAATTCACTAACTTATTTGATTAGTTCTAACAGGATGTAAATATCTATCTATGCTAAACAAAATTATAAACCCTATAAGTCAAATATAAGAGTTTTATGGGTTACGCAATATACAGAGAAACTCAAAATATATATTCAGTAACTACTACTCTTCATATTGGTACTGATAACATTGTGGTACGGCCATTTGTAGTAGATTGACACTCTTTTTAACATAGTGGCCTGTGGAATGTTATTTCATTCCTCTCGGATTGCCATACGGAAAAGACCCACATTGCCTGGAGCTGGAACATGATCCCAGATACGTCTATTCAGATGCTGAAAAAGCAAGTTGACTTCTCATAGTTGGTCAGTCTGAGGTGTACTGCATCTGTTGTACAAACCAATAGTCTCATTAGCTGTGAGTCGCTGGTCTTAGCCATTCCTACAGATGGACAAGGTGGATGTGGCAATCTTGTGCTAGGGTGGTCACACATGGCCGATGAAAATGAGGTCAATTTTCAGTAGTGCCAGTCTGTTGAAATGAATTCCTTAACAGCTTATGGTCCGATAGTAAACATTGAACTGTGAAGCTACTGCTCTGGTGGAGATCCCTGCATTCAACATGCTGATGGCATGCTCCCGCATAATATAAGATATCTGAGGCATTATGAAATGTGTTTGAGTTTCCTTTCATTGTCCCGAGTCCAAAGCTGTTGCTCATTTTGTCTGACCATCAAGTGAACATGCTCCACCCATGCTTTGTCAACAAACAACTCACTGAGTAATGCTTACTGACAGCAAGATAAGTGAAGATTATACACAAGTCAAGTGAAATATTACATGTTTTAAAATAAAATGTCAGCAAATGCTCATTTATTGTTGTTAACTCCATATGGCTACAATATTTGACATGGGGCATTTTTTTCAGTGTAGTTCTTTCTAAGAATTTTAAGCCAACAAGGACACCTACATGCTTAAAATGTAATCGTAGTTAACATTTAAAACTAACTGACTGGTGTTTTAAGGTTTCCATAAAATTTTTAATGCTGATTAAATTGTGTCCTTCTTAGAGTAGGTTTCCTGTGTTATGTAAAAGTGCTATGTCATCATAACACTGTCCACATCAAGTCATATTCATTTACACATCCAGTCACATGGAATACAAAATTAGCCATAAAACAGCTCAATTGTAACCAGTCAGTTATTGGTTGGAACCTAATCCCTCTGTCTCAGTGCCCCTTCAACCTCAATTGGTGTTGGTCAGAGGTGTGCCCCAGGAGACATGTGGGTACAAATAGGCCTACCATAACCTGCAGGAACAAAATTAAGCAAACTAGTACCTGAGATAGGCCAAGGCAGACTAAAAGAGGACGGCAGGGGGTCTCCAGCACATCACCAACTTCATATCTAGCACCACTACAACCTCTGGGGATGCCACTTTGGTGTCAGGCGCTTAACCACTTATTTTTCTAGTTTGATGCAGAGCCACCAGCAGGGCTCACACAGCAGCCAACAAACCTCCACAATCAGACCTTTATGGTGCAGATTTCAGAAGTGAGGAAAATCTTTTAGCCATTGAACACCCAGTAAGCTGCCGTGTGAAAGGCAGGGTGCTGAGGGACCCTTACCCATTGCTCCATCCCACTCTGCTTCAAGCCCTCATCCATCATCACTCTGTCCAAAACAATAACTTTAGTAGTCTCAATGGCTATGATCCAGTGATACTCATGAAGTGCCTTGAGGAACAGGTCCAGAGTCACATAGCTGTGTGCCTGCAGGCCGCACTTGACCTGTACCATTTTGCCTACATAGCTGATCGGTCCACAGAGGACCATGGCTCTGGACACCAAGAATCAAGAATCAAGAATCAGTTTATTTATATAGCGCCAATTTACAACAGATGTCGTCTCAAGCCACTACACAGAAAATCAATTAAAATCAAAAATACATCATAAACAAATCGATTTAAAAAGTTTCCAATCTAAGGAACCCCAGCAGATTGCATCGAGTCGTTGACTTGCACCATTCACTCCTCTGGAATCAGCAGACCAAAACAATGGCTTGTGTTGTCGTTGACTTTACAGCAATCCCTTATACTGAGCATGCATGTAGCGACAGTGGAGAGGAAAAACTCCCCTTTAACAGGAAGAAACCTCCAGCAGAACCAGGCTCAGTACAAGCAGCCATCTTCCACGACCGACTGGGGGTTTGAAAAGACAGAAAGCTAAATTAGAAGCACAGGATACTGAAATAAAAGAGTTTATAGCAGCAGTTGTAGAACGTCACTGGAAGGATCTCAGCCCATGTTCTCTCTTAAAATC
>JAVLVB010000619.1:101875-129689 GCA_032876305.1 Orestias chungarensis | reverse complement strand
TTGGTTCCGTCATTATTGTTTCCCTGCTTGTTGTTATTTTAGTTCCGCCTCCGCGCCATTAGTTTTTCCTCTCGCTCCGTTCCGTTGTCTGTTGTTCCTGGTGTTATTCCTTTCGTGTTCTGTTACATTCATCCCTCAATAAATATATTATCACCCTACTTCACCTCTGCTCGAGTCATTTAAAACCCAGCCTGACAATTTGGAGGCAAGGGTGACTAAATTTGACACAGCGCCTAGTACAGATCTTAGTCATCTCGTGCCTTGACAAATGCAACACCCTCCTTACAAGTCTCTGAGGTTGTGCCATTGGACCACTGTTTTTAAGTCGCTTTGGAAAAAAGCGTCCGCTAAATGCATAAATATAAATTTATCTAGGTAGTGTCCAGAAAACGATTTAGAAACGGTTGAGAATTGGCAAACTTTTTAGGGAAAACCTGGTCTTATCCAGAGACACGGCATCCATCCTACTTTGAACAGAGCAGATCTTTCTAGGAATGTGGCCAAATTTATTAGTTCCCCAAATTACTAACAAACCAGGGTACAGACAAGGAAACAAAGACGTAGTTTAGAACAACCCTCTGCAGGTTCTGTACTGTTACCCACCCATTATCCCAATTGAGATGGTGTCCTGCCCACGACCAAAACAGAATGGATTAAAGATCAATGTAAAAAAGGCAGATTTTCAAAATCTCATAAAGATGAAAACAACTCAGAACGACAAAAAGATGTTTATTGAACATCAGATCTTTCGAGGAAGTACTGGGAAAGGTGGAGGAGAAGCAACCATTTTCAGACAGATTTATTAATTCCTCCCAGGCCTACAAACAGCTATACTTCAGTTGAACATCTAAGTCTTAAGCTTCATCCTCCAACTTCTAAAACAACATTAGGTGTCAACATGCATGTGCTGCACACACAGAACACTCTGACTCTGTCTCAAGAGGGAACCATGCTGCTACTCTGGTGCAGCTCTGCACCCTCTCCCTACAACTGAGACTTCTCTTTTTCTTACTCATCCACAGAATGATATTGTTCCCTAAATCACCCTAAAGAAGAAATGTAAAAGCCTGGTTGTATATTTGACAGCACTGGCTGTGATTTTTTTGATTTTAGACCAGGCCTACCTAAACATTTTTTGTAGTATTCTAAATGGACGGACAGATTGGATCAGGTGTCCAAAGGGGGAATACTGGATGTGGTTAAAAAATATTTATACAAGAAATTGATTTTAACTAGCAGCTGAAAATTATTGTAAAAGATGTTTGATCTGTACTTCTCACAACTCCTCCAGGTTTCCTGTACAATCACAAGCAGAACATTTGCCTCCACAGCTCCCATTTCAGCATTGGATGCTGGATTTCATATAGTTGGCACATCCTGAAGGGAAGAAATATTGATTGGTGGTCATGGACGTGTTTTCTAAGTATGTTGAAATTTTTCCAACAAAACACGCAGAAAGTAGTGCTGTTATGAAATCTTTGTTGACAGAGATTATTCCCCGTTGGGGGGTCCCAGAGCTGATTTCCAGTGATAACCTGACACATTTTGTTAAAAACGTTTTGCAGTAAATTAGTAAACTTCTGGGTTCAAATGGCTAAATGCTGTGAAGAAAAAGGTTTGTCTCAGCCTAAGGATGTCCCTCTGGTTATGCGGATGAGATGTAGATCCAGAGCTAATCTGAATCCCTTTAAGATCCTTTTTGGGAGGCCAGCAAACAATGGAAGAGGAACCAGTACTAACTTCTTCACACTAACCCCTGCTTGCTTTGAACATCCTATGTTGGAATATTGTAAGGTTCTGTCACGTTCTCTCTCACTCTCCCATCAGACGGTGAAGGCTGCGTTATCCCCAGTGGCTGACAACTCCCTGCACCAGTTCCAGTAGGACAGTGGGTGCTGATCCGAGATACCAGAAGGAGCCATTGGAGAAACGAGCGTTGGACAGGTCAATTCCAGGGCCTGCTGATGACCTACACTGCCGTGAGGGTCAGAGGAATGAACCCCTGGATCCATGCTACCTATTTCAGGATCTTCGGTCCCAGTTCCCTATGTGTTCACTCTTAATCTTACAGCTTCACCGAATGGAAGTAAATTGCATTGTCAGCCATGTAAATTAACCAGGGTTCTTGTCATTTTTCCTAGTAGAGATGGGTACTCTTGTCCTAAGAACATGGTCTGGATGTGTCGAAATAGATCATTTCTCTATCTGCGTGCTAATTGGTCTGGAGTATGTTATTTAGCTCATTTATTACTTATGCACCAAACAGGACTCCAGATTAACCACCTTGTGTCATTGGAGGGGGTGTTGGAAAGTGTTCCCCCCCGGTGTCTCTCTTCTACTGGGAGACTTTAACACTCATGTGGGCAATACCCATGAGACCTAGAGAGGCGTGGTTGGGAGGAATGTCCCTCCCAGTCTGAGCCCAACCACTTTTTTGTTGTTGGACTTCTGTTCCCGGCATGGATTGTCTATAACTTAAACCATGTTCAGAAATAAGGCTCCCCACATGTGCTCTTGGCACCAGTACACCTTGTGTTGGACACCAGGGTGAAGAGGGGAGCAGATCTTTTTACTGACCACTACCTGGTGGTGAGTTCAATCCATTGGTGAGCAAGGATGCCAGTCAGATCTGGTAGAGCAACCCTTTTGCTTTGAGTGTTAAGGGCCTGCTGGGAAGCTTGGCAGAGTCATTTGTGATGGGGAGCTTCAACTGCCACCTCCGAGAGAGGTGGCGGGGGGGCATAGAGTCCGAGAGGGCCGTGTTCCGCACCTCCATTGCCGTGGCTGCTTACTGCAGATGTGGTTGCAAGATTATTGTTGTCTGTTGCGGTGGCAACCCTCGTACCCATTGGCGGACACCAGTGGTGAAGGAAGCTAACAGGCTGAAGAAGGAGTCCTATTGGGTCTTTTTGGCTTGTGCGACTCCAGAAGTGGCTGATGAGTATCGGCAGTCCGAGCAGCATGCGGCTCAGGTGGTTGTTGGGGCACAAACCTGTGCATGGGAGGAGTTTGGGGACGCCATGGAGAACAATTTCGGTACGGCTCTGGTTCACCATCCAATGTCTTAGATATGGGAAGCAGTGTAACATCAGCACTGTAGTGGGAATGGTGTGCTGTTGACCTTAACTTGAAACGTTGTGGGGCGATGGACGGAAATCTTTAAAGACCTTAATCCTACTGACACATCTTCCACTGAGGAAGCGTTGGCAGGGGAATTTGGGGTGGGCTCTCCAATCTCTTATGCTGTGGCTGCAGAGGTGATTAAAAAGCTCCTTGGGATGGATGATATTCTCCCGGAGTTCCTTAGGGCTCTGGATGTTTGAGGGTTATGTTAGTTAACGTGACTCTGCAACATCGTGTGGACAGAGTTTGTTCCAATTACAGGGTAGTTATGCTCTTAAGCCTCCCTGGTAATGTCTATTTGGGGATTCTGGAGAGGAGGTTCTGTAGGATAGTCAAACCTTGGATTAGGGAAGAGCGGTGTGGTTTTCATTCTGGCCATGCAACACTGGACTAAGTCAACACCCTTCAGCAAGATCATGAAAGGTACATGGGAGTTCGCCTAACCAGTTTACATGTGCTTTGTAGACTTGGAGAAGGTGTTCAACCATGTCCCATAAGGACTCCTGTAGGGGGTACTCCAGGTTTAGAATAACACCTAAAAAGTAGCAGTTTCATATTTAAATAACATTATGATTGTTGTTTGTCTCACAGAGTAAAAGTAAATTACCAATTGTGAGTGTGAAATATATTTTACGCTATACCGTAAATCAACTCTAAGCAGCGTAAAATCAACTCTGAAAACTTAGCTTAAGTTAGCAAAGAAATGGTGGAGCTTCTCTGGAAGAGCTGAGTCACTGTTATCAACTGTTTGCCTGGACTTAGAATCTGTTGGACCCCTTGCCACATTCTTTTGGTGTTCCTTGTGTCACAGAGGTAATCCTGGATTTTTCCAGCATGGAGCGCAGACCTGGCTGAACGGAGGGCAGTCTTGTCCCCTGCCCTGAAGGCTGCATCTCGGGCAATCTGCAGAAAGCACAGCCCTTAGGTCATCTAAGGTTTATGATTGCCAAGAGTAGTAAAGGTCTTCAATACAGTGACATCCTCTATACACTTAGCAATGTAGCTGGTTAACACCTCAGCATACTCCTCAGTGTCTGTCAGGTGTCCCTGAGAGGTTGCTGCCTTAAAGATATCCCAGTCAATGTGTACGAATGAGTCCTGAAGTCCTGAGTCTTCACCCTCTGGTAAGATCCTGGTTTTTATCATCTTCAGCCTGCTGCGCTTCATTACAAGTTCGTAAGAGGGCACTTGCATAACAGATAGTTGGTCAGAGTGCTCAAGGTGGAAGCATTATGTTGCCTTGTATGCACATGGGGTGTTTGTTTACACTAAATCTAGCATGTTCTCTCATCTGGTTTTAAAGTTAACAATTTGCATAAACTTAGGGAGCACAGTCTTTAAACTTGTGTGGTTAAAATTCCCTGTAATTACAACAAATCTGCCTGGGTGTTTAGTCAGCCCGGTGTGGCCCTCCAAGTGCCTAATTAGCATTCACTTTAGCATTATTGCAGGGAAGGCTGTTTTTCTAATAAATAGTAAAAACAATATTTGTCGTGGAATATTTTATTTATTGGACCAGCAGCAGCCAAAGCAGATTTATGTTACAATGTATTTTTAGAAAAAGTTGGCAAACTTTGCCAAAACAGTTATTTGGGCTGTCACTGTATCCGTAGTTCCATTTAGGTAAGAGCGCAGCGCGCCTGTGATGAGCAGAATCATGTGTAAAGTTTGTTGCTTGCGTGGCATGGAGATCTAGGGAAAACTGTATCTGACGGACAAACGTGGATCGACATAACACCTTTTAGGATCACACATGGAAATTGCAAACTTAATGGTTTTCAAAATAAAAGCACCACATTTGTATTTCATGCAAGATGTATTTTTTTTGTTTTGTAATTTATGATTGGCCAAACAGGGATCGGCTAGGGATGTGGAAAGGGCCGTGTGTTTGCCCAGGGCTACATTAACGGGTGCATAAATACTAGCCCTTCCTATTTACACAAATCTTTACCTATTCACCAATACCTCCACCTATTTACCCATAGTCCAACCGATTTGATCAAAGGTCCACGTATTTACCCATTGCTCTGCCTTGATCCTCCATTCCAATCCCCCACCCCACACAACACCCAGATGCTCCACATGCGTCAGACACTCAAAATGCACTGTTCTGAACGCCGGTAAAATGCCAAGTGCATCACAAGACTTTTCAACACTCCTAGACGAACATCCCCATTGGATTTCAATTTGAATCAGACACTCTCGATGCACCAGATGTACAGCTTTTAGATAGTATATAGGATAATTTTATTTCCATAATATAATTCACTGAGCCACTTTTTTAGCCGTGTGTCTTTCTCATCAGAACGGTTAAATGTTTGATTGACTTTTATATTTTCTGACTTGTCTCAAAAGTTGAATATTTTTCTCTAACTTTATCATAAACTTTTATATTTGATCTCACACCGCACTCTAAAATATTTCATTAACATATCTAAAAATAAACCCGAAGTCATTTAATTTGCTATTTTTTGTTGTAAAGCATCACAAAAAATATTTTTTTTTTAGAATTTAATAAACAAAGATGACAGTTTCCTGTAATTAGAATATAAAGGCGGTTTTGGATTTAGTTTTTGAAGTAACCAGCCTTAAATTTGGTTTCAATCAACCTGATCATAACCACACAAAATCACTTTTATTGCAAAGCTACATTATTATGTGGCGCCCCCGCATGGACAACCATGGAAACGTAGGAGGACGAAAACATCACAAATCCCCCTCAACCCCCTGACATCAATAAAATGTGTCTCTGTGAACACTGTTCTATCTTCAAGCAGTCTCGGTTCAATCACACTACTGTCTGCCGTCTTGTCAGATAATAAAAATGAAGCTGCTTGTAATACCTTTAAAATTTGTAAATGATCAAAACAACAAATTAATTTTCTGAAGATAGAACATTGTTCCAAGATACACATTTTAAGAAAAAAAGGAGTTATGGTTTTGATAGTGATGATGGGTTTAGAGTAAGTAGAGAAGAGAAGCTCTTAAGCTAATATAAAGCAGTAGCCGATTTCAGGTTTTAAGGTATTGTATGAATGTAAACATCAATGATAGCTTTATTAAAAAAAATGTTTTCCCATTAGGAACCAAACACTAATTGAACCCAACACTTGGCTCAATTTAGTTTATTTAATGTAAATTTCTCACCAACGACAACCATGAAAACATTGAGCTTAGCGTTTACTGCAACATCAAGGTGAAGATTATAAAAACTTTCTTTTAAGGTGTATTGGAATTTACCTAAAATAGGGAACATAGGGAAACATAGGGTTTGCCTGACTTTACTGCAATTACACATTATAACTTGAAATAAAATACAACTAAAACTTTAACATGCAGTATTATAGATTTAAATAAAACTGGTGTAGTCATTATATAAGATCGTTGAAAGAAGTTAGATCTTATTAAGATAATGTATGAGAACTTGTGTACATAACCGCCGTACGGGTTTTTTCAAGAAGATTAAACATGAAATAAAAAAGAGCATAGGAAAACGAAAACTATAATTAAAATCCATAGAATTTTTTTTGTCAAATATTTTTGTAGCTAAATAACGAGATAGTAATTAATCATTTTGATATAAGTAATGATTGTCCCACTAATACATTTCTTTAACAAAAAATCTTTTCTTTTTGACAAATTTTTAGTTAGATAATCGTAATAAATAGATATTTGGCAAATGTTCAGTTATCAATGTTCCGTTTTGCCAACACTTGATCAATTAAGAACAAGTTAATACCCTTCTCCTTTATTCCCCTATTTAGGTGGTAAACTAAAAAAGTTTGTTGTTGGATGCAGATGTCTGTCATAGACTATAGATATAGTTTTCCAAAATAAAGTAGAAAAAACTGAATGTAAGCTATTTTGTAATATTTTGTAATTTAACTTGTTAGTTGCAGTAGTGTGAAATACCCATGAAGTTAGTTAAATAATTACAAAACGGAATACCTACATAATAAGTATTCGTATATAACAATGTTTTTTTGTATCTATGAACAAATTTAGTTAGATAAAAAGTAGATTTTCAGTCAAATACATTTATCTGTAAATCTGAAAAGCGTTGTTTTCTTCCTTTGTCCAATCTACTTAGTTACCGTTATTTCAACCTTGTTAACCTTTTGTTTTCTCTTACTGTTCTTCTCTCCATAGTAACCACACCTGGGCTGGCGTTCTGTTAGCTGAGACAGCTTCTTGGAGGAGAACATGGGCTGAGATGCTTCCAGTGACGTTCTACAACTGCTGCTATAAACTCTTTTATTTCAGTATCCTGTGCTTCTAATTTAGTTTTCTGTCTCTTCAAACCTCCAGTCAGTCATGGCAGATGGCTGCTTGTACTGAGCCTGGTTCTGCTGGAGGTTTCTTCCTGTTAAAGGGGAGTTTTTCCTCTCCACTGTCGCTACATGCATGCTCAGTATGAGGGATTGCTGTAAAGTCAACGACAACAGAAGCCATTGTTTCTGTCTGCTGATTCCAGAGGAGTGAATGCTGCAAGTCAATGACTCCATGAATCTGATGGGGTTCCTTACATTAGAAACTTTTTCAAATTGATTTGTTTATGATGTATCTTTGATTTTAATTGATTTTCTGTGAAGTGCCTTGAGACGACATCTGTTGTAAATTGGCGCTATATAAATAAACTGATTCTTGATTCTTGATTCATGATCTGGAAACACATCAAGCCGAGACAGGAAACAGAAAGTTCAGTTTCAACTACAGGCACAGTACACTGAAACCACAGGGAGACATAAAGCAGGGAGAAACATTTCCTCAATACAATATTCTATCCAGACATTAACTAAATTCCACATTCTACGACATGTGGAGGCAAGGACTCTACAGCTCCCTGTAACCTTCTAGTTAAAACTACATCAGGGGGACTCTGCACACAGGTGTATCACCTTTGGCGGCAGTTGCAGTAAATA
Source organism: Orestias chungarensis (assembly GCA_032876305.1). Classification (NCBI taxonomy): domain Eukaryota; kingdom Metazoa; phylum Chordata; class Actinopteri; order Cyprinodontiformes; family Cyprinodontidae; genus Orestias; species Orestias chungarensis. Next base: position 121,644 of record JAVLVB010000619.1, on the reverse strand, counting down.
TTGTTTGCCCATAAAAAACATTATTGGGGATGAAGCCTAGCGGACAATACTCCTTGCCTCCAAGATTTGGTAGCTTAGCTTGGAAGTGGGTTCATGAACAAACGCTACTAAAATATTTCAACATTATCTTTAACCTTTCCCTCCCATCTCTTGGGCACAGATTTCAAAATAAGTGAAAAATGAACCATCCATATGCCAACTAGGGCAGATTTGAATGAATGTTCCCTTCTCCCTGTCCTGTAAAGGATGAAGGAGCTCCTCCTTGAGGAGTTTGCGTTTGAGCGTACAGATATGTCAGTGGACGTGTTATCAGAAACCACGGCATCAGAGTTGTCTGAGAACGGCCTTAATGAGGCAAAATGACGACTTTTCACTGGGATGACAAGAATGTCCAGCCCATAAACATTTTTTATGGAGAGGATAACATCAGCATCTGTTCTGAAATTTGGAGATTTTCCACACCCCTTCTTTCTAATGTGGCTGCCTGTTATATTAGGTACTGCTTTGATTAAAACAGATGATGATATGATGATGACAAATGCAAGTTACTTCCCACACAAAGCTGAAAATCTAGACTTGACCCCTGAAATGGATTGCTAAACTGTCATCTTGGCCTTGAAACACCTTAAACAACACCACAAAAGCCTTCAGTGACTTATGTCATGTCAAGCCCACTCTGGCCAGCTGGCTAGATGGTCTTTAAGACTAGAAGACGGATGTTCCTGATGCTCTGTCCAGGAAATCTCCCCGAAACCTTATGATAGGCAGTTTGAACCACTATTTCCTGCACACAAATAGTTTAGATTTGAGGCTGAACCCTGTTATGGTTCAGCTCCTTAGGGACATTGACATTAAAAAACTAGAGACTACTATTCCATCTGCCAAAGTTTGCTATATTACAAGAACCGAAAAGCTTCTTGTGGCTTGAACCCATTGAATCTCAAATATTTTGTCCCTGCATCTCTTCATCTCAGGATCTTACAGTGCTGGACTATCATGGGCACCCCACTGTTGGCCAACTTGATGTTTCTGTTACTAAAGTATTTCACAGAGTGGTATGATTGGTAAAAGCAAAGAAAAATTTAGTAGCAAAATGTTTAAGTATTTCAATGATCTTTGTTTGAACCATAATTCAAAAGAGGAAAGAACATAATTTTAGCATAAACCAGTCAAAACCAGATGACCCTTGTTATATATCTGATTAAAGAGCCATGAGAGAAAAAATGTTAGAGCCAATGACCACTTAAAATAAAAAAGTGAGTGATGAACTGTAGATTCCACTGCTGAACAACATACACACTAAAATGTTGCTGCAACAGATTTAGACAAGCCAATAAAATATTGGTAATTAATAGATGAAAAAATAACTTTTTGAATGTCATCTTAAAACATGAAATCAGGAACACAAATTGCCCTGAATATCACTCCAAAAACACCATCTCAAAAGAAGACTGCTTATGGACATGAAGGTCTGGGATATGTTGCATCATAAGTTCTAACAGACTTAATATAAATGTGGGATAGATACTAATACTAATCCAAATAGGAAGCAATTGTGTTTTACCTAATAGGACAATATTCCAAACACACAACCAAGGAAACTATTCATTTTAGGGAAAGAAATGTCCATATACATGTCAGTCTGAGGAGTAACCACTTAGAGATTTATGTGACAAACTATAAATCAGACTGAACAGAGAAAAAAGTAAACTAAATAAAACAATCATTGGCTAAACCTTTTAAAAAGATGAGTTATGCTTTTTTTTGCTTTTCGTCCTTACTGTGTTATTTTTACCCATATCTTGTCCAGCAAAATGAATTTAAATATTCCACACTTATCACATATCATATACTGAATTTCTGAATATTGAATTTACATAATAATCCAGAAAAGCACAACCAGTCTTTGTGGGAAGTTCCATATCTCATACCTCATCTTTTAAATCATTTAGTAAAAACCTTCACTTTTTCACACAGCTTTTCTCAATCAAAGAAAGGAACAACAGCACTAATAATAAGCTTTTGAAAATCTTAAGTCCTAAAATGAACTAATTCTTTTTTAAAGGAGCTTTTATTTTATGTCTTTGGTTTTCCAATATAATTTTTGTGTACACATTAACAGCATTAGGTTTGAAGTTATTAAAGGGGCACAGACACACGTTGACTCAGTACGATTTTGAATTGACTTTGTTCTTTGTTATTTATATACAATTAAACCTGAACAGATCTTTCTATAGTCTACCCTTGTAATACAATTAAAGGCACTTTTCCACTTAAAGCACTGACCAAAATAAAGAATTTGACCTAAACTGCAGTGGAGGGGTTCAGATGGATTACTTCATATGAGAAAACATATTTGACCCAAATATGTGGACACAGCACATATGTTGATGCCTTAAGGAGCAAACTACAGATGCATGAAGGCATGACAATTTGTTTAGAAAAAATAAAATGCATCGATTAAAAGAACCACAAGTTGTCATCTCATCCTAAATTTAAGGCGTAAACAAAGTACTTACACAGAACTAGAGTCCAAAGAGTGATGATCCACCAACATCTCTGGGAGAAAATCTAATTTAAAAGAAGTCATGACTGCAAAATCGGGTTTAGCTTCTGTCACAGAGAGATGCGCTTCCACTGATGATCCAATGATTTGTCCCTGCTCCAAAGACTTTGAGGACTTAGTTGCTTGGGAGCTTGAATGAAGTGAAGGGACATCAATTAAATGAATGCTTATCTCAAAAAGATTCCATTCAAAAATTCATCAGCTGAATGTATCAGACGTTAGAAACACTGACAGGGGAATGGATGTTGGGAAGAACACAGGAAAACTGAGGGATGCTGGGATTGCTGGGGCCAGACAGAGTATTGGCCCCCAGTAGCAACAATTAAAGTGCTGATGGGCCATCTTCTTTGAGCACATTTGTTTGAGGCCAGCAGATTTGGCTGCAGTGTCAGATAAACAACGTGTCAGATTGATGGTGATAAGGCTGGCTGGGCAAATGGAATGAAAAGGGAAGCGATGTTGCCCTCTGGTAAGCGCTTACTAGGAATACTCTGAACCATGTCCAAATAAAAAAAATACTTTATTCTATTTTTAAGAGAACACAGCTATCCAGTTTTTGGTTGATCTAATAGCTTTTGTTTATTAAACATGTATAGAAATATGTTTAATGCATTTTTGGTTGAAAGCTGATTGTTTTTATTTAGTGTAATGTAAGTGTAACAATAGTTGGTTAGAGTAGTTCAAGAAAAGGTTTTGTTTGGTTATGAACCATTATAAGAGGGTGTTACACTAAATTGAGCTTTTAAGATTTATATTAGGTTATAACATCACTTCTCAACAAACAGATACCTGCAGTTTTGATTTGACTCATTCAAACATTTTTGAAGAATCCTTGTTCCTCTGCTGGCAGCCTAAACGCTTTATCCTGCATTAGCTCCACCTGTTTGCAGAGAGCTCTGCCTTTCAGTTCATGTCCACAGCTGAGCTGCTGCCTGACATAACCCACCTCCCCTGCGCCTCAAACACTTTTGCAAACTAGCAGTGGTAAAAATTACACGACTGTATCCACATTTCCAACAACAATGTTTTATAATCCTAATTTTTATAAAAGTACAACTTTCTTAAGAAGGAAATAAGTTAGGGATGGAGTGGTGTAATGATGCTGAAGAGGGAGTGTCGGAGGTGGAAGGTGTTTCTTACAGAAATGGGCCAATATCAAGATGTCAGAGAAGGAAACGATCAAATGTCAAATTTAATTTTTGAAACCAGGCATTGTAGGCTGGACTCAGTTCAGCAAGAAAGGGAGGAGTTTCAACATCTAATTAAACACTGAGGTTAAGCTGAACTTCCTCTTTCCTCTTTTTGTTGTTAAGACAGCTAAAAAAAACTCATGTAACATTCAAACTCCTCTTTTTGCTGACGAAGAGATTCCCGTTTCATCCCAGCAACATTAGATCCAGAGACAATCTACTGAGAACCCTGTGTCTGCATGAAATCCAAAGGAAAAAGCCTTGACCCCGCCTCTATTGATCTGCACAGGTAACCTTATAAATAATAATTACTCACACATAGATGTCTCCCTTATTCCCAGCTGTAAAACTTACAGCTGCTGGCGTTGCCCTCAGAGAGGAGAGGACTGCAGGATGTTTCAGCCCCATGATGCTGAACTGCTGCTACTAAAGCTGTTCCAGGGCAACTTTTATGATTCTGGACTGTCTGATTACTGGTTGTATACATAAAGGCCCGAGAAGATGGCTGGAGAAATCAGCCATCAACAATCAGATCCATGAGTTGACAGACAGATTTGATCTGTGAGAAAAAACGATCAATCAAGAAAATCAGCTTATTGATCAAATCTGTTTGGTTAATTTAAAAAAATGAAGACCTTAGAATACCTAAAACCAATTAAGGGACAGTTTGGGTTTTTTGGTATGAAGTTGTATGACATCCTCACCATTAGTGTTCTCTGTAAACTGACTTTTCCATCCAGCATCCTGAGAGCAAAGCACTGGTGTTGGTAGGACCTCCAACATTTAATGTTCACAGTTTATCGCAGCTACAGCTGTGAATTACTATTTTGAGCTATTGGTGAGGACATCATACAACTTCATGGTAAAAAGACTTAACTATCAGTTTAAAATCAAATTTTATCACAAACAGTTCTGTGCATTGATCATTACAGATTTATTAACAAGACCATAGATATGGCTACAGCAGCACAAACAGTGCAGCAAAAATGAACGCCCTGCAAAGAAGCTACATGTGTTATATGATTTACCAAAAAATTTAATAAAAACACCACAGCAAAAACCACTTTTGAACAGTTAACACTCAAAATTCACTGAGAATACTAAGAAAAATATCTCAAAGAGGTTTTCAAAGTAGAAAAATAAATAGTATCAAGTGCATCCTGTGCAAATGTATCATGTAAAGGAGGACAGAGTGAAGAGCGGCCTTGTTTTAGTTTGTCCATACACATGAAATTACTCCACTGCCAAAACTGCATTCTTAGGGCTCAACACCCAAGGCTTCAAGTTCCCATCCTCCAGGCCCAACAATACTTTCTGGGTAAAGTCAAATGTGTTTCCCACGGCTTTTGGGTAACTTGGATGTAGAGCATAAAGTAGTGCGAGGAGCACGACAAAGACATCCCCGATTGTGGGCAGATCAATAACCCTGTTACCGTAAAGCACAACTGCAATCCTGTCTGGGAAGAAGAAAGTAGCTTCTGTTGAACTGGTGCTGATCAAGAGGAGCCCAACTGGTTCGTCATCGATGTTTGATTCATCAGACAAGAACCGAGAGGTTACCTATGACCCCAGACTGCCTCTATTTCCCAACAATACTTGCAGCAAATAGATCATTATTATGGACATATAGCATTTTGACAGTCACAACTTAACATACCTTAGTTTCAATTCCTGAATATTGTAAACCATCAAAATAAGAATAAGAGGTTTTTTGACCCACAAATCTGACTGAACAAAATATGTTTGGCCGGAAACAATCAGATTATTTAAATTATTGTCATATTATTCAGTAATCAGAGCTACAAACATTTGTTGAAAGAACTCAGTCAGCAGTAAATTTGAAACAATCCAATAAAAAGATTCATTTTGCATTTAAAATGAAAAAAACTGTGTATGCCTATTGGCTCTATCCAGGACTGAAGTGACAGTTTTAGCATCACCTTCAAATTCTGTAAAAGATCATACTTGGCGCATCTGCCATCAAATTTCATTGGTTAACAGAAAACGTTAACGGATTAGTCAGTTAGCAAATTATCTGTGGCAGGTCTACTATCTAAAAAATGTCTGGTCATGGAGTTAAAGCTGAAAACATCTGTATAACAATAGCAATAATCCATTGTGTACTTAAAATATAAATATGGTCAAAACAATGTTACACTTTTGTACTTGAAGCAATTTGTCTCATTCTGTGCTTTATTGTCTTCTTGGTGATGAGAGTATGGGGCTGGTCTGTGGAAAAGATCCTTCACTTGGGGAAAGTCTTACAGCAGAAATAAAGTAAATGCACCAAATTTCCAGGACTGTTCAGAATAGCTGGCACCAAACTTTTCATTTAACTCTGTATGTTCTGGTTCTTCCACAGCTGCTGAATGCTTCCCGTCTCCCATAATTCATTCGGTGTCAATTTGCACTCAGTTCTGAGTGAATGGGTATCCCAGCCACTCCTGCAGATGTCAAGACCTGCCTGAAATCATGCCACAGGTACATATTGACAGCAGAAGATGTGTAGACTATTGTTCTCTAGAGATAGATACTTTATTGATCCCAAAGGAATTAAGGAATCCAGAGAACTAGTGAGTACAGCAAAGTTTAGTGTACGTTTGTAACAGTGCACACACGTCTCTCCAAAGTTGTTCCATTTGGAAAGTAAGATGTCACTTTCAGCTCATTATTTGTCACACTTATAGTACAATATTATAGTAAAATACAGAACTTACAAATACAACTAAAAAGTCTGAAAAGTAAAGCTGCCACAATTACCTGATGACTATTAGGGCCTAATTAACAAAACGATAAGATTCTCAATTTTTAAAAACGAATTGTAGAATCCGAGGATGTTAATTATAACATTGTGTTTAACCAATAAAATAAAATGTGCAGATTTCAAAACAGAAATGTTGGGTCTAAAACACAAAGCCCTGCTGATTTACTAAAGAGCGGTTTTAATCTTACACTTATGTTTACATTTACATTTAGCAAATTACCTTCAATTTCAATAAATCTTAATTGAACTTCAATAAATATCTCATTTGCATGACGTACTATAACTCTAACATTAACCTTCCAACCTGAGTAAAAACAAATGTCTGCATATATTAAGCCACATATCAAATACATAGCCTAGCTCACCGACTCCTAATCTTTGAATCAAGCCTTTTTGATTTTCCTCAGTGATCTCTTCCACTTGTTGCTGTTCTGCATGAGACTCTCCAAACTTGATCAGCTGATCATGACCACCTGGAACAGTCTTTAGCCTTCTGGCTAGGGAGACACACCCAGACCTATCCTCAGCTAGAGGGAAGGGCATTGCCTAAAGCTCAGCTCACAGGAGGAGCCCCTTCGGTGTTCCGAGTTCCCTGTTGGCTTTCATTAGCAGTCACAAAGGAACCTAGCCATACATTGAGTTTTTGACAGGATGCATGTAAAGTACAACCATATATGTTAAAAAGCTGTAACAGAATGGTTGACAAATGTGTTTTCATAGTAATGTAATAGTAATGTGTCATAACTTTACATGCTCTAAGCTACAGATACATCTAAACATAGGATGGTCAAACTCACTCAAATTATTATGTATTTACATAAGAAAAATATAATAAACATTTCCTCTCATCATTTTGTAAATCCAAACAATGAACATCAGCATGATACCTTTTGTAGTACAACAATTTCATTACCAGAAGTCATTTCATGTTAGGAATTACAAATGTCCCTCTTTTCTGTTTTTACAGGAGAACAAACTTTTGACATGTATTAACTATAAGTATAGAGGTCAGACACTGAATAATACAACTCACAAAATCAAAATAAGAAACACGGGAGGTAAAAACTTTAATAATATAAGTGGATAGTCTGTTGTTTCCAATCATAGTGTATTCTTTCCTACACCTTCACAGAGAAACACTGTAAAAGTTATTTTGGTTCAAGAACCCACTGCTTACATTAAGCTGGAACATCTGATCCTTTTATAAGCTCATGTGGGCTCATGTGAGGAACCTCTGTGATCGACATGGTGGTGATGAAGGTACTATGGTCAGTACTATGGTCCACTCCACTTACCAGCAGAGTTCAAATAAAAAGTGGTTCCACACATCCAGTACAATCCCTCCACAGGGTAGGTGTCGTTTCCCTCCTGTTTGTAGCATCGGGTCTCTCTAAACACATGAGGTAGATTAAGACTTCTCTTTTTATCTTCTGGCAAAAGGAGTCAGAAGCTGAATGATGTTCAGGAATTTGTCTGATAGAAGTGAGAGATTCCCTGCTCAGGTATTCTTGATGTACTTCAGTTACCCACCATCAGACCCTCTCCATCTACCCCAGCTCCATTACAACAGCCCAGTTAGGGACTCCAGTAACACAAGGTACGACCAACATTTTCTGTAATCAACCATTTTTCAAAGCTTGCTATTTAATACCCCTCAAGAAAGTCTCCACTGCCATGTTGACCAGTTGACTTCTCATTAAGCATGTCTTCTGCCTTCAGAGGATTATTATTGATGTTCTGTCTGACCGAGTCCCTCACTTCATCTCTCTCTGGAAGCACTTCTGCAATGCTCTTGGAGCCAAAGTCAGTCTCACCTCCAGTTACCACCTACAGTCAGATGATCAGACAGAACATTTTAACCAAGAGCTGGAAGCCACACTCCACTTCCAACCCATCCAACCAGAACCAGAACCTCCCCTGGGTTGAATACACACACGATTAAAACGTGTCTCCAAGGGGAACCACACTGTTCCCCTTGGAGAGGGATATCTTGGTGACCTCCATTAATCACCGTATTGTTGCAAAGTCTGGACGGACACCATTGGTGAACTCCATTGTATAGCTGCTCGTAATAAAAAGATTTATTTATTTATTTAAGTTTAGTTGATAGGGACAGACACACATTGGTATAGACTGTCAGGGTGAGTTTTCTGTTAAGTTCTCCAGGTGGCCACGGGGGGTCACCAGTGCGCTCTTCCAGGTTGGAGCTCCGTCCTGCCCAGGTGTTTCTGGTTGGCGCTGATCAGCGGAGCCAGTATAAGAGGGGTGGTGGATCAACTACTCGTCGCCTGAGTGTTTGTTACCATCGGTAAACTATAGTCTCAGTGCCACGGTAGTTCTTAGTGCTTCCTTGTGATATTGTAGCTTTTTCCTCGTAGTAGTTTTTTCTCCCTAGCCTATGTATTTGAATCCAAGCCGTGTCTCCTGTTTTTGTGCCTCACGATTTTGTTCCTCTCACCTCTAACTGCACTTGTGTCTCACCTCAGGTTTTACTCACTTCTTCATTCTCCACCTCATTCAAGAATCTCCCCGGTCATCATCCATCAGGTGACTCCCACTCCTCTTGGCTCAGCTCGATCTGCCTGCCCCAGCGTACTTCACCAGCTGGTCAAACCCCCCAGACCACATCTCTCCATCAGTGGAAAACTCAACCCGGACATTCCCCCTGGCGACACGAAAGATCCACCAAACAAGATCGTTCCTTGTTCATTACTCGACCATCATCAGTTTTACTCACCTTGCCTGTCCTCGCTCTCAGAGGTTCCCGGTCTCCCTCGTCGAAGTGTTCCTGGTTTTCCCGTGTACTTCCGCCACTCATTGCTGTCACTCACTGCCGTTCACTGCCGCTGCAGGATCACCGCCGGACTCCCCTTCTCCCTTCACCTCCCTCAAATAAACCATTGTTTTACCGTTCTTCTGAGAGTCTCTGTTTATGTGGGTCAGAAATTTAAAACCCGACATGACATAGACAAACTGAAAGAAACAGCAGTCCCATGTTTGCGTCACAGTGAAATAGCAACAGCTAATTCGCAGATCCTCTCATGGACAGAGCACTTTGAGCAAAGTGGTCCTTCAAAAAGAGACTTTACAATTTCCATCTAGAGCCGCTCTAGTAGATCTGCTATTGCCCTGTAGTCTCTGTATGCAAGCACTTAATGGTGTAGGTGCATATCCATTTAAACACTTACAAATCTATTTTAAGAGATTATAATTTATAAAATTAGAAAAGTCTAAAATGTTGAATTTGTCTTAAATGTGACAGTGATGAAATCCTATTGGTTTTTGATATAAAACCTTTAAGGCCCGATTATAGAGACTTGCTAGTGGTTTGAGTGTAGTTTGACTACTCTGAGACCAGATAGTAGCTCCATACCAGAAATGTGAGAGGATCATTGAGTTCAGAAACATTTCTGCACAGTGAAGTGTTAAACAATTTTTACTCATTTTATAACAGTTTATGTTTGATCTAACCGTTGCTGATTTCATCAACGAGGCTCCTAAAATTTAACTGAGCATCCAGAATTCTTCCAAAATATTTTTCTTGTGATACTTGCTCAATAGGATCCCCATTGATCTGGATAATCGACAGGAAATGAGTTCCAGCACCAACCTACAGCACTGATCCACAAATGTGGTTGTCATCCCGAGATATCACCCTAAGAACCATGTCAGAAAAACTCCCAGGTTCAGTGGTCTCAGCACGATTCACGTGCAATTCATCTGCTCATCACCAGTCTCTCTGCTTTAGTGTTACTCACTACTGGTCAACTTATTCTCAAGACCCCATGTGCTCAGAACTTTACTTCTGAATTCAGGAACTTTCCACGACAGGTAACTGTTTTTATATGAGGATGTTGACATTCACAGAACCACAGAGATCCTGGGACTGTCCCTGTAATCATAAATCCATACAACTGAACCTGATTAAGTAACCCTGCAAGCTGGTTCCACAAGGGCCTGATAACTAAAAGTAAACCAGCAGTCACAGAGTAAAGGGCTCTGTTAGGGACATAAGGAGTAATCAGATCTCTGATATATGATGGAGCTTTATTAGTGAGGGCTTTATATGTCAAAAGAAGAATCTTTAAATCTATTCTAACTTTGACAGGGAGCCATCGAAGGGAAGCTAAAACTGGGGAGATATGATCTCTCTTTTTAAGTTTCAGCAGAACTCTTGCTGCAGCATTTCGGTCCAACTGAAGACTTTTAATTGCATTTTGTGAATTTTCTGCTAGTTAAGAGTTCCAATAGTCCAGCCTTGAAGTAACAAATGCATGGAAGTTTTTCAGCATCACTTACAGAGAAAATATTGCTAATATTAAGGTAAAACAAATGAAACGTAGAGAACTATTAAAAACAACTAATTTAAAAAATAACCAAAGGCTTGAAGCTGAAAAATGTGAAATTTTCCATCATTAAAATGTTTTGGAAGTCTGATCGTTTCACAGCTTAATTTTGAATAATGGCCAGAAGACTTACTGATGGACAGTTCTGCAAACGACAGTGGGCCAAACATGTCGAGTCATTTCCAGTTATCACAAGCTTCTGCTAATTGTGGGAAAACTAAACACTCATTAAATTAGGGAAGTAAAACTTTTTACACAGGGATAGGTTGGTTTGGAAAACTTCTCTCCTTCATTAATTAAATTCCTTGAAAACAGCTTTTTGTATTTAAAATTTTTTAAGTGGAAAGATCTTTTAGAAATGAATGTAAAACCCATTTTTGTGTCCATGATGTAAATATATAAAGCATTATTTGCATTGTAGAAGCACACACTAGTTTGTTTTTATTTTAAATGGGTTTTCATTTGATTTTCTGTGAAGTGCCTTGAGACGACACCTGTTGTAAATTGGCGCTATAGAAATAAACTGATTCTTGATTCATTTATGACTGCAGTGTTGTGTATAAACACCAAAATGTCAGACAGACTAATGAACTAGTCTTTACGTTAAAACATGTGACCAAACCAAGTCTCTCAATGACTCCATCAGTTCTTGAAATAGATGATAAAATGTGTTAATGCCTTTTCAGTGGGATCATACAAGATAATACAGCTGCAAACCATTCATTTAACAAACCTGGTCTTAAACTACAACGCTAAATGTCCTAAGAGATGGACACATTTTGACTTGTGATAGGGTGCATTCACACCAGGAAACTGTGCCTGTTGTTGAGGTAAAAAACACAAACAGCTCCATCTTAATTCAGGCTCAAGATCTTCTGCCAGATCAGTGGTTCATTTATTCTTGCTCTTCCTCTGGTAGATCAACTAAGAAGTGCAAATGTCAGGAACCACAGATATGAACAAATTAAAGATGAATCTTTCTGGTGCTGAATAAAACAGAAGGCTGCTTCATTTGATCCTTCTTTGCTTTGCAGCATGGTTGTAACCTGGTGCAGGTCTGAACTGAAGTTCTCCTTGCTGACTACACAGCAATCCAACACTACGGAAATGCAGCTTTTCATAACTTCTCTTGAGTGTCAGATACTTTTGTGTCTGTAGACTATTTACCAAACAGTCCAGCTTTCATCACCATTTCCCAGAGTTGTTGGTAACTCAACCATTTTCCTAATTGACTGTTTGTGGTTTACTGTTATTACTATTTTAGGTTATGCCCCCAGTGTGAGATAATAACAGGATATTTTCAGTCTATTATCTTAATCACATTTTAGAAAAATTATTTACTACATGGAAAAAGACATGTTTTTATTAATATCGGCCCCTGTGGAACCACCACTCCTTTATAAATCTTGTAGACTCCTCCAAGCATTCTTCTGAGTCTCCTCTGTTGTTCCTTTTCTACCAACAAACCGCGCCTCAGCACGTTTAGCAGAGTCCTTTTTAGTTTGCTGATTCAAGTAACCGTTATGGAAGTCGGCTGCTGTCAGTCGTTTGTTCAGGAGAACTGTCTTGAAAGCCACCCAGCCATCCTGAAAATGAAAACAGTTAAATGCTGAAATAACCACAACTATTCAAAGGAACACACAATAACACCACTTTAGGGTCCAAGAGTGTTGTAAACCCAACAGAACATGAAAACATTACATTCAAATCTTAGCAAAATCATCCCCAAAGCTACATTTTTATGACATACTGAGGTCAAAGGGACACTGAGTAAAGCAGTAGATTTATACAGAGATGCACAAATGAACACAGAACACTGAGGCAGCTGTCTAATGTATAGGCCGATCTGGCAGAACAGTCTGAAGGAGCAGTTCTGGGCTCTACCTTTTTTTGTTCTTCATCTCCTATTATATTTACATACCCACATCCATGTGTCTGCTTCCATTTGTGTTTCCTGTCTTCTAAAACCTCCTGTCGGTCGAGGCTGATCAACGACACAACGCCAGCTATGATCTACAGTCTCTGATCCAGAAGAAGTGACTGCTGCATCTTACTGGCTTTACAACCTGCTGGGTTTCCTTGGATAGACACTTTAAAAGCTAACAAACTGGCCTGATTAGGCCAGGGTATTGCTTTATAACTAGGATTTTGTCGGTGACTCGGATGAACTGGAATATATTCATAACTACATTGATATGCCTCTGGTAGGGTCACCCAAGGCAGACAGGTCCTAGGGGGGAGATTCCACAAAGCCCATATGATCCTTTATAAAATGAACACAGGGGCACAAAACTAATACCCCACATAAGGTTTTAGAGCCCCCCTCGTCTTACAACCAAAAACATCCTCATCTTTGATTGTAGCTGTTAATTCTGAAGGCCCAGGAGCCAGTTTCATCTACCTTTCATATCCAATTCAAATTCAATTTATAAATACTTTATAGAGCCCAAAGGGAAAAGTAGGGCTGGCATTAAATAGATATTAACTAGTACCAAGTATTTCTCAGGGATGTTATTGTTATGTATACAAATGCTGCTTCTCATTATGATCTTCCTGTTTTCTTTTCTTTGTTTTGTATGTTTGGTTTTGTTCGCCTTGCTTTGACCCCCCCTCCCCTCTTTCCTTTCGACACATTAAATATGTTTCCGTTTGGAAGTTACTAAACTAATCAAATTATTATGACTATGTATATAAGAGGACCCTCAATTGAAAGGCAGGATGCAGAAAAATTATTAAAATGTGACTTTAGGATAAAACAACCAGTAGCAGTACAAATGAAATAAACATACCTTACAACAAACAGACAGAGTATTGGAATCCTTATCATAGCACACTGAGCCAGGGTTTGGATTTCTTCCAGCTGTGTGATAAATGAAAATTACAGCTAAATCTATATTATTAGCATAGTCAACACACATTTACATGTGTTTACAAATTCACATAACAGCAACTTCTCCTAAAACTAAGGTTTGATACCAGTGATGGTAGGGATGCTGAGCAAAGCTCCTTTTAGATGCTAACTGGAGGACTTAACAGCATGTCAGTGAACAGAGATAACAAGTGAACATGTCAATTCTACATACACACCAACATCAGCATTTATACATTTGTCACTACTTATTGATCAACTTTACCTCAGTGACAAAATGATCCCCTGACTTCAGAACAGGACTATTATAAGGACCTGCACACAACTAGGCTTTAAAACTGCAACCATGCAGCAGAAGTTACCTGACATGTGACATTTTCCAACAAAATCCAGAAGTTTGATAGTTTTTCCCATCCATATAGTCCTCAAAGGTATCTGAAGAGAGAAAAGCATAAGAAATCTAAACAGTGACGCACTGATATGCAGGACAAGTTGAAGATTGGTTTTCTTACCAGGGATCCAATAGCCCGACACAAACAAGCGATTTGGTCACAGGTTTGTTTTTCCCAGTCAATCCAGCTCATGGAGGTGTGTATTTTTGGAGCTAGTTTGGAGACAAACGTACTTAGTTACAGTGGATATAACACCTGTGTGTAACTTCAACCTAAATTAGGGGGCAATAAAGTTCCCATTTTTAATGCAACCAATGAAAGAACTAGAGCTGTGGGTAAAAGCAGCGATGGCATCCTGTCTCAGCGCGCTGATCTAGGAGGAGTTTATGCTGCAGCTAATGACTCCGTTAGATTAGATTAGATTACACTTCACTGCAAAAGCTTGGAAACTTCTTAAATTCTTTTGAATAATAAACTGGGAACTAATTAGACACCATGTTTTTTAATAGTCACAATATGAATATTATTTTACAATATGAAGTCATCCATCTCTGGGATGAACAGTTAGGTCTCAAAACATTAATAATGTGTAACAGAGCAATATTTTCTCTCAAAGTGAAAGTTATTAATACGGATTCATAACACATAGAAAACTGTTCAGCAGTTCTCTCAGAGATTTGAAATTATAACATTCAGCCAATAAAAAAATATGTCCCAAATGTTCTTCTTGCTTGTTAAAAGTATTTCCATGTCTATGCACTCAATACTTGGTTGGGGCTCCTTTTGCATTAATAAGTAGATGAATGCTGAGTGGATTAGAGAGCAGCTTGATGGCTCCCTTCAGGTCATCTGGGTCTCTCAGGTTCAGGTCAGGGCAGCTTGGTGACTAATCAGGAACATTGATTCTGGTTCTTATGACAGTGTGTGTCAGTACCAGGTCCTGATGTAGACTCTCCTGGTAGATAGCAGCATTGATGTGAACCCAGTGAACCAGAAACTTCTCTCTAGGCTTTTGAGCATCATGAATTCTGGTCATTCTCACTCTTTCTCTGGAATCTGGGACCTTCATTTCCAGATAAAATGCTGAATTTATTCAGGTTTACAGATATAAGTCTGGACCTTCAGCAACAGTAAAGTTCTACTTTTGTCCCCTTGTCTCTGAGCTGGTTTCTGTATCAGGAGAGGCTTCAGACCACGACTGTAATATAAGCAGCACATCTCTAGTACTGGACTGTGTGTGATGGCTTCTTGGAAAACTGAAAAGTCTTCATTAGATTTTGGTTGACAAGTCGCTCAAGGCTGAAGTTTTCCTTTTGCTACCACACTCATTCCTTTTTGTTAATATATGCAGAACTGTGTAAACAAGTATCTTCTTTATTAATGAGCTTTCCTGTCCGTCCCTGCTAGTGAAAGGACTGATGACTGGACAGGACTAAGGCAGTTCCTGCAGGCAGCTTTATTCACATAAACATTCCCCAGTATTTCTGCAGCTCCTTCAGTTTTGGGAGTCATTTGTTTTAATCATTTTGGAAAACGTCCTGCTGCCTCTCAGGCGTCCCATGTTTCTCATTTTACATGGCTGTGATGTTGCACAATAATGTTGGTCTCATTGTTTGTCTCAACTATGGCTTTAGTTAAAGGAACTCACAAAACCAAACTTAGAGCAGGTTAATTAGATTCACTGAATCTCAGAAGACTCTTGATTAAGGTAAAGGTATCCTGCACATGCTTCTGTGAGCTGAGACCTGCTCCCAGCTGTTTAAGCAGCTGTAGACTTGTTTAGTTTAAGAACAGCTGAAATGATTTATCATGGCCTCACATCTCAACAGGTGCGTTAACACTAGGTTTGTGTCTACATACCAAATGTTACACCCTCCTGATTCTGCTCCCGTTTATTTTCTATTTTCTCAGGAAGCTTGAGTAACGTATCAATCAACTGAAAGAAGCAAAAAACAGATGTTAAAAACCAAAACGCCTGCAGTTCATTCACAGATGCCGCATTAACTTACCAGACGCGCTCCTTTAGTGGCCAGGGAAGCTCCCAGTTCTTCAGCACTACAGTTCTCTGGAACTGGATGGGACTCCTGGTTTAGGATTGGCCCCACATCAAACCTCAAACATGAAGACACTCGTGTTAGATCAACTACCAGCATTTTATGTTGAAGCTCCAACTCCAACAAGCTGAAATACGGTTCTTCCACCTTCTTTGTGGCTAAAGGAAAGGTGTCACTTTTACATCCAGCTTTCTATTGAAAGAAATAGATTTACTTTAAAGATATTTCACTTAAAATGATATGTTTTATTATTAATTAGTTCAGTGCTTTACTAGGATGCTTCTGATATTCTCCTTTGTTTGTTGAAAATTCAGTAATTTAGATTTGACGGCTTTCAGTCTGTAACTGTGATTAGCACAAACAATAAAAAGCTTTTCCTTGGTTTTACTTGTTGGGAAGTATCTGGATGATGGAGACTCCCGTCACAGCGTCACCGTGCATTATGGTGTGGAAGATGGGTGCAGGACCTCTCCACCTTGGAAGCAGGCTGGGGTGGACATTTAAAATCCCACTGAAGCAAAAAGAGACAGAATTAAAGAGCATCGTCTTTCAGTATCGTCTCCAGCAATGCAAATCTTAGCAGAACAGTAAATATTAGTTTACAGTCACATGAGCAAATCTATACGGAATACATCCAGAACCTTCCTGACAGCTGTTCAGTTTCCAAACATCTCACTTGAATCTTTGAATGGACTAAACAGATGCACAGAGACAGTTATAGAGGCGTGTATGGAGTAAGATGATAGATTTCTGTCAGCGATCTTACTCCACAGACGTGTGGCCACATCGCACACGGACGACGGCTTCATTGTAAACTGTAACTTCAGAGCAGGAAGATGAAACCACTGAACTCCAGATGAATTTAAGACTAATTTAGAATCACAGCAAACATGCAACACTATTTTACGGAGGAATGTTTTAGTATTAAGATTTGGCTGAATTAGAAACCAACAAGGTTTTGATCCTTCACCACGTTGATGGATCTACTTTTTAACACGAGTGATCCCTCACAGGACGGCAGAGACGGACATATAGAAACTAGTTTAGCTGTTTTAGACCATCTCTCTCAAGCCGGACATCTTGTTTATGGGTACTGTTGGTTTTCTGTGAGTGTTACTGGTTTAATCTAAAAATGTGCACACTGAATACATTTATGTTGTTTTTACAACAAACACAGACTGAGCAGTCTGGACTAACACTTATATAAAAACACTCAGGGCACCTGAGGAGAGTTCACTTTAGGTCCTCTGTTAAAGCTAAAGGTGATTTGTGAAAAACTTTCACTGGCAGCAACTCTGAAATCCACACTGGCGGAACATGAAACCTCAAATATAGAATTATTATATATATATATATACATATCTCATCAGTAGTCTTATGATTACACTAAGATGAATGGCGTCCTGATCACATGACTGTCACACAGTAAAGCAGTTTCTAACTCCAGCACGTAAGGATCAGCTTCTGCTCCTGCAAATGGACAGATGCCCTTAAATCAAAACCTCTGATTTAATTGCACCATTCACTTATTTTTGTTATCTAAGCAATATGGAATACTGCAATGATTCAGTTTAAGAACGGATTCATGTTTACATTTTACAAACGTGAAAAACACACTTTAGTGTTCGTCATTCCACATTCCTGCAGAACAGACTGGAGTAAAATATGAAGATCCTTCACAAGCTGCTCCAGATGGAAGCAAAATTCCTGATGAATCTAAATCGAATAAGTCCAGAACTGGAATAGATCCGAATAAGAAAACAGTAAAAGATCACACTAAATAACAGATCAAGAATATTTGAAGGCTGATTTCTTATATGGAGACTTTTATTGATGTGACTACACAAGTCTGACTGACTGAGAGAGATTGTTAGTCCAGTGGAAAACTGATCATTTCCCATGATAAAACTGTCTTCTCCATAGTTTTAAAGCAAACTTTTTAGACCTGAGGATGGAGTAAAGATTGACTCTAAACTCTAAACCGTTGGTATATTTCTTTAAAAGAGTTCATGGGAAGAAGGTTTAGGGTACTTAGTCTTAGACATCAGGTTACAATATAGATGATTACTAGATACTCACAGGGGAAACTTGTCGATGAGTCTGCCATGGAGTAACCGGCCAAAAGATACGACGACTCCAACATCAAACTGTCCTTCCACATCCTGAGGGGGCCAGCTGTGAAGAGTCAGCTGGTTCTGCTCAGCAAACCTCTTTACAGGGAGATCTCCTGGTAATGTAACAACCTCCAGCTTCTCCAGAACACCTTCTTCTGAATTCCTGGGAAACCAAGAGAGCAGATTAAAGCAGCTTAGAACCAGCAAACACAGCATTAATAAAAAGGAAGTTGGTTTTTTCAACTGTGGACCAAACAGCTTAAAAAATGCATATAGGACATCTTTACGAGTTATGATCCAAACTCCAGTCAGACCTCCCGCTCAGAAGCTCAGATCATTTCTCAAATGCTGAGTTTGAGTCAAATATGGCCTCTTAGCAAAAGTGAGCTGAGATGTAAAACCACATCAGAAACCTTCCGCTCTATTTCCTAATCAGAAATGATTATTCTGTTTTTCTGCTGTGCTTTCTCCCTCATTTCATGACTTACCTAGTTTGCACTTCTCTCATTTGAAGAACAGACATTATTCTCTAAAGAGGATCCATCTCCCAGTTTCTCAGCAGATTCCTTAATGATGGAAAACTAAACCCCGGATGACCTTGGTCTGGCTATACAGGAGTCCTGACATCTCAGACTTTGGAACATTTTAACTCAATAAGATCTTATTTTAGTTGCTTTTCTCATTTTAAATTGACATTTTTCAAAAGCAGAATCTATGTTTATCATCACTTTTATCATAATTGTAACAGAACAGGAGTTAACGGGATCAAATCTACTGCTACGTTTTTACTAACCGATTATTAATAAATAATAATTAGTTGGATAATTGGACATGAAAAGATGCTTTATAGTTGTAATTTTAACAAGGTAACGTTAAACGTACAACATATTTATTACCAACCAAAGGTTTATATCTTCCTGTCCAGATATGCTATAGTATGTTTTAATAATTATTTCAACATTGGATTCATCAAGATGAATGACGAACTACTTCAAACTAAACTGAACAAATATATCTGTAGTTTCTCTCAGCGACACATGAAAAACAAAGACTGTGAATCAAAGGTGTCCCAGAAGCAGAGACACTTTCTTCTATAAAGCTTTAAATGACACACTTTCTTCTTTAAAGCTGAGCTCCAGGGCTTTAAATGAGACACTTTCTTCTATAAAGCTTTAAATCAGACACTTTCTTCTATAAAGCTTTAAATGAGACACTTTCTTCTATAAAGCTGAGCTCCAGGGCTTTAAATGAGACACTTTCTTCTTTAAAGCTGAGCTCCAGGGCTTTAAATGAGACACTTTCTTCTATAAAGCTTTAAATCAGACACTTTCTTCTATAAAGCTTTAAATGAGACACTTTCTTCTATAAAGCTGAGCTACAGGGCTTTAAATGAGACACTTTCTTCTATGAAGCTTTAAATGAGACACTTTCTTCTTTAAAGCTGAGCTCCAGGGCTTTAAATGAGACACTTTTT
>JAVLVB010000619.1:67729-91265 GCA_032876305.1 Orestias chungarensis | reverse complement strand
TCCATCCATCCATCCACCACCCATCCAAACGTCCATCCATCCATCCAAACGTCCATCCAAACGTCGATCCATCCATCTAAACGTCCATCCATCAATCCATCATCCAAACGTCCATCCATCCATCCAAACGTCCATCCAAACGTCCATCCATCCATCCATCCAAACGTCCATCCAAACGTCCATCCATCCAAACATCCATCCATCCAAACGTCCATCCACCATCCATCCAAACGTCCATCCATCCATCTATCCATCCATCCATTCAAATGTCAATCCATCTATCCATCCATCCATCCATCCAAACGTCCGTCCATCCACCATCCCAACGTCCATCCATCCATCCAATCGTCCATCCATCCACCATCCAAACGTCCATCCATCAATCCATCCATCAATCAATCCATCCATCCATCCAATCGTCCATCCATCCACCATCCAAACGTCCATCCATCAATCCATCCATCAATCAATCCATCCATCCATCCATCCTCCATCCATCCACCCAAACGCACGTCCATCCACCCATCCATCCATCCAACCGTCCATCGAAACGTCCATCCATCCATCCATGCATGCATCCATGCATCCATCCATCCATTCAGCATCCATCCATCCACCCAGCCATCAATTGTCTTCGTCAGTGGAAGACGTGTCTGTGGGAATGAGGAGGTCTTTGAAGTACTCAACCCACCGACCCACGACGTCCCGAGTTGAGGTCAACAGCACACCATCCCCACTATAAAGTGTTGACGGTGCACCGCTTCCCACCCCTGAGTTGCCGGATGGTGGACTAGAATCACTTTTATAGTCGTATGGAAGTCGTTGCCCATGGCTTCTCTGAACTCCTCCCACACCTGACTTTTTACCTCAGCAAACACCAGAGCCACATGCCGCTTCGACCGCCGGTACTCATCAGCTGCTTCTAGAGTCCCAAAGGCCAAAAAGACAAGATAGGACTCCTCTGGAATCAGCGGACAGAAGCAATGGCTTGTGTTGTCGTTGACTTAACAGCAATCCATGGCCACAGTTAACATTTCCTTTTTAAATGTAAAATTGATGAAAAGACTTGTCCTTTTATGTTTTTTTTTATCAATTATATATGAATGAGTTTCCCTGGCTAAAATTAGCTTAATCATGAAAGCATTAAACCTATGGAAGACATAAGTCTCTGACTAAAGCCACATAAAATCTTCAGAAAGTCCCAGATTTTCTTTTCGCTTTAGGTAAACTAAAATATCTAATTGAAAGATTTTGGTGGTACAACAATAACAATATCCTTGATACCAGGGCTATATAATAAGAGTTGAGCTTATATAAAAGCATTTTTCTATGGTGTTTTCATCCTCAGCTATCTGCTGATCACAGTGGGAGTGGTGTACGTTCGCTCCTTTCCTCAGTCACGCAAAGACATTTTGAAAGACTTGGTGGAGATGTGTCGCGGCGTCCAGCACCCACTCCGAGGTCTATTCCTGAGGAATTACCTGCTGCAGTGTACCCGCAACATTCTACCAGATGATGGAGAACAAGTGGAGTATGTCACTCACTCATGTTCGTGTTTTAAAATGTTTTAGAGGAAGCACAAGGTGGGTTATGAAAGATGGGGTTTTCTCATTTCATACCTGCTGCATGTTGCTCCTATGAGGGTTTATATAAACGTGAGTAAGTCATGATTACAGCTTGTGTTTCATGGGTGCGTTTTTGTGTTGGCAACACATTAAACTTTATAGAAAGAAGGAAATTGGAATATTTGGGTGTTTACGATTTTCTAACTCCGTTAATTACTCTCAAACTGAAAAATGTTTGAACATTCAGCCTATGGTGGGTCACTGAAACATCTAATTGTGTAAATGTGGCAATTATTACCAAAATCAGTTATGAACTTCAAAATTACTAAACTGGAGCACTAGATAATGATCAGGAAAGAACCACCAAAAAGCAAAACTGTACAAACGAAAACCCACTAGTAAACCTGCAGTATGAAAGCGAAGTGCTCTGTTTGGGACATAGGGAGTAATCAGATCTCTGATATACGATGGAGCTTTATTAGTGAGGGCTTTATATGTCAAAAGAAGAATCTTAAAATCTATTCTAAGTTTGACAGGGAGCCAATGAAGGGAAGCTAAAATTGGGGAGATATGATCTCTCTTTTTAAGTTTCATCAGAACTCAAAACTTTTAACTGCACATAATAAATAGCTATTGGTTTGTCAGTATCATTGTAACATGTTTTTCCTATCTTTTAATATTTTAGGATAAAAATGGAAGTCCTAGAGACCTGTTTTAATATGGGATTTGATGTATCCATCCCAAAAATAAAAAACAATGTTCTTTGCTTAATACCAAAGGCCAATGTCATTCCACAAAAAATAAGTGACTGACTATGGAGGTTATTTTTAAGACTGATTCCTAGATAACTGCTTTATGATCTGAATTTATTGTTAAAACATTTATTTTAACCCAGTTTTATGTCTTTGGGATTGGCATGTAGCATACCTGCAAGAATAATTAGATTCATGAGAATTTATTCATAGACATAGATGTGTATTATCAGCATACCAGTGAAAAGGATGTCGTATGATGTCTGGTGATTTAACAAAGTACAAGTAAAGAGAATGGGGCAACGCACAAAACCAGGTGGTACTCCACAAGTAACTCTAGGATCTATGAAATCTATAGGATCTATAAAATAAGATTTAAACCAGCCCAGTGCTGTTTCCTGTAATTTAGTCAGTTGTCCTGATTGAGAGTCTGCTTCATCAGGGGTGTCATTACAGCAGATTTCAAAGCCAATGGTACAAATGTTTATAGGTGCGGTAAAGGGAATACAGATCAGGCTCTAGAGCTACAGTAAGCGGTTCCTCTCCTACTGAGGCAGTACGAATCGTCTCAAGAAGGGTGCAAACAATTTTTTAAATTCATTCTGTTTTATATAGAAAGACTCCCATTATGTCTTAACTGCTAGAGCTGGGAGAATGGGCAGCTCTTTATGGGAAGCTACTCAGAACATTTTCTTTGGAACCAGCCAAAACATTTTTGCCTGTTAAATAATTTAGCATGTGGTGAACTTTTTCTGTTTTATCTGACAGAAGTAAACCATCTAGGTTTGGGAATGTTTCTATTTCATCCCTACTGACCCCCAGAGGGCGACGCTGAAAGTACTGAATGTTCCCTTCACGCATACGCCGTTTGAGTAGTAATACCAAAAGAGTCACACCTGTGACACATCGGATAACAGTCAAGAATCTATAAGTCCTGGCGTCATCCAAGGCTCTGCTCCTTCTTTCTTCTTGCGTGCGGTTTGGTTTACAGGCTACTGCCTTCTAACCTGTTGTTTTACCGTCGCCTGACGCCCTGTCGCCTGTTGGCTGGAGTTGCGGTTCTTCACCCTCCTAGGGCTGCGGCTGATCGATCTTTGCTGCCGAAGCATTTCCAGGTATTTTTGCCCTTTGTTGGTGATGACAGCGTTAGCGCCTCCTCTCCCAACTTACGGCTATAGTGCTTTACAGGTACGCAATGTGTTTATGTTGGAGCTAACGCTGTTAGCCCCTGTTCATTTCTTTCGCTATAATTGGTGACGGCAACGTTTCGCCCCCTCTCCCAATTTTGGCCTTGCCGTGGGCTTGCCGTGTTAGCTGCGCTGGCTTTGTTTGTGTCTTCTATAATCTTCCATAAACGGCAGCGTTTCCGCCCCCTCTCCTAGTTTTAGCTGACCCTTTGTTCCGCATTAGCTTTGTTAAGTTATTTATTGTTGCTATAATTGCTGCGGCAGCGTTTCGCCCCCTCTCCAAATTTTAGCCTGGTTTCTTTCTTCCCTTTGTCCCCTTTTTTTTGCAGTCTCGCTTGTGGCAGACTGTTTTAATCATGGATGGCTCACACTGTTGTGTGAAATGCGGCACTGCGCTGCAGGTGGATGATGGTCATGACGTGTCCTTCCTGCCTCGGGTATGATCACCTGGTGGAGGCGCTGTCGGTTGATCCCTGCATGAACTGTATTTACATGTCCCAGGCTCTGAGGGTGGCTCGGCTGGCTCAGTTGCAGCCTCAGCTTGACAATGATCTTCTGGGCACGTGGCCCCAACTAAGTGTTCCAAGCGCCGGTGTGACACCAAGGTTCTCCTGGCTCCGTCTCAGAAAAAGCGAGCCAAGTCTGATGAGGGCCTTCTCACTAGGGTTGAGCAGTTGTCTGCAGAATTGGCAGAGATGAAATAGTTGTTTCAGACTCGCTAACTGGATCCTTCGGTGGCGGAGGCTGGTTTTTCTTCTCCACCCATGCCTGATTTGACTACTGAGGATGATGTTTTGTCGCTGGCTGCCTCAGCCTCCCACTTTAGGGATGAGGGGAGTGCTCAGTCGACTCACACATCTGGTTCTGGATCACACTCTTCTTCTCAGAGTGCTTTTAGCGAGTCAGCCGGTGTTTCTATGCGGTAGGTTATGATCATGGCCTTGAGACGGTTGAAGCTGGATGCCCCGCAGGTAAACTCTGCTCCTGAAAGTGCCTTTTTTAGGCGCGGGCGGGCTCCTTCTCCCTTCTCTGTCCCTCCATCAGAGGAGTACCTGAGGGAGTTACATGCATGCTGGCAGGACCCGAGGGCCTTTTCACGTCTCTCCACGGATGGTCGGGTGTTGGCTGCCATGCATGACTCAGCCAAGGCAGCCTTGGAGCGTATGCTGATGGTTGAACCTGCAGTTGCCTCGCTCATCTTGTCACCAAATGAGGCTCTGCGTCAAGATTTGCGGTGCCCACAACCTCAATGTTGTGTTACAGATGAAGTTCTCTGTAGACCCTACAATGCAGGAGCACGTGCTGGTCGCTTTGGCAATTCCTTGGCGCACCTCATGTTCGCCCTCTTTACATCGCTTCAGGATGCTGAGTGTGCAGCTGCAACTGTGGGCTTTAGTGACGCAGCCATGCAGGCATTTGCTCACGATGCGTGATCCGCCCCCGTCTTGCATGTCAGTTGTGTGGGATTATTTTACCTTAAAGGACGAAAAAGACGAAAGGCTTTTTAGCGCAGTCTTACTCATCATTGAGTGGCCGACACCTGAGCATGTTGAAATGCTCGTCTTTGTAAAAAAGAATCTCCCCATCATGCTTGGACTGCAGTCAGGGCAAACAGTTGACATTGAAGGGAATGTGGAGATGGAGCAGAGAAGTGTGGAGGAGATTGGGGAGTAAAAGGCATTTATTTTCCTTTAAATAGAGTTTATAATATTATTTGCACTGATTTTTTTAAAGCCTTGGTTTACACTCGTTAAAGAGCAGAGTACCGATGCTGACTAATAGACTATTTTCTACTCAGGTTGTTTGTATGTTTTGCTTTTTTAATATAATTTCCAATATTTTTTGCACATATGGCTTTTTAAGCCTTGGTTTACTGATGCCATTTCTGTTTATTTATTATTTTGTCTATTTTGTGTTTATTTATCCCTGAATAAACAGGTCAGTTTCTCATTACTAACTATTGTATTATTCCAACTCTCCTAATTCAGCTGGCTAGTCGTTATCAAGAGTAAAACTCTTTTCAAGGTGAGTCTGACAACAAAGTAAGTAGGCTAAATAACTTCAAACTTTAATAGATAATCGGATAGATCGGTATTGGCCGGTATCTGTATCGAACCAGTGTCCGGGCTGGGGCACATGCTGTACAGCAGGGTCCCAGCAGGGACTTTCGTGGCCCAGTCCGCCAACCAACCAGGCGGGTCTGGGCATCAAACCCTGGTCGCCACCCCCCCAAGGCCCATAGGGGCCGTGGTGAGAGGAAGTGATATCCCCGGGCCGGTCGGACGCTTTTCCTACCAGCAGCTCAGTTACTGGGCTACCCATGGCGTGGACCCATGGGTGGTTGCCACTTTAACGCATAGTTACCGGCTACAGTTCCGAGGACGGCCTCACATTTCTCACCGGGTCAAGATCACTGTAATCACAGACCCGGTGAAAGCTCACGCACTAGACCAGGAGCTTTCCACCCTCCTGGCCAAGGGTGCAATCGAGGCAGTGGGTCCTCTACGGCAACCCAAAGACTTCCTCATGCCGAAGGAGATTGGCGGATTTCGTCCGATTTTGGATCTCAGGGGACTCAACAGGTATTTAAAGGTGCTACCTTTTCACATGCTTACAACATCAGAAGTCCTTCAGGCTGTGGACAGAGGGGAGTGGTTTACGTCCATAGATCTGACAGACGCATACTTTCATGTGCCCATTGCGGCACAGCATCTGCGCTTTCTCAGATTTTCCTTCCGGGCTCACCGTTAGCAATTCCGGTTTCTCCAGTTCGGCCTCTCTCTTTCTACGGGGGTATTTACTCTGTGTGTGAAGGCAGCACTCCCTCCTCTACAAGCCTGTGGACTGAAGGTTCTCCCGTCCCTAGACGATTGGCTTCTGTGTACCCCGTCTGCGGAACGCGCTTCTAGGGATACAGGTCGCTTCCTTGCACATGTGTCCTAGATCGGCCTCAGGGTCAATTTGGAAAAGAGATGATTCCGTCTCAGTCGACCACTTTTCTTGGGGTCATGGTGGACTTGACTAGCATGAGGGCCCGCCCATCTGTTGGAAGGGTGGATGATATACTCAGGTTGGTCAGTTGATTCAGGCTGGGAAGGTAGTTTCTAGACGTTGCCTTCCTGTAGATGCTAGGCAAAGTAACATAGGTCACTCGGGTTGTGCCTGCTGTCGATACGCCCTTTGCAGATGTTGCTCAACATCTTTCACCTGGACGCCAGGCTGCACTGGCATCACAAGCTGGTGGGACACAGTTGGGTCTTTGGGCCTTGAGTCATTGGAGAGACAGGGTTTATCTCTCCAAAGGCGTCCCGATGGGGACTGGGGTGTGTCGCAGAGAGGTTATCACGATGGATGCCAGCTCTGTGGGTTGGGGCACAGTGTGGCAACACAGAGCGGTTCAGGGCTGCTGGTGTCACACGGATCATGGCACACACATAAACGTGCTGGAACTTCGTGCTCTACATTTGGCTCTCAGGCACTTTTGGCCCATCTAATGGGAAAGTATGTTCTGATCCAGTCAGACAACACTTTTGTTGTTTACCATATCAATCATCGGGGCGGCACCAGGTCTGCAAAGCCTTTGAAGGTTTCCAGAGACTTATTGGAATGGGAGTTTCCTCGCCTGTCCACACTGCGAGCAAGGCATTTGCCAGGCAGGCACAATCAGGTCGCAGACTCCCTCTGTGAGAGGTAGATCTGTTCACTACAGAGGCGTCCACTCATTCTTCCTTGTGGTATTCCTTTACAGGGCCGCTAGGCGCACTGGGTCAGGATGCACTAGCTCATCCTTGGCCACTGGTTCTGTTATACGCTTTTCCATCCCTCTCTCTGGTTTGGCCTACCCTCCAGACAGTTCTCCAGGAGGGCCAGAAGTTGTCGCTGGTGGCTCTGTACTGGCCACCGCGGCCATGGTTCCTTCTGCTACGGAGTCTGTGTCACTGCGTCCCGTGGTGTCTTCCGAACAGGAGGGATCTACTGACTCAGTTGGATGGGCAGATTTGGCACCCCAACCCTCAGCGTCTCAGACTGTGGGTGTGGCCACTGGAAGGCTCGGGTTGAAGTTGACTGGGTTTTCACACCCTGTCAGACGGACCATCCACGGTTTTGGCCAATGTGTTGTTGTGCCCAGTGCGGTGGCTGGAGCATACATTGGAGCTACGGCCAGTATAAGACGCTCAGACCAGCTGTTTGTGTGCTATGGAAGTCTTAAGTTAGGTTCTCCTCTTTCCAAGCAGCATCTCTCCCATTGGATCGTGGACTTCATCTGCCATGCCTACAGTGTAGGAAGCTGCTCCCTGCCGGTGAGCGTGAGGGCACACTCTACCAGGAGCGTCTCGGCGTCCTGGGCAGCAATGAGAGGGGTTCCGCTGGACGCCACATCTGCTGCAGCGTCATGGGCTTCCCCAAGCACGTTTACCATATTTTACAATGTCGATGTGGCCGCCCCTCATCCTTTGGGCCAGGTCCTTTTGCGGGGGTCCTCTAGGTCTGCTCAGTGATGTATGGGCTAAGGACTCCTTGTGACATCATTGGCATTAGTCATGCAGTGCTTTCAGCACCGCCCTCTGGCGGTCAGTATGGATGAAATAGAACGAAAGTTACGCATGTAACTACGGTTCTATAAATCCCGTATGACCGCCAGAGCTTCTCTGTCACTCATAATTCTTGCATTTGCGAGTTGATTCTGCAGTAGCAGAGCCTCGGACGACGGCAGGATTGGTAGATTCTTGATTGTCATCCGATGTGTTACAGGTGTGACACTTTTGGTATTACTACTCGCGAACGGAACATTCAGTGCTTTCAGCACCGCCCTCTGGCGGTCATACAGGATTCATAGACCGTAGTTACATGCGTAACTTTTGTTTTATTACCATTGTTTTAGTTATATCATGTTGTCTTTGGTAAGTGTTAAAGCATTCTTGTTTTATTTTACAGGGGATCAGAGGAGATGACCGGCGATATAAATGACTCCATTGATTTCGTCCTTCTGAACTTTGCTGAAATGAACAAACTGTGGGTTCGAATGCAGCATCAAGGTCACAGCAGAGACCGAGAGAAAAGAGAAAAAGAACGACAGGAACTTAGGATCCTGGTGGGAACCAATCTAGTTCGCCTCAGTCAACTAGAGGGTGTCAACGTGGACAAGTACAAACAGGTGTGTGTGTCTGTCTGCTGGATGTAAGCTTTATCAGGTTAAGGTCTGGCACTCAAAAAACTACTATTAAATTCCTGTTCTTAACGGAATTAGGCTGGTTATATCAACACCCTGAAGTTGAGGTCATGTAAGTTGAATGAAATGTCCCTGAGAACAGAGCAGGTCCAACACGACTATGTGTTTTGTAGTTCATCATTTTAGAACTGTGTTTGCTGATGTTGTGTGACTCAACAGATTATTCTCCATCATTGTGGGTTTGTAGCTCTGCATTGTTAGATGGGACAAATAATCCATAAAGACTTATGTATTGTTTCGATTAGTTTATTTATATTGCACCAATTTACGAGTAATTTTAAGGCGCTTTACAAGAAAAATGATTTCATTCCAATTATACATTCATACATACACGTTAAACAATTGAATTTAACAAGTTTCCAATCTAAGGAACCCCAGCAGGTTCATGGAGTCATTGACTTGCAGCATTCACTCCTCTGGAATCAGCAGACAGAAACAATGGCTTGTGTTGTTGTTGACTTTACAGCAATCCCTCCTACTGAGCATGCATGTAGCGACAGTGGAGAGGAAAAACTCCCCTTTAACAGGAAGAAACCTCCAGCAGAACCAGGCTCAGTACAAGCAGCCATCTGCCACGACCGACTGGAGGTTTGAAAAGACAGAAAGCGAAATTAGAAGCACAGGATACTGAAATAATAGTTTATAGCAGCAGTTGTAGAACATCAGTGGCAGGTGAAGGGCCAAGTTAACAAAGTTGCATTTATTGAGAATCAGTGGTAAATAGATAAACCCTTTTATAGCTTTTTAAGAAAGTTGGTTTTTGCTCAAGGAATTTCCACCATCCTTCTGGTGCATGCCTGGTTTCATATTAAGAGAAATATGTGTTCTTTAATTAGACAAACACAAAACTTGGACCATACAGTTTAATGATTTTCCATGAAGGAAAGAGAGAAAAGGGAAAGTGAAGCAGCAAATGTGTAGGTGATGAAACCAGGACGACTGCTTTGAGGACTGGAGACTCCACTGAAACACTCTTGACTTTTTAAAGTATCCCCATCAGCTCGAATAAAAGCGCATACAAGTGTTTTTATTTAGTTTTTTAGGTTTGGTTATTAAGTTTTTTTATTTGCATTTGGATTGCTGTTGATCTGACATCATCTCTCTGATGAACAGATAATTCTGCTCTATTTTACTTTTTACCTTTACCCATTCTTCCTGCTAAAGTTTGAAAGTAAGGTCTTGAGTAAACATCTTAATAAACTTGAAACGACAAAACTAACTTACCAGTCTTTTTTTATCAAGATATGGGAGCTGTCAATGTATTAATATTGATAAAAAAGTACTAGTTCCATTGGCAGATGTTACACCTAAAACAAGCTGAAATGTGTAGAAAGCAAGTGGAAGTGGAAAAAACAGTTTTTGTGCTTTAGCAGTGAATTATCTAGACCCACTTATCCTTACAGTTCACCTATCTCCAGAGGTCTCTGGCAGATTAAGAACCATGCATAGTAACACACTCCTTTTAGAGAGACAGTGATGTTACTGGGAGGAGGAGCTAGAATACCCCTAGAGAAACCAAATATGCTCAGAGAGAATAGATTTCATGCAGAGAAGGAAACCTTGACCTCCTTGGTGCTACCAACTACTTCACCATTCATCCCATCTATTTTATTTAGATTTTTATGTAACTGATTGATTTCATCAGTACATATCAAACTTTGCCACAGGTTGTCCTTCCCGGGGTTCTGGAGCAAGTTGTGAACTGTAGAGACTCACTGGCCCAGGAGTATCTAATGGAGTGCATTATTCAGGTAAACTATCATTAATTTATTTTCCTGCCATCATGTAGTGAATGGACTGTACTTGTATACCACAGTCTGTGTGTGTATATAAGCATAAATATGTATATAATACATATTTATAAAAGGCCAGTTTATGAGTGTAAGTTCTGAGGCGTTCACAGGCCAGCCAGCTTTTTGACTCTGCTCTCTCTTCACAACAGTCCAGTACAGAAATTTTGTCAATAAAAGTTATGAACATAATCGGTGACAAAGGATAACCTTGGCGGACTTCAACCCTCAACAGAAGCGAACCCAACTAACTGCTGGCAATTTGGACCAGGCTTTGTCACCGGTCATACAGTCACCTGACAGCCTGCAAATCTCATCTACCACTGGGGCCCTGATGCCAAGGAGCTTTTTAATCATCATGTTTTTACATCAGGAACCACCCGTGCAATATGCTGCTTGGACCAACGGTACCCGTCAGCTGCTTCCAGAGTCCTAAAGGCCAAAAAGACCCGTAGTACTCCTTCTTCAGCCTGACGTGGTGTCCAGCAACGGGTACGAGGGTTGCCACCGCGAGAGGCACCAACAACCTCATGACAACAGCTTGAATAAGCAGCCTTTGCAATGGAGGTGCAAGGACACTTAATTTCATTATGCTGCACCTAAAGCGTCTGTATCGTCTGATTACATGCAAAGTCTCTGTAGATGCGTATCAAGGATCGTCGAAAAGTCTCGTGTTGCGTTCCACGCATCTAGAACAGCGTGTTTGAAGCATTAGAGGCGTTTTGAGTTTACGACGTCTCTGTATCTCCAAACAATCCCAATGCTCAAGTTGGGAAAATTGACATTCAAGCGTCCAACGGCGAAGGTTCAACCAGACAGAGAGCACCTGCTATGTGACAAAGTGAAAATTAATCAACCTTAAACGCCGCTGAATTTATCTGGAAGATCCACAACCAAATAAAAAAAACCAAGACCGAGACGGGAAGTGCGACCAGAGAACACTGAAAGCACGCTTGATGCGCCTGACTAAAAAGTGCACACGCACCCAACTTTAATGCTCCAGATGTGTTTGGTGTGGACGCAGCGTTAGTGCTATTAATCTGAAGCCAGACTCCATCTTGTTCTTTCAGGTTTTCCCAGATGAATTTCACCTTCAGACCCTGAATCCTTTTCTGCGTTCCTGTGCTGAGTTGCATCAACACGTCAATGTTAAGAACATCATCATTGCACTTATTGACAGGTACACTTTCATTTATCTAGTGGGAAAATTTAGCACCGAATGAATGTTTCACATAAACGTCCTGGAGATGGGCGACACGTGTCTGGTTACTCGGGTCGGTCCACTCCTGAACCTGAGCCTGTTTAGGAAGCGTCTCAACTGGGCCATACGTGTTCATTTACTGGGATTTTACAGTGCTTTGTGTCCTCATTGGCTAAGTAGAGCAGAGTCAGACAAGCATATTTTACGGATTATTAGGGGCCCCTAGGAGCCCACATTTCCTCAAAGGTCGACCGTCCGCCTTATGTGTGCACTGATCACCAAAATCTAACCCTAACCCTTTGTAAGTGCTAAGTTTGATTGACTGTTGGACCGTTTCCTGCTGACACCAGGATGTAATACGTACACTAGTGCCCCATTAGTGCCCATCTCATCGCTACTGTGACAAGCCAAGTGAAGCAAATGGAGCCAGCCAAGCCTCCAGCATACAGATGCGCCCAAGCATAGAGAGACAGAGCTCAGCTCATGTGTGCAGCTGAAAATGACGTGAGCTTTCAAATGAGAATCTGATGGCTCCAAAGTCCCAGCATATAAACAAGGAGCTGTTCAAAGTGAACCGCCGTCCCTCAGCATCTAGTGCGTCTAGTGCTTTTTATTCTGACTATTTTCATGTGGATGATTCAGAATAATATTTTAAAGAAGTTATTTGTAAGAAAACGTTATTTATTTTTTAAGAAAACAGTTATACTTTTTATTGTTAAACTAATGCTTGGGCCTGCAAAACAGATTCATGCTTTGGTTTCAGTGTATTTTAGAGGATTTCATTGTATAATAAATAAAAATAAAAATGATGGTTTCTACCTTGAAGATCTCTCCTATCGCTGGTTCTTTTTGGAACCAAACCCTAAACGATGCGTCACTGCACTGGACTTTTGTCCACTGGTCCAGTTTCCCCTCAGATTAAAGTAAATTGTGTCTTATTGTGGAATCACAGTCCAGGTTTGGACATAGGCGGGTGAGGAACAGGACCCAGGCTTCTTAAGATCCAGTGTGAAATATCCACAGTCTGTCATGCTTTGGGGTACGATGTCAGGTGCAGGTGTTTGTAAACTCTTACGATATTTAATATTTTTGTAATTTAAATGTGTGATTTTTTTATTTTCCTTTTCCAGACTTGCTCTGTTTGCTCATAGAGAAGATGGTCCAGGCATTCCTGCTGAAATCAAACTGTTTGACATTTTCTCTCAACAAGTGGCCACTGTTATTCAGGTAAACAACACACACGCGCACACACACAACTGTGACATAATGCAGGATGTTGTATTGTCTTCCAGTCACGACAGGACATGCCATCAGAGGACATAGTGTCTTTACAAGTGTCTCTCATAAACCTGGCTATGAAGTGCTACCCTGACCGTGTTGACTATGTGGACAAGGTTCTGGAAAGTACTGTTGAAATCTTTAACAAGCTCAACTTGGAACAGTAAGTTAGTCACATTCATAAAAGCTTAGATCTGAAGTGTAGAGGTGTGATCCATGTGGGCTCAGTGCTTGAATCTTTTTCTTTCTCCAGCATAGCTACCAGTAGTGCCGTGTCCAAAGAACTTACACGTCTGCTGAAGATTCCCGTGGATACCTACAACAATGTGCTGATGGTGCTGCAGCTCAAGCACTTCCCACCTCTTTTTGAATACTTTGATTTTGAATCCCGCAAGAGCATGAGTTGTTACGTGCTGACTAACACGCTGGAGTCCAACACCATCATCGTGTCACAGGAACAGGTTTGAACCAATGCCTCAGTTCTTCTGGACGCTTTGCTAAACTTACAACTAAAAAAAGTTGTTGATGGATTTTTGATTGATTTTCACTTCTGTAAGAATCAGATATCCTTCCATGGTCCTCCCATAAAAAGAAAAGGTTCATTCTGATCGTTCCTTGGTTGATAGTCTTTACATGTGAGGCACTTTTATTAAGTAGAGAGAACCAAAGACATAACGATAGAGGACAGACGAGTGGGGCGTTCAAACTGACAGGACAAACACCCACCTCATTCTTACACTTGGCTCTAAATATACAGACATTTAATGTATAATTAAATTGTAGTCCCACATTTATCTGCATTACTCCTATCAGTGCTATGCAGACGATACCCAGGTCTATCTGTGCTTTGCTCCAGACAAACTCTTAGTATCAACATAAATCTCAGACTTTCTGAACAGCTTTAGATCCCAGCCAAGCAAACTATTGACCCCGACATCAGTATCTGGTGAGACTCCCTCTCTGTGGCACCACCATGGTTATAGAGACCTGGACGTCATGATTAATGATCAGCTGACCTGAGAAGATCAGGTGGCCTCTGTTGTTCGGTTGTGTCTCTTCTCTCTATTCAGCAGCAGGAACATTGGGCCATATCTACCTAAACATGCGACTCAGCTCCTAGTTCAGACCTCAGTCATCTCCTGCCTTGACTACTGCAACGCCCTCCAGAGACCGCTGCATGCATAGACCTAAATGTTTAAGCATTTTTAGGAAAACAACAGATGAGCAGTGAAATACTATCACTTCTCCTGGAGCTGCACCTTTATAAATGGAAGGAAGGTCATCTTTTAAGTAGCTCGCTAGCTGGAAAAGTGTGGACACCCCTAGTTTTGCTTGAGTTTAGTTCATAGGTATGTTTTTTTATAAACTTCAAATGCCTGACATCAATATGCTCTACAAGATCAAGAGATGGTTCTGATGTTCATACGCTTATGAAACAACGTCCTGCTGTTAGGTTATTAAACAATAAAAGAAGAAAGTAGATTGAGGAGAAGTGGTCAGACCACAGATGGTTTATGATAATATGAGGTATGAGAACCATGGAGCAAAGCTTCTCTGCAGACTGACATTTCTACCCTCCAGTGACTCATGAACACCATCTTTAAAAACACAGATGGTTTCAGTAAGACAAAACTAACCAAGTAATCATCTAAAAACAAGACAGATCTACGGAGTAAAACAGGTTATTTTTCTGTTTAAGCAATTTTATAAATGAGATTTCAATGATGTTCTCATTTTTACTTTAGTCTTTCATCTTTTAGAATAACAGGATAAAAGTAATTGATAATAGGTAAAAGTACATGTGTTAAACTATGAGCCTGTTTCCTGGTCTGATGCTTGTTTTTCAGTATTTAGAGGAACTAATATTGCTAGAAAGAGGAGCTGCTGTCTGAAGTGGGGTAGATGTCGTCTGTCTGCCAACCTTGGTTATCAGGACATTATTTCACCAAAGGTTTTAGCACAAAGACATTTCTTCTTCTTAACATTATTATTTTTGGTCTTTGGAGATGTGAGGGTGCATTCTGAGACCTGAGGTCCTAAGATGCACCAAAGCAACACTATCTTACTGAGCTGCTATTGGCTGAAACCATGTTGTTACTTCTAGAGCAAATAATCTTCCTGAGTTTATGATTAGCCAGCAGTTTCGCACAGGATTTGATCCACTCCTTTGACTGTGGTTGCTGGTTTCTGTAAAGCTGCTGGTTACCAGAGTTTGATTAGCCTGTTTGGTGGATAGGTCAGTTCACCAACACCATTAAAACAGTCTGCTATGTCTGAGTTTAGTGCTGCCCACCTGGGGAGCCATCTTGTCAGGGTTTCTTGTCAGTTCAGCCAGTAAGACTCACAGAAAAGTGTGACAGCCATTGTTACTTGTGTGTTTCCAGGTAGATGCCATTCTAAGTCTGGTTTCCACTCTGATACAAGACCAGCCGGACCAGCCAGCGGATGATCCTGACCCAGAGGACTTTGCTGAGGAGCAGAGCCTTGTTGGTCGTTTCATTCATCTTTTCCACTCTGACGATCCTGATCAGCAGTATCTCGTAGGTTCTTCCTTTAACCTTTAGTGACTTGTGTCTATTTATACTAAAGCCTATCTGTCACCATTATTAATGACTTCAGTGTGTTCACTTTTATTTTTCAGATTCTCAACACAGCCCGCAAACATTTTGGTGCTGGAGGCAACCAGAGGATCCGCTACACTCTCCCTCCTCTGGTGTTTGCTGGCTATCAGCTGGCCTTTCGGTACATAGCCAACTCAGCAGAGGTCTGAACACTTTCCTTCTGCTCCATCTGACCTGCTGCATTCTGGCGAGGGCCTGAAATAATGACATATTTCTATTTCTAGGATGACAAGTGGGAAAAGAAGTGCCAAAAGATATTTTCCTTCGCCCACCAGACCATCAGTGCGCTCATCAAGGCTGAGCTTTCAGAGCTGCCCCTGCGACTGTTCCTGCAGGGGGCGCTGGCGGCAGGTGAAATCGGCTTTGAGAATCATGAAACTATGGCATATGAGTTCATGTCACAGGTAGAGTAAACCTCTGAGTTTGGTATCCCCTGACTGAGTCGGGATTCTCTTATTGTTCTACTTTCATCCCTTCAGGCGTTTTCTTTGTATGAGGATGAGATCAGTGACTCCAAAGCGCAGCTGGCAGCCATTACGCTGATCATCGGTACCTTTGAGAGGATGAGGTGTTTCAGTGAGGAAAACCATGAGCCTTTGAGGACTCAGTGCGCACTGGCTGCTTCCAAACTGCTAAAGAAGCCGGACCAGTGCCGAGCCGTCAGCACATGCGCACATCTCTTCTGGTCGGGTCGCAGTACCGAGAAAAATGGGGAAGAGGTGAGTCACATGTTGATACAGATGGAAGCTGTGGTAAAATGATGGAAGTATTGATGCTTTTGAAATGTTTGTCTGTGAAATACAAAAATAATGAGATCTTTTTTTGATAAAAACAGACGATCTCCTGCATGTCAACTGTAGTGTCACAGTTTTCAAAATTTTGAAAGATGAGGTTAGAATCAGATTATTTTTGCAGTAATCCTGCATAAAATCTTTCACGAACTAAGAAAGCAACATCTCTTAAGTGTTTGCTTCACTCTCAGCTGAAATTTGCCCTCTTGGTTTTACATTTAAACCGATGAAGTGTCTGAGATGCCAGAGTTTCTGTTGATCTTTGTGTTTGGCTTAGATCCGTGATGGCAAGCGGGTGATGGAGTGCCTAAAGAAAGCTCTGAAGATCGCAAACCAGTGCATGGATTCATCGTTGCAAGTCCAGCTTTTCATTGAAATCCTCAACAGATACATCTGCTTTTATGAGAGGGAGAATGATGCGGTAGGCTTCCTTCTACACACCTGCTGTGTTACATGAAACATTTCTAGTTTAAAATAGCTAAGAATGGAGATGCCAGATCGTCTTGACCTTTATCAACATGAGTCTTAGTCTAAACCCATCTGAAGTTCTTGTTAAAGCAGAAATCCTCTAATTAATGAATGTTTGGCCTCATGTGTGATTGTTCATACATTGCGAGTTCATTCTCATCACAATATTGATGTCCCCAGTCAACATTAACTAATGTTATCAGTTAGACTAGAACCTCAGAGCAGCTGGATTAACCCAGTTAGTGTGTTTGAAGTTACTGAACTCCAGCATGTTTCTACTCCGCGGTTCATTTAGAAATGATTGTGACTGAATGAAACACTGATGATGATGTTCTCTACCCAGGTGACTCTCCAGGTACTAAACCAGTTGATCCAGAAGATCAGAGATGATCTTCCTAACCTTGAGGCCAGTGAAGAAACGGAGCAGATCAACAAACATTTCAACAACACGCTGGAGCATCTGCGTCTGCAGAGAGAGTCTCCAGAGTCCGAGGGACCTGCTTACGAGGGACTTGTCCTTTAGAACCCGTAGAGTTGGCCTCCTTTACGTTTTCACGGCTACCTTAAATGTATCACTATTGTATTATGGCACACACACACACACGTGATGAGAGGCTTCAGGTAGCTGAGAAACGTTCAGAACTAAATCACCCCTTCTTCTTTGTTAAGGTGTATTCCTCCTTTACTTACTCATGATTGTTTCTCAGATCTATATTTTTGTGCAGCTTGTTAGACTAGTAAAAAAAAAGCATGTCAGTCGTGCTGAAAGCATCATTCCTCCTAGCTTACAGTCTGATGTGACCTCTGCACTCATAAAGCCTTACAGGTTTAACTTGTGTCGCTGTGACAAATGAATTGTGCAGCACTTTTTGGTTTCTGTAGCACAACCACAATCCAATATTTGACCAACAGGCTAATTAATAAGATCCACTGCATGATTATTGGTTGTAATAAATAAACCAATTAAATTTCTTTGTTGTAAATGTACAAAGTTTCCTTGATCCTCAGTTTCTCACGTCAACTGATTCTTGGATTCTGTGGTTATAAACCCAAATGGGCTCCAGTAAAAGCCGAGCAGTCAGTCAGATCTCGCTAACCCCAACTGTAGTTTAACAGAATCAGCCAGGGGCTTACTGAGGTCTTCATTTACCTGGACTTCTTGAAAAAGGACACTGGTACTTGTCAACTCGTTAACTGGGGTCCAAATAGAGTGGATTAAAACACTCAAATCGAGCTAAATTAAATGAGTCGTCTCAGCATCAACCTTACATCAGCATTCTGATCATGGTAGTACTTCATGGAATTAAGAGACACAGAAAACAAGATTTTAAACCGCTTACAACAGTATACCAGGCAATTAATAAAGAGTATTATGAAATAGCATATTGCTATATTTCTGTCATGTCCTTTTAAAGGTAGCACTTTTAAAAGCAGCCTAACATGCGTGATGCCCAGGTGGATTTCAAATAATCTAGTTACTCCCAGATTATGGCTGAGTGGGATGATAAAAAGCAACGTGTAAAATGAAGAGAACAAAACCTGAATGAAAACACTGGATTCCACTGTGCTTACCTTTATCCATATGTACGGGACTAAAGAGTCCCCCAAAAGCTTTGACAGTTTGTTACCATAAGGTGCTTCAACTTCAGAAGCAGAATCAAATAAAGACCCAAAGTTTGCAGAAATTTCCGGAACATTCTGAGATTGCCAGATTGGCATTGTATCAGGTGGTGTGGAACCAAGCACGCTCTAGAAAAGCAAAGGATATTTAATGATATCATTGCTTCAGAAAAAGAGAGTCTGGAGGTTTCCTTTCAGTCCTGCAGCTTTCAAGACACACTGGAACAAAGAAAATCACACATTAGCATTAGGATGTCATAAGAGTCAGAGTTTGGGTACATTTTTGAAAAATGTCAAATTTAAGCTTTGTTTTGGAAATATGTTAACACTCCTTATGATTCCTCTACAAACATAAGCCGATGTGTATATATTTATGTTAGTGCACATTTATCTAAGGGAGTCAGTAAACCATGAGTATGATTACACAGGTCTGGTAGTTAGTGGGCACAATGTCTGACTGAGGGCCGTACGGTACCTGATAATGAAAGACCCCCAGAAGACACTAATCCATACCAACTATTGGCCATTAACAAGTCTTTTCACAACAGATGTCAGGCATTTTAGCGGCTACGATAAACAGGCAAAGATCAACGCACGACACGGTCAAAGAACAGCACCAGAGGAGTCAAACACCAGCTGCTGGTTAAAAACTGTTGCCTGAGCGAGCAAAACCCGTAGAAGAAACCTGTGCAATGCCTGGATCGATTATAGGAAAGCCTACGACTCAATGTCAGGTGTTTGGGCCTGGAATGGCTGAAAATCAAAGCCCTATGCAAACTCCATGGGGCTGTTGAAAACCACCCCAGGAGGATATTTTCAAACCAGTTTACAAATCTTTATCGGATTTGGAATATACCAAAGAGAATCTCTGTTCCGACTACTGATCTGCAAATGGCAACAGATCATCTCCTTGGTAGATTCCAGGTGAAGCCCCTAATCAACAAAACTGTCTATGGATACTGACTCAGAAATGGGAAGACTATCTGTCATAACTATCATGTACACGGATGGCAGCAACTTTTTTGTCTAACCAGATGCCCAGTTGCTCCTGTCAGATGGCCGCTCGTGCTGAGCCTGGTTCTGGTTGTTCTGGAGATTTCTTCCTGTTGCTATATGCATACCAGGGTGGCCCCAGATCCTTAAAAAGTCTGAAATTCCGGTTTAATGCATTTAATAATTTACAGCTTAACATATGCCCGAAAACGTTTAATTTGGGCTGGTTGTACGTTGTTTCTGTTGGAACCTCTCAGTCAGATCTGGCAACATTAATATCAGGCAAGAATTCTTGATATAGCGGTGAGTGTAACCTCAAGACAAATGGCTGAAAAATTCTGGTGCTGGTGAAATGATGGAATTGATTTGTTGTCATGTTTGACGAGTGGTTGAATCAGGCGATGGAAAATAAGCAGCTCGATCTACACGTACGTTTCTGGAAAAATGACCCTGTTCTGTTGAGATTTCACAGTGGATGCTGTATATTGTTTAACCGTTCAGATAGAAAAAAATATCTAGTTATGAATAATAACGGGCCTCTAGTTGTGGTTGCAGTGTCCATAAATGATACCATGTAATATCAGCGTGAGATACATAAAATTTGAATATAAAATATCCTTATGGTTTTGTACTTGATTTTTGTGACATATAATTTGGTCTTAAATTTAAAAAATGGTAAAAAGTCTTAAATTAAACCTTATCAAACCTGTAGAAGCCCTGATTACACACTATGAGTCTCTGCTGGTCCTGGAGGAGTGAATGCTTACATTTGAATTTTTGTCAATTCATTTATATAAACAGTTATGAAAAATGGAGATACGGCACAAGAACATTTTTTTCAAAAAGGAGAACAAGTACATTCAACAAGGACCACAAACTGCAAGGTTTACATCATGTGAGGAACCCAAAAACACAAATTGAAGATACATCAAGGTTACTTTTACTAAACTTTTCAAATTCCAGTAATACGCCAAAACTTCAGATACGAACATTGATACAGATATTGATCTAGACAAAAACCTCCATAACTATTTAAGCAACAGTTGCTTTTTCTCTTCTGACAATAACTAGCCAATGCGTTAATTCAGATCAACAAATGTCAATTATTAAATTCAACATCAGACATTGTTATAGTAACTATTAAACAAATTAAGAATATTTATATCAACTAGGTATATACTTACCTGTTGTAGCAATATCAGAAACTTTTCCCCTGTCAGTGTACAAGCTCAATTGCAATAACATAAAAAATAAAAAAAGAGGGAGCTTTAGCTTTGTGTATAAATAATGAACTAAATTAAAAGTTTGTAGAAAACCGTGTGAATTTATGATGTAATCAAATGCATTACTATTGAGATTTAAAAGAGAAATTATTGAAACAATCAGGAAATGTAAAAATACAAAAATAATGGAATTAATATGACACTTATAAGAATAATAAACATATTTTAAGCAATTAATGATCTACGTCTCTGTTTTGACAATTTGCTAAAATACAATAAAATGTATTCAATAAAACGTTGAACATTTTCATTGACAGCATAACATACAGAAAGACTGTGAATATGGTTCACAGAAAGTAGATCGACATCAATGGCATTCATGTATTTTACAAAAGAAATCCTCGTGTCACATTTACAGTGTTGAAGGAGGAACCCAAAACAAGGATGGAGGCTGTAGTGGATGCAGAGGGATATTTATTGAAGTGGACAAATGAACAGGTGGAGACAGTGTAGATGGCAGAACATGGTAGGCAGCAGGAGACAAAAACCCATGAAGTTAAGCAGACACAGGAGGAACTAGAAGAGAAGGAACTAGAGATTGGGGGTGATGACATAAACAATCCAGAATTTATGCACTGGTTCAATTAAACAGAATG
The DNA here is from genome assembly GCA_032876305.1 of Orestias chungarensis. NCBI lineage: Eukaryota > Metazoa > Chordata > Actinopteri > Cyprinodontiformes > Cyprinodontidae > Orestias > Orestias chungarensis. The sequence goes on along the minus strand of JAVLVB010000619.1, from coordinate 69,890 downwards.
AAACAGCTAAAAACAACACAGACCATAACAAATATACAGTAGGAACACTCTCTGGAGACCAATGTCGTCTGCAGGGGACCGACCTTGGAGCCCAGTGTTTGCAGGGGACCCCACGACAACGCTCTGGAGCTGTGGAACCCCCATGATGAAGTTCTGGATTGCACCCAGGTAAATCATCTCTGACCTCTTGGTTGCACTCAGTAGCCTGAGATGAGCCGCTCACAGTTGCCACAGCTAACCCAGGAACCAGCTGCTCACAGCCATCTCAGCTGACTTACAGTAGGAAACTGAGGAAAGCTGGCTGGATGAATGAAGGAACCTGAGATGAGGTCAGACTCTTGGGAGCTGGAGGCGTAGGCAGGACACACTAAACCCCCTCAACAGGCTCTGAAGCCAAACGTAGGTCGCTCATGACCCCATGGGCTCGGGTAGCTACTTAAAAACATACATTTCCTGGGCTGCCAGCTGAGAAGCATTTGGGCTACTGCTTCCTGTGGATGGACTGTCGTCTGGGCTGCTCCGACTAGGAGGAATGCCGGGGCAGCTACTTGATTCCTGGATCTGGGGTGGAGTACCTGAAAATTAAGTTATAGGTTCTGTGGGGCTAGGTGATTCAGGAACTGTGTCTGACAGTTGAGAGTTGGCCAGAATATCGGGAGGTGGTGTGATCTGGCTATGGGTAATTCATGGTATGAACTGTAAATCCAGCAGGTGTTGACTGAAACGGGAAGACCCGAGAGGTTTAACTAAGAGGGGATGTGTCTTGACTATTGGTTACTAAAGGTGGCTTTTCCTACTTTGTCAAAAATCTAACACAACGGGCAGAAGGTGAAGCTTTGCTGAGTCTAATCTCTGTGGCTGGATCATTCATTCAGGAGCTAGGAATATAGACCCAAAAACAGATAACCATGTAACTGAAGCAGTGGCAAAACCAGAATATAAAACAGAGAAATAAACTGGTAAAATACTTAAACACAGAAAAACCAGCAAACGGAAAGGACCATAACAAGCGTTACTTTTTCACTCACAAAGCCACCAATTGTCTGTTGGTTTATTAAATATGAATGTATTGATAAATATGATTAATTTCTGAATATAATTACTAATAATAAAAATGTTCATTTAAAAAACAGTCCACAACCTAAGAATCAGAAAAATAATTAGCCAAACCCTTTCAATATCTCATGAAGGGGTGTGTTACTAATAACAGGGGTAGACACTGAAATATATCACAAACACAAACTCTTGTCTTTCAATGATTTACGTTTATTTATCCAAATGAAATAACTTTACAACCAAAAGATCCAGTCAACCAACTGTATAACTAACTACCAATGAATAATTAAGGGTTTACTACTATCAGACTACATCTGTGGATTATGAATAAACAAGGAATATAAGAGAATAGTCAATTGATGAATAATTGCAGAAACAACAATGGAAAACTTAATTAGTTGTAAAGGGGAAACACATAAAACACAACAAATAAAAGGATGTAGGCACCTCAGGTCAGTTGATAAAAAAAACCAGGGCACTGAGGGGGAGGTTAGAGGATCTGTAACGAAGAGTCATAATCAACATTTATCCCACAAAATGATGCCATAACAAATTATTTCACTGCTTCAAGGCTGGGAGAATTGTTCCTCTGCAGAGTCCAAAACCCACTCTGTATCCGTCTCCTTCACAGTAACCTGAGAGGTAATCAGATATTGGTACAAAATATTTACTTATATTGTTGATTTTTTTGGGATTTGCATTGATCAGACGTCATACATCAGAGCAAAAAAGAGACCATCAACTGAAAAGGCTTTTTTGTCAGTTTACATAAAAAAATAACAAACCTGGGCAGTTTTATGTTGAAATGTATTGCAAATAATTGTATTCACCAACAATTTCTAAATCTCTAACCTGTGATGGTGACCTCATCTCCATCCTTCAAGAACGTTCTTGTGTTTCCATCTCCAACATCAATGCTCTTTGATCCTCTCCAAGACAGCTCAAGCATGGAACCAAAATTCTCAGGGTTCTGTGAAAGTACATCAGGTATATATATATATATATATATATATATATATATATATATATATATATATATATATATATATATATATATATATATATATATATATATATATATATATATATATATATATATATATAT
>JAVLVB010000619.1:37403-54518 GCA_032876305.1 Orestias chungarensis | reverse complement strand
CTTCCTGTTAAAGGGGAGTTTTTCCTCTCCACTGTCGCTACATGCATGCTCAGTATGAGGGATTGCTGTAAAGTCAACGACAACACAAGCCATTGTTTCTGCCTGCTGATTCCAGAGGAGTGAATGCTGCAAGTCAATGACTCGATGCAATCTGCTGGGGTTCCTTAGATTGGAAACTTTTTCAAATTGATTTGTTTATCAAGTATTTATGATTGCAATGAAATTATTTTTTTGTTAATTGTCTTGAGACCTCATATGTTGTAAATTGGTGAAATGTATATAAACTGAATCTTGGATCTAGTATCTAGCAATCTTTGTCTGATATGTTATTTATGACTTTGTTTTTTACTTTTCACACCTTCTCCCTTGTGGGATACCTCACTTGCTTAATAATTACCTTGACATCGTCCCTGTTTCTGCACTTTGCACTCCTGTCTCTGCTTCACCCACAAATCTGTCAAACTGCATGTGCTTGACCCGGCTCTGTGCCTTGCCCCCTGTTTTCACTTAGATATCTCTGAGATACAACTGTCTGAAGTACCTACACCTGTATAATTATCTGATCACTCTGTTACAGTGGAAGTCTGTTTACATAAGCTGTAGTACTTTTCGGCCATCCAAAAGTATTATTATTAGAAATATCTCTTTAACTTTCTGCTTTATATTGGCTGTAATTCTTGGTCTACCTGCTGTCTTGAAACAAGCTGTTATTGGAACAGCTTGTTTCCAGCTGGTTGCTGGTTCAGTACTTAAGCTCCATTCCTCTATGTAAAGTGAAGAAGGGGGTTTCATAAAAATAACAGAATCTTTTCTGCCCCTATATAAATAGATCATTGACCTCTGTGACCTAAGTTAGCCCAAAGTATGAAACGTAAAAAGAAGCGCGTCAGATGAGAGCGACTGCTGGCTGACTCCATAACAAGCTTAGATAGCTGACCCGCTTAACATCTGCATTCCCTTTGGGAATAATAACATATTTTTAAATTTGAACATGCAGACCCATCACACAAGTTGGGCATACTCGAGGCCTCATAAAAGTTTTAAGTTTCAGCTAATATTTTCTAGTCTTCCAGAAAGTTCGTTTATTTTCTTTAGTAAAATCTGGACTGGGAAGCAGACATTGAGCTAGTCAAGAAGTAATAATGTTGTGACTCTGAGTATTAATATACTTTAATAAAATATTCTTCTCATTTTAATATTGTGTGCAATTTAGACTCCCGGAAAAAGAGAATTTGCCTTTCAGGCAGGTTTTTGAGAGATTAAAGACTGATAAAAATAATATTTGTTTAATGAAAGCAATAACATTTAGCATTCAAACATATAACTAAGGAGTAAATCTATTATCAAATCTCTGCAAAAGGAACATTATTGAGTATTTAATTCTAAACCTCCTAAACACTTAGATTCCTAAATCATGAATGCTATATAGTTTAATGTAAATAGTTGATGTAATTAAATCCTAATAAATAATTGACATTTTCTATGAGGTTTGGCAACATTTTGATTTGAAGATAGAAAAACAAATGTTGGCTTTGTGTAATAAGAAAACATTTAGTAATTATCTTTGCTTCAGTAAGTTCCAGCAGTTGTACTAACCTGTATGGGGTTAGACTCTGCAAAAGGTAAGAGTGCTTCCATTGGCACCACCCAGGGGGAGATTGTTGTCCCAAAATTCTTGCCCAGGAAAGGTCCAAGAGGAACATACTCCCAAGCTTGAATATCTCTAGCTGAAATAAATAAACAGCAACTATCAATTATCATTATCTGGGTTGTAAGGTACAAAAATATCAAGAGGTGTGTGCATAAAACATTTTTTTAAGCCTTAACCTACAGGAAATCTGCCAAACATATCGGAATTTCTGATATTTAAACAATATTTTTATTCGACCAGCATAAGCATTTTAACAGGCCCTGCTAATATCCTGTGTGGATCCATGGCAGTAGAAGCAAAAATGGGGACTTTGTGGCCTTACGGACAACTTAAATAAAGAAGTTGAAAAAAAAGCCCAACTTATTACTAACTGTCCCCTTATCTATAGATGTTGGTTGTTCCCCACAGTTTTTATTGCAAATAGCTCTGTTTTAAACAACATAGCAGGTACCAACATACCATCACTAATCATGAAAATAACACTAATTTCTCAATGGAAAAAACCCATAGATAACATGAGACTGATGACATGCTCCATTCATTCCAATGTTTCATCTGGGTATGGCTTTTGGCTAATTATATCTCCATGATAACTTGAAACCCCAACCTTACTGTGTTAATAAAAATAATAATAACTAGAGCAGGCACTGTAGGTAAGGTTTAAAAGATAAGAAATATTAATAACATTTAAATGCCCTTGATTGATATTATTACAAGGGGCTTCCCCATCAATGCACCTTCACACAGGATCAGGACTTGCTGATGTGAAATAAATAAGAGAAGTCCTGTTGATCCTAAACACTATAGGAACAAATGTCACAAATGTTACACAAGCAGCAACCTAGAAAGCAAACAAAGTTTGCATATATTTAAAGGAACAAGTGCCTTTAAACATCAGGTTTTAAGTTAAATTACGAATTTTTTACTTTATAATACTGCAAAGCAGAACATCATACTTTTATTTCATTTTATCAATAACAAAAAAAATTCATAGTGGTTTTACCCTATCTGTGGAATGTTCTCTTTTAATGGGAGTCTTTTGATGAATTGTTATTGAGAATAACTATTAAGATGTTGGGGTTTATGTTGTAAGACATAGAAGCAGTTTGATCATTTGTTACCCAATTAAAATATTACATTGGGTAACACCCCCACCTCAAAATGTTGGGCACTACAGACCAGTGGGATGTCAGTGGATTGTTATCAGGCCTGGCAGGCAATGCAGAGAACAGTTCAAGAAGAAGCAAAAGTGGGGATGCTGGCCTGGACTACAGCCATATCAACCTCCACTCCCAAACCTCTACGACACAAACACCAGATATTTGGTACCAAAAATTATTGATTTTGAATTACAGCTTTCTAGAAATCACTAAATTTGAGAATGCTGTATGTAGCTGCATGTGGTCTGGCATTCCATTAGTTGAGACACTTTCCTGTAGGGGGACATCAGCTGGCGGTGCTGTCAGCAACTCAACGTTGTCCATCTGCCTCTATTGATATATTTCAATTCTCCTCTACTTTCAGTTGTATCTTCCATCTCTTCAAATCTCCGGGTTGTTGTGACAAATGGCACATTTTACTGCAGGTTCCTTCCTGTTAAAGGGGAGTTTTCTCTCGCCACTGTCTCTACATGCATGCTCAGTATGAGGGATTGCTGTAATATCAACAATGTAAGCTGTGTCATTAGTGTACTGATCCAGGAGGAGTAAATGCTGCAAGTCAATCAAGAATCAAGAAAAAAAATTCCAAACACCTACCCACTCTCTTGGTCACACTGTAGACCTTGTGCTGACTTATGGCATTGAGTGTGAAAAAGTTATAGTACTGCCTCATAACCCTCTCCTTTCTGACCATTTTTTTGGATAACTTTTGAGTTCTTTTTCACTGAGTACTTAAAAACTGAAAGAAATTGTCTTTATAGTAGGTGTCTATCAGACAATGCTGTTACAACCATAAAAGAATCCATTCCACCTTTAATTTCTTCAGTATCTCAGTGAAACGCATTAGAGGGCAACAATTTAATTTCATGCGCTACACAAATTCATGCTCATAGTATTTTGTACTCATTGCATTTTGCATTAAACAAGGTAGCCCCAGTAAAAAGGAAAGTGATTGCTCGTTGGAGGTTGGCTCCCTGGTTTAACTCAGAACTTCGTACCTTGAAGGGAAACACCAGGAAATTGGAGAAGAAATGGCGGTTTTCGCTTTTAGAGGAGTCCTATTTATACTGGAAAAACAGCGTGCTTCTGTATAAAAGGACCCTTCGCCAAGCTAGATCTGCATATTTTACATTATTAATAGAGGAGAATAAGAAACAATCGTAGGTTTCTTTTTAATACAGTTGCTAAATTTACAAGAAGTGAAAACTCTGTTGTATCACCCATTCCTCCAACTCTTAGCAGTAATGACTTTATGGAATTCTTTATGAATAAAATGGAATCTATTAAAACAAAAATTGATAGCATCCTACCAAACATAACTACTACCTCAGTAAGCAATGAGGTACTGAATGTGGCTCTGGAGCCTAATCTCTGTTTGAAGTGTTTAGTTCCAGTTGAGCCTTCTGAGCTTTCAAAAATATTTTCTTCATCCAAGCCTTCAACTTGTATGTTGGATCCAATCCCGACAAAATTATTTAAAGAAGTATTTCCTATTATTATTACCCCCATTTTGGAAATGATTAATTTGTCATTAGTGAATGGTTATGTACCAGAGGCTCTTAAGGTAGCTGTAATAAAACCCCTACTTAAGAAACCTTCTCTTGATCAACAAGACCTAATAAATTACAGACCCATATCTAATCTTCCTTTTTTATCTAAAATCCTTGAAAAAATGCTTGCTAATCAACTGAGAGAGCATTTGATGAATAATGACCTATTTGAAGAATTTCAGTCAGGTTTCAGAGCTCATCATAGCACTGAGACAGCTCTCCTTAAAGTTACTAATGATATTCTCATGGCCTCAGACAATGGGCTCGTGTCTATTCTAGTTTTGTTAGATCTCAGTGCTGCTTTTGACACAGTCCATCAAAATATCGTCATTGAGAGGCTCGAACACACTGTGGGGATCAAGGGAACAGCACTAGGCTGGTTTAAATCGTATTTGTCTGATAGATCCCAGTCTGTTCATCTAAATGACAAATCGTCTCCGCATTGTAAGGTTACTTGTGGCGTACCACAGGGTTCTGTACTTGGCCCAATTCTATTTACTATATACATGCTCCCTATTGGTAAAATCATCAGACCGCATGGTGTTAATTTCCACTGTTATGCTAATGATACACAACTGTATCTATCTATAAATTCTGATGAATCCAGTCAGTTTGGTAGATTACAGGCATGTCTAGATGACATAAAAATGTGGATGACTTTAAACTTTCTGCTCTTGAACTCTGAAAAGACAGAAGTTGTTATCTTTGGACCAGAACCTCTAAAAAAGAAATTGCTTAGTCAGCCACTTGACCTGAATAGAATCTGGTTGGCATATGGTGACAATGTAAAGAACCCTGGTGTTATTTTTGATCAGGAAATGTCTTTTAAGTCCCATATAAAACAGGTCTGTAAGATTTCCTTCTTTCATTTTAGGAATACAGCAAAAATTAGAAATATTCTCTCCAGGATAGATGCTGAAAAGCTAGTCCATGCATTTGTTACTTCAAGGCTGGACTAATGTAACTCTTTATTAGCAGGAAGTTCACAAAATGCAATTAAAAGTCTACAGTTGGTCCAAAATGCAGCAGCAAGAGTTCTGATTAAACTTAAAAAGAGAGCTCATATCTCTCCAATTTTAGCTTCCCTTCATTGGCTCCCTGTCAAACTTAGAATAGATTTTAAGATTCTTCTTTTGACATATAAAGCCCTCACTAATAAAGCTCCATCGTATATCAGAGATCTGATAACTCCTTATGTCCCTAACAGAGCACTTTGCTCTCAGACTGCAGGTTTACTGGTGGTTCCTAGAATCTCTAAAAGCACAATGGGAGATCTTTTAGTTATCATGCTCCTCTCCTGTGGAACCAGCTTCCAGCTTTAGTCAGTGAGGCAGACACCCTGTCTAGTTCCAAATCTAGGCTTAAAACCTTCCTGTTTGGTAAAGTTTATAGTTAGGAAGAGGTAGAGAAGGTGTTCTACAACTGCTGCTATAAACTCTTTTTTTTCACTTTCCTCTGCATCTATTTTAGTTTTCTTTCTCTTCAAACCTCCAGTCGGCCGTGGCAGATGGCTGCTTGTACTGATCCAGGTTCTGCTGTAGGTTTCTTCCTGTTAAAAGTGAGTTTTTCCTCTCCACTGTCGCTAAATGCATGGTCAGTATGAGGGATTGCTGTAAAGTCAACAACAACACAAGCCATTGTTTCTCGTTTATTTATATAGCGCCAATTTACAACAGGTGTCGTCTCAAGGCACTTTACAAAAAATCAATTAGTTTCTGTCTGCTGATTCCAGAGGAGTGAATGCTGCAAGTCAATGACTCCATGAATCTGCTGGGGTTCCTTAGATTGGAAACTTTTTTCAAATGGATTTGTTTATGATGTTTTTATGATTTTAATAGATTTTTCTGTAAAGTGCCTTGAGACATCTGTTGTAAATTGGCGCTATATAGATGAACAGATTCTTGATGTAATTCTGTGACCTCAAATTTGTTGTATGACAACTCACTTTTAGCTTATATCAATAAAAAGATTCTTACCACTCCAGTCATTCATAAGTACCATCCCAAAGATGTGTTCATGAGCCTTGTTGATGGGAATTGGCTCCCCTAGCTGATTTCCTCCTCCAACAAAAAATGCCTGTTAACCACAAAAGCAACGTTTAACAACAATATCACTGATGTATGTTAACATGTGAATCCATACACACTGACTAATAAAGGAAAACATTAACATTTATTTTGTTTTGTAACATATCACATAAGTATTATTTGTGTCTAGTTCATAAATCGAACAGTATAATCACCATTTCAAGCTCAATATCCAACTGCTTGCTGGAACCAAAAACTGGAGGCTTTGCTGAGAGAAAAGCAAAAGGTAAATGTAGTCACATCAAAAAAATTGAAACTAACACTAACCTAAAAATGTATCTTAATTTCACTGCAAAATTATTTAATTTGAGGTTTTTCTCTTTGGCTTAACATTGCTGCTAATAGGCTTTAACTTTAAATATTAAAAAATCAGTCCATGGCTATTTAAAAAATTGTATTTTTAACCCTATTGCTTTAAAACCTCAACACAAAATTTCAAAACATCTAAATGCTTAGAACAAAAAGGCATCTTTGATGCTTAGTCGTTTCTAAGTCAGCTCATTATTTTATTTCTAGTTAAGTTTCTGTTTTTGAAGAACATTATATGCATGCACGGTGGCAAGAATGTAAGTTTTGTGTAATCCATCTACAAAACAGCAGCGGTGATACCTGAAACAGCAAACAGCACCGTTGTCAGTTAATAGACAGAGGAAAAAGACTTTGGATAAACGTCTGGCTAAACGGCGATTCCACATAGTTTTTCACTAGCATTATCACTTTTATTTTGCTGTAGATAAAAAAACAAAACATAGACACTTCAAACATGGACTGTATTATTCCTAAATAGTTTTAAAATATTTGAAACCAGGTTTGTGATTTGTGAAACCTTTATCTGAATGAAACTCACATAAAGTGAGTAATCCAGTCCAGGTTTAAAGCATCTATGTTTTGTAGTTTTTCATCTAGAGTAGATTAAAATTGCTGAAGGTAGCAAAATATTAAGCGCATCGCACTTTATCCATTTCCCGAATCGGAAGCTGGAATTGGAAGCCAAATTCAGCTTTGTCCAGTGCATTATCAACAACTTTGCCTCCAGTCCCAAAAACCGGAGGATTGTGCTTGTGTGAGTTTCATGTTTTATACTATATTGTTTTGCTGACTTTGTTAAGAATTTTGCGGTTTTTGGTCTTGTTGCCTGCATATTTAATTTGTTGGAGCTCTTAATAGACTCTCTGCTATTCTATATATATGGCTTTTGGTTTACTAGAGAAAATGTGTGGTGTTGATTTGGGTGATCTTTGTTAAAGTTTACCTTATGGCCACTCTGATATTTTATTTCTTTGATCATCTCCTTTCTATGCCTTACTCCGATATATCTGCTGTCCTCTAAATGTAAATCTATGTGTGTGTGTTTGTAGCTGTGGTAGGAGAGTGTTGAGTACACCCATATGCTTCTAATCTAGCTTTCTGTCTTTTGAAACCCCCAGTCGGTCGTGGCAGATGGCTGCTTGTACTGAGCCTGGTTCTGCTGGAGGTTTCTTCCTGTTAAAGGGGAGTTTTTCCTCTCCACTGTCGCTACGTGCATGCTCAGTATGAGGGATTGCTGTAAAGTCAACGACAACACAAGCCATTGTTTTGGTCTGCTGATTCCAGAGGAGTGAATGCTGCAAGTCAATGACTCGATGCAATCTGCTGGGGTTCCTTAGATTGGAAACTTTTTTTAATTGATTTGTTTATGATGCAGCTTTGATTTTAATTTGTTTTCTTGTAAAGTGCCTTGAGACGACATCTGTTGTAAATTGGCGCTATATAAATAAACTGATTCTTGATATATATATATATATATATATATAAACAACTTGGTATTCTGGCAAATAAATCCCAGAATTGTGTTTGTATATTTAGCACAGATACCAGAGTTGAGTGAAAATAAACTCTGATAATAGTTTTAGTTACTCCTGTCAAAATATTTTATTATTTATAAGTTTTTTCCTCTTATTAAACTTTCACTTTTTGGTGTCCGTATGTTGTGAAACAGGAATAAAAAAGCACATCTCCAAAGATGAAAATAAGATACAATAAAATGCTTCCATGTGCATGACGTTAAACTGAAATCAACATGAAAACTAAAGCCAAACCCTTGCTTATGTAAGGAGCTGTCATGTTGGGATTCTTTACAAACCCACATGCAGAACACAACACAGGAGAGAAAGTTTCAGTGAAAGTGAATTTATTAAATTATAACTGAAGGGGGTGAAGTAACGGGTCTGGTCCAGAGAGAGGCGGGGCTCACGGAGTGGTCGGCTTACTAAGAAAAAAAACAGCGAGGAGTTCAATGCCGTCGGCGACGGCAATGCCGACAGATATTGGAAAGATCTTACTTGAGGAAGTGGGGTGCGAAGCCTGGGGGGTTTGCTGAGGGTGTTCGAGGTCCTTGAAGATGAAGTACGATGGAGGGCGGACAGATAGGTTTAGATAGACAGGAGTTAGAGGAGCTGCACAACGGCCAGGCGGAGAATCCAGGCGGAGTTTGAAAACTGACGGAGGTGGTAAGTTCGGGAATTCGGGCAACCAGTGCGTTTGTTCCATAGCGTCACGAGGAAGGTTTTCTCCAGAAAAAACAGGTAGATCGCCACAAGAAGGATCCAGGGCGTCTCCAGGTAAAACCTGACAACAGGAAAAAACAGGAAGAATCACCAAGAGATCAGATCAACAGGGGAAACAGAGACTCAGAGGTACCGTTACTGGCGATCACTCAGGCGTCGAAGTACTGGCAGTCAGCTACTCTTGTACTCACTGCTTGATGAACAGATAGGACTCAGGTGTGCAGGACGACAGCACACAACTCCGGGAAAGGTGAGTCTGACGCTATCTGGTGGCTGAATGGTTAGTGGCGACTGCAAAGAACAAACAGCAAAGGACCCCGCAACACAACAGTACCCCCCCTCAACGGTCGCCACCTGGCGGCCTAGTTGAACAGAAGGGGTGATCCGAGATGAGGGAAGGATCTAAAAAAAAGGAACCAGGGACCCAGGAGCGATCCTCCGGACCGTAGCCCTCCCAATCGACGAGGTACTGCCAGCCACGACCCCACCGACGGGAGTCCACGATCTGGCGGACAGAGTAGGCCTGATGGCCATCAACATCATGGGCGGGAGGAAGGGGCTCCGGAGGAGGGCACAGCGTACTGGTCAGGACGGGCCTAATTAGAGATACATGGAAGGTGGGATGAATGCGAAGGGAGGCTGGAAGACGGAGATGGACAGCAGAGGGATCGATAATAGCTTCGATCTCAAAAGGACCGATAAACTGGGGAGAAAGCTTCTTGGAGATGGACTTCAGGGGAATATCACGGGACGACAACCAAACCTTCTGGCCAGGAGTGTAGGTGGGAGCTGGGATCCGTTTTCGATCAGCCTGACGCTTGTTTAGCTCGGCTGTACTGTTGAGGTTGCGAATGGTGGTTCTCCAAATGTTCTGGCAACGGCGGATGTAGTGGCGAACCGAGGTCACAGAGATGTTGGCCTCTTCGGACAGGAGTAGCGGGGGTTGATAACCTAAGGAAGCTTCGAATGGAGACAGGCCAGTGGCGGCAGAAATGTGGCTATTGTGGGCATACTCGACCCAAGGGAGGAAATGACACCAATCAGATGGGTTTGAGGAGGTAAAACAGCGGAGTGTGGTTTCAAGATCTTGGTTTTGTCTCTCGGTTTTGCCATTAGTCTGAGGATGAAAACCAGAAGTCAGTGAAACCTCCGCATGAAGTGCGGTACAGAAACATTTCCAAACCTGAGATATAAATTGGGGTCCCCTGTCGGACAGGATCTCCAACGGGATTCCATGAAGGCGAAACACGTGTTTGATCAGTATTTGTGGGGTCTGAAAGGCTGAGGGCAATCTTCGGAGAGGAACAAAGTGACAGGCTTTAGAAAAACGATCCACAATGGTAAAAATGGTGGTCATGCCTTTGGACGGTAGCAATCCGGTGACAAAGTCAACTGAAATGTGGGACCATGGGCGTTTGGGTATGGGAAAAGGCTGAAGGAGACCGGACAGGGGTTGATGGGATGATTTATTTCTTGTACAGATCGTGCAGGCTAGGACGTACTCCTTTACGTTCTTGTGAACAGAGGGCCACCAGAATTTACGGTTAACAAGAGCAATGGTTCGACTGATACCTGGATGACCTGAAAACTTGGAAGTGTGGATCCACTGCAGGAAACGGGCTCGAAGGGAGGTAGGTACGTAGATCCTGTTAGCTGGGCACGAGTCAGGGGCTTGTTCGGACAGTTGAGCCTGCTTTATTAGATCCTCTATCTCCCAGGTAACTGGGGCCACAGTGCAGCTTGGGGGAAGGATAGTGGCTTGAACTCTCTCAGAGTCGTCAGGTGAATGTAGACGGGACAGGGCATTTGGCTTTATGTTATGGGACCCTGGACGGTAGGAAATGGAGAGGTTAAATCTGGAGAAAAACAATGACCAACGTGACTGACGGGGGTTAAGCCTCTTCGCTGATTGTAGGTTCGACAGGTTTTTATGGTCTGTCCAGACTAGTACCGGATGTTCAGCTCCCTCCAACTTAGTGGCCAATAGTTCACAATCTCCCATATAATAGTTATGCTCCGGAGGTGATAATCTGCGAGAAAAAAAGGCTCAACGGTGAGTTTCATTGTCATGGGAGGAGACCTCGACAGCACGGCTCCCACTCCAGTATCCGACGCGTCAACTTCGACGATGAACTGTTCAGATGGGTCAGGTTGGATGAGTACTGGGGCGTTGGCGAAGAGGTTCTTGAGTCGAGTGCCTTCAGCCTCCGGGGTCCAACTGAAGGAGATCTTAGTAGAGTTGAGGGCAGTTAATGGCAGGGCGGTTTGGCTATAATTACGGATGAACCTACGGGAAAAGTTGGCGAATCCGAGGAAACGCTGTAGTTGTTTGCGGGTCTCAGGGGTCGGCCACTCTAGTACCGCTCGGATCTTTTCATCCGTGGGCCTTATCTGTCCGCCCCCTAGTGTGAATCCGAGGAATGAAACAGATGGTTGATGAAACTCACATTTCTCTGCTTTGACATATAAATTATTTTCTAGGAGACGTTGTAGGACCAGACGGACATGATGTATCTGTTCCTCAAGAGTCGTGGAGTAGATCAGAATATCATCTAGGTATACAAACACGAAGATGTTTAGGAAATCCCTCAAAACATCGTTGACAAGGGCCTGAAAAAAGGCAGGAGCATTTGATAACCCAAAAGGCATAACTAGGTACTCATAGTGGCCGATGGGAGTCTTAAATGCTGTCTTCCATTCATCGCCTTTGCGAATGCAGAGTAGATGATATGCATTTCTTAAATAGAGCCTGGAAAAAATAGTGGCACCGGGAACTGGTTCAAAGGCTGAAGATAACAAAGGCAGGGGGTACTTATTTTTAACTGTAATGTTATTTAGCCCACGGTAATCAATACAGGGTCTTAGTGAACCATCTTTCTTACCCACAAAAAAGAAACCCGCCCCCAGGGGAGAAGAGGATGGGCGGATTATGCCGGCAGCCAGAGAGTCCTTGATGTATTTTTCCATAGTCTCCCGCTCTGGTTGGGAGATGTTGTAAAGACGGCTAGTGGGTAAAGGTGCACCGGGTAGAAGATCTATGGAACAATCATACGGACGATATGGAGGTAATGAGAGTGCCATGGACTTACTGAACACTGGAGCGAGGTCGTGATAATCAAGGGAAATGGTCGACAGGTCTGGCGGATCTGCTTCCTGCTGTTCAACCGGTGACGGACCTGGGGGAACAGCTGAGCGGAGACAAGATGCATGACAGAAGGAGGACCAGGATTTGACATGCCTTTCTGACCAGTTGATTCGGGGGTTGTGCTGTTGGAGCCATTTGAAGCCTAGAATGACTGGTGAATTGGATGTGGGGAAAACCAAAAAAGAGGTGAGTTCGCTGTGGTTTCCGGAAATGATTAAATGTAGCGGTTTAGTCTGAAGAGATATTTGGAGAAGGGATCTTCCATCAATGGCCGTGACTCGTAGAGGGACAGTTAGTGGTTCGGTCTCGATAGACATTTGTTGGACTAGCGATCTGTCAATGAGATTCTGTTCACAGCCTTAATCAACTAGAGTGGACAACGGTAACTTCTGGTTCTTGAACACTAACGTGGCAGGTAATGATAGGTGAGGGGAGTCGTTACTTTGTAGGTGAAGTTTAAACGGACCGGGCACTGGGCGAGGAAGTTTCCAGGGAATCCACAGTACAGACAAAGACGGGCTGAGATTCGCCTTTGTCGCTCCTCTGGGGAGAGGCGAGTCCGACCCACCTGCATGGGTTCAGGGTCCTGAGGAGCAGGAGGAGAAGGAGAGAGCACAGGAGTAGATGTAACACCTCCCAGGTTCCTCTTTAATACTGCTGCATTCCATTCGGTAGCTGCAGATCTTATTCTAAAATCTACAGCGAAATCTGCTATAGTAAGCTGGCCCTGTTTGATTTTACATAATTCGCGTGAATTAAACGATTTATTCGAGTCATGACTGAATACTTGTCGGAAATCCCTCAAAAAATCATCAAACGAGCAACCATAATCAGTGGGGAATGGGAAACGGGCCTCAGCCCACTCTAAAGCCCGCCCGGACAACAGGGACAAGATATAAGCGATCTTGGTGCTGTCGTGAGAAAAACTTTGCGGAGTGATTGAATAATATAGAGCATTGTAACAGAAAACCCTTACATTTGCTCAGGTCACCAGACAATCTTTCAGGAGTTGGAGGCCGGATTTCGGAAAACTAACTGGCCTGGATCTGGAACTGACGCAGGATCTGGGGATAGGGTCTGAGGGACAGAACTGTGAGGAAGTTCGTCTAGCCATCGGTTGGTTTCAGCTTGGTGTGTGCCTAGTTATCTTAAGGCTATGTTGTGTGACTGTAACAGGGTGTGTTGTTCAAATAATGTTCTCCTGATCGCGTCTGCTGGGCTTGTTTGTTGGCCTGAGTTCTGACATGTTGGTATTCTTTACAAACCCACATGAAGAACACAACACAGGAGGGAAAGTTTCAGTGAAAGTGAATTTATTAAATTATAACTGAAGGGGGTGAAGTAACGGGTCTGGTCCAGAGAGAAGCTGGGCTCACGGAGCGGTCGGCTTACTAAGAAAAAAAACAGCGAGGAGGTGGGGAGTTCAATGCCGTTGGGGACGGCAATGCCGACAGATATTGGAAAGATCTTACTTGTGGAAGTGGGGTGCGAAGCCTGAGGGGTATAATGAGGGTGTTCGAGGTCCTTGAAGATGAAGTGCGATGGAGGGCGGACATATAGGTTAAGGTAGACAGGAGTTAGAGGAGCTGCACGACGGCCAGGCGGAGAATCCAGGCGGAACTTGCAAGCAGACGGAGGTGGTAAGTTCGGGAATTCGGGCAACCAGTGGGTTCCTTCCACAGCGCCACAAGGATGGTTTTATCCAGAAAACCAGGTAGATCTCCACAAGAAAGATCCAGGGCGTCTCCAAGTAAAACCTGACAACAGGAATAAACAGGAAGAATCACTAAGAGATCAGATCAACAGGGGAAACAGAGACTAACTCTAGGAGGGTCAGAGGTACCGTTACTGGCTATCACTCAGGCGTCGAAGTACTGGCCGTCAGCTACTCTTGTACTCACTGCTTGATGAACAGATAGGACTCAGGTGTGCAGGACGACAGCACAGAACTCCGGGAAAGGTGAGTCTGACGCTATCTGGTGGCTGAATGGTGAGTGGCAACAGCAAAGAACAAACAGCAAAGGACCCCGGAACACAACAGGAGCTTACTTTGATCAGGCCTCATCTGGCCACAAGGGCGGCGAATTGGAGTTCCAGAAACAACAAGTGATGACGCTCTGCCATGGTATCCCACTGGAAGCCTCAACCTGGCAAACATCCCAAACAACATCAGAACAATAATACCACATGACAAAACTACTATACCAAGTTGTATAAGTGATGTAAAAGACCAATACAAAATTTAATACAATCGCAAGGTAGAAAGAAAATTATACATGATTGAAAACATTTTTACTGAAAAGTAAACTATGCAAAAGTATTCAGCCCCCTTTTCTCCGAGTGCAACCCTTTGCCCTCGGATGTAACCTGATGGTGTCACAGTATCTTGGTAAAAACAGGCTCAGAAGTTGGTTAACAGGATATTGAAAGCAATCGGCATCATAAGGTCAAAGGAGAAGGATTTTGAGAAGTTTAAAGCAGGCTTAGGCTAGAAAAAGAGAATTGTTCAATCCATCATCCAGAATGGAAACTATAACACAACTAGAAACTATCACACAACTATAAACATACCAAGACAATAAAGTCCACCTAAACTTACAGGCTGAAAAAGGAGAGGAGTGATCAGATATGCACCCAACAGCTCCATGATGAATCTGAATGAATTGCAAAACTCAGGTGAGGGAATCTGTCCACAGAACAACTAAACTATTAGTCATCCAAGATGGTGACGCTTATGGCTGCCTCGTTGTGTTGGTGTGCGTTGCTTTTTTTCTTGCTTTAAAACTGCTTTTTGCTATGGTTCGTGGAGCTCTTTCCCCAGAGAAGAGCTTATGAATATCAGGGCTACTACCCCAGAGGATGTATTTTCCGGATATATATACTACCATAGTTGAGAATTTTGGACATTTTGGTCAGAAGTAGGCTAACCTTTGATCACACAGCAAGGGAAATGGGCTGGAGTGCTGGTTCCCCCCCACCCCAAACATACAGCTAAGGGTACAATGGAATGGTTTTAAAATTAAACATATTAATTTTTTAGAATGCCCCAGTCCAAGTCCAAACCAAAACGCAATTGAGAAAGTATGGCAAGATAATGTGAACTACTGTTTTAATCTGTATGTCCTTGAACTGTGTAGCAAAAAGAATGGACAAAAATTTCAGTTACTTTCATGTGTAATTTTCTTTCCATGTCATAACTGTACACCACTTAAAATTCCAATTAAATATATTTATGTTTGTAGTTGTAATATGTCCAAATATTGAATGTTCAGGGGGTATGAATATTTTTGCAAGCAATTTTATTGACATTTTTTATCACTTAATTTTATATTTATGATATGAAGCATTTATTGTGTTTATAGCCAAAAAAAGCTACATAATTTATTTGGATACCATAATTAGGATACCATAATTTCACAAAAGTGAAATAAAATAGCATGTTAAATAGCATGCAAACCATGCAGCCCGTCAGATACAAACCCAACAAACTCTCTTTGTACAATAAAACTGTAGACTGTTTTAATAACCACAAAAATCCTTCAACTAAATAAAAAATACTAGTTTTACATTAATATAAAATCTGATCCGGATTAATTGTTAGCTGATTCTTAATCATTTTATTTTTAAAATTGTATTTATTAATTTTGTTAACTGTGTTTGGTGCTGTTGATTTTGGTGGTTGTATACCAGTTTGGCATCAAGGCATTCTCCTTTCCTCGAAACATGATGCCGACATTAGTGGCGTGATCTCTGGAGGAGTAGAAATCTGTGTAATCACCTGTGAAACACACAGAAGTATGTGTTTAGAAATTGGATTTGTTAAAACCTGAAAGAAAAAACTTGACTAAAATTCTCAGAAAATCCAGACACCTACCTCCCTTAGTCACACTTTATTAGCCTTTGTGCTGAGATATGGCATTTAGTGTAAAAAACGTGCAGTAATGCAACATGATGCTCTCCTGTCTGACCATTCTAAGAGAAAAATTAATTATAGTAGGTGACTCAGGTTTCATGTATGTTTTGCATGTTGAAACACCTGCACATAGCCAAGGGCCATTAGCTAGCGTGGGCCCAAAAAAGAACAGGCTGTTCTAGCGGTCCTTTCAGTACATCCCAAGCAGCTGTGACCCCACTCCGGGTTACGGTACACATTTGCAGCTCTTGATGGATTGTTGACCACTCTGTATTCTCTGCTCGATCTGCTCGCTCCAACGCCTCGGGACTACATCAGTATCCATCAACATTTAGAAACATTGATCGAAACTCAACCTTTTCCAATATGGCCGCCACCAAATTACGTAGATGAATAATTTCACTCCCATCACAGACTTAGTCATACTGGAAAATGTTCTCATTGACAATATACCTTTATAGGAAACCACTTTAAAGTTATAGTATTTTGAGATCTTGACATTAAAATTGTATACAGCTTCAACGGCTGGATAGCTCAATTGGAATGTCACCAAATTTCCAATCCAAAACTCATGGGTTCAAATCCAGCCCAGGGCAAAAATACACCACAGCATCCAGTGTCAAGGAATCAAGGAATTTTATTTGTCATCACATGTGGTACATGAGGTGGGACGAAATTCTAATCCCCCAGTCCAGTTTACGTGTGGGTCCTTAGGCAAGACCCTTTGTGCTACTGGCGCATGCAACAAATGGCTGCCTCGGTGTGGTTTACACCAAAAACAATTTCCTACGGGATCAATAAAGTATACATTATTATTATTATTATATTTTCTTCAAAAAAACTCTGGTGCCTAAAGGTTTGGGGAGGTTGGGGGAGGAACTCAGTCTTGACAGACGGTTCTCCTTTGCTCTACCTTCTTCATGTCTCACTCTATAGTGTTAAGTTATTTAAGTTTTTCTATAGTTATGCTGCTATAGGCTTAGACTGCTGGAGGACAATCTGACCACTTCTCTCTCTGCTACTTTCTTCCTTTGTCCAATCTACTTAGTTACCGTTATTTCAA
>JAVLVB010000619.1:10400-26330 GCA_032876305.1 Orestias chungarensis | reverse complement strand
CACACACACACACACACACACACACACACACACACACACACACACACACACACACACACACACACACACACACACACACACACACAAACATATCTTTCCACCCGAGCTTCGCTGCGATCTGTGCCAGAGCATCGCTTATAAATTAGCCTTTTGTTAGATAGCCAGGAAGCTCAAAGGACCTCCTGTAGTTTTACAACCCTTTGTTTTATCTTCTGACTTTCCCCCATCACATGCCTTAATCAAGCACATGTACAGTATTAGTGTCGCCCCCTACTCTATCAACTGACCACAAGAACCTACATTTTCATTTTTTATCTTCCTTTTTATTTCGTATTTCATTAATTGTTTACTCCTATTGTTGTTTTACTGGTGTTTACATCGACTGACCAGTGCATTTATTTCATTTTTATTCATAAATCTTAGTTGTGTTATTAATCGGTTATACAGTTTGTTAACTGGATGTTTTGCCTGTAAAGTTAACACATTTTGTTATATAAACCTGTGTAATTTTATATAGCAGAGTTGTGTTTATTACAATATATGAACCAATATCTACCACTTATATTATAAACAAACCCTTTTTAAGAGACTGAACAGGTTTGGCTAATTATTTCCTGATTATCAGGTGGAGCCCAATTTATTAAATATGAATACTATTTATTTATAATTTTATTAATAATTATTTTAATAATCATTAATAGTAATACATTTAAATAGCCAAACTCAGGTTTAAAAAAACTACAACAGCCCTTACGCTGCTGCTTTATGGTGGGACCTCAATTTATTGAGAGTGTGTTTTACTTGGCTTTAAATTAGCAAATAAAAAATTAGCTAGCACTACTGAACCAGCCTCTTTAAAAGCCCTTATTGCTTTGGCCATCATTGTGCTACCTCCTAAGACGGCATCAGTCCCAGAACCGGAACCTATGTAGGTCAGTAGGACCCGTCTTACCCCGGAGGAACAGCAGAGAAGAATGCTAGCCCGTCAGTGCAACTGGCTATTATGGCAACCCCGACCACTCCATTGCTGTCTGTCCATTCCATAGACGAGAACAGCTCTCGGATAATGTATGTCTATGAAATCATTGACATGGACAGACCAGACCTTCATAACCAATAAACACTGTTTACTCTTCCATCTCACTCCATCTCAATCACAACTCACTCAATCTCAGTGCTCTGGTTGATTCTGGTTGCGAGCAGTCCCTCATTACCCTTTCCCTCGTTGAGCAATTAAAACGTTAAACCGTTACCCTCAAGAACCCCCTACGTGTTTCAGCCCTAGATGGTAGAACACCACATCACATTACTCATATCATCCATCCTCTAAAGTTAATCACCTCAGGCAATCATAATATCAATGTCACAACGAGCAATCGTTCTAGGTTTTGATTGGTTACTTCAATATAATCAAAAAATTAAATAAAAATCTGGTCCCCGTCCTGTCGTCAAACTTGTCTCCTTGCTGCCTTTTGTCCTAGCCCTGTTCCAGCTGAAGACGTCTACATTGACTCACCGGACTTCAGTAATGTTCCTAGAGAATACCACGACCTCAAACAGGTATTCAACAAAACAAAAGCAAGTTTTCTTCCACTTCATGGACTGTACAACTGAGCCATCAACATCCTTAACGGTGCACCGTTGCCATCCAGCCATCTATACAACATGTCCAGGAAAGAACAGGAGTCGATGGACACCTACATTACTGAATCACTAGTGGCAAGGCAAGTTTATTTGTATAGCACATTTTCGTGTACAAGACAATTCAAAATGTTTTAAATAGGAAAAAAGATCAGAAAAGGAAACAATAAAATCAGCTTTGAATTTAAAAGAAATAAAATAAAAATAAATATAAAATAATAATAATAGTAATAATATTCTCAGTTGCTATATGCACAGTTAAATAAGGCTGTTTTCAGCCTGGATTTAAACAACGGCAGAGTTGAAACCTGTCTCACCTCTTCAGGAAGACGGTTCCAGATTTTAGGAATGAAGCCTCCCCTTGTTTGGTCCTGACTCTGGGCAGCAGCAGGAGGCCCCTACCTGAGGTTCTCAGAGTCCTGGCTGGTTCATATGGCTCTAACATGTCAGATATGTACTTTGGGGCTAAACCATGAAGAGATTTGTTCACAAGCAAGGCTGTTTTAAAGTCTATTCTTTGAGTGACAGGAAGCCAGTGCAGAGACTTGAGCACTGGACTAATGTGGTCATATTCCTGGTTTTGGTCAGAACTCGAGCAGCAGCATTCTGGATGTTCTGAAGCTGTCTTAAGGCCCGTTTAGAAAGCCCAGTGAGCAGGCCGTTACAGTAGTCTAACCTGCTAGAAATAAAAGCATGGATAAGTCTTTCTAGGTATGGTTTAGAGACTATTCCTCTGATTCTGGTAATGTTTTTTAGATGGTAAAAGGCTGCTGATGTTATTGATTTAATGTGGCTGTTGAAGTTCAGGTAAGAATCGAGTATTACCCCAACATTTTTGACCTAATGTTTAGGTTCCAGAGAGAGCGTCAGAAGGTAACTGATGACACTTTCTCTCTGTTTCTGTTGGCCACAGACAAAGATTTCAGTTTTGTCTGAGTTTAACTGGAGGAAGTTGTTCTGTATCCACAGACTGATCTGTTCAATACAGTGATACAATAAATCAACAGGCCCATGTTCTCCTTCTGTCAGCGACACATAAATCTGAGTGTCACCAGCATAGTTGCGGTAGGAAACATCATGGCTGCGTATTAGCTGGCCCAATGTAAGGATGTACAGATTGAATAAAAGGGGTCCCAGGATCAACCCCTGGGGAACCCCACAGGTCACATCCATTCGGTCGGAGACACAGTTCCCAAATTGAACAGAGTAACACCTGTCCTCAAGGTAGGACTTGAACCAGTTTAGAGCCATATCAGTGATTCCCACCCAGTCTTTTAACCTCTGTAATAAAATCACATGGTCAACTGTATCAAAGGCGGCGGTCAGGTCCAGCAGAACTAGGACAGAGACTTTGCCTGCATCTGAGTTTAGGCGTATGTCGTTTGTCACCTTGATCAGAGCTGTCTCAGTGCTGTGGCTGGCTGACTGGAAAGCATCAAACACATTGTTAGACAGGAGAAAGTCACTCGGCTGTTGGTATACAACTTTTTCCAGCACTTTTCCTAAGAATGGTAGGTTTGATATGGGCCGGTAGTTGTTCAGTACTGTGGCATCCAGGCTGCTCTTCTTTAGGAGAGGCTTAATATCAGCAGTTTTCAAGGCCTTTGGGTAATATTCGAATCTAAAGTGAGATATTGACTAACTGAGCGAGTTGTGGAAGCAAACTGCTCAGCACAGACTTTAGGAATCTAGTGGGTAACTCATCCAGGCAGCAAGTAGATGGACTCAGGCTGCAGATGATCTCTTCAACTGTTTTATCGGAGACAGATGTGAAGTGTGTCAGCTTCATATGTCTAACTGGGGGTAGAGGAGCTATGTCTGTCGTGGAAAATATTGCATTTTTAGTGCCTTGAACTTTGTCAATAAAGAATACTGCAAACTCCTGACATTTAGGTGTAGAAATCAGTTCCAAGGGGATCGAGACTGGAAGGTTTGTTAATCAGCTCACTGTAGCAAACAGGACACGAGAGTT
Organism: Orestias chungarensis; assembly: GCA_032876305.1. Lineage (NCBI taxonomy): Eukaryota > Metazoa > Chordata > Actinopteri > Cyprinodontiformes > Cyprinodontidae > Orestias > Orestias chungarensis. The sequence continues at coordinate 22,717 of JAVLVB010000619.1, read as the reverse complement.
GTTTCTGCAGTTTTTGATGAGTTCTGAAAAATAGCTCTCTCTTGTTCTATGCAAAGACTGGTTGAACACACACAACTTTTCTTTGTAGATTTCAAAATTAACCTGGAGCTTTGACTTATGCCATTCCATTTGGCTCTCCGGCACTCCCTTTTCTGTGCCCTGACCGAGCCCTCTTTTCTCCATGGTGCCTTTTGGGTACTTTTAACCATTTTAACCTTGACAGGAGCAATGGCATCCATAACCTTTAAGACACTTGATGTGTAAGAGTTTAACAAATCATCAACATTAGAACACGGAGCATTTTAAAACCTAATCATTTTCAAAAACTGCATCCCTGTGTTGTCATCAATAAGTCTTCCTGGAGTAACTGTAGGGCCAACTGTTGGGTTGGGTGTAACAGAAAGGTCAAAGAAAACACAAATATGATCAGACATGGCAACATCATCAACACCCACATTTAAAATGACAACACCCTTTGAGATAAGCACATCTAGAGTGTGTCCTCTGTTTTGTTAAGGCTTGTTCACATGCTGAGTTAGACCAAACATCTCAAGGACAGCAGTGAGTTATTTACATTGTTTACCTTGGGCTGCATCCATGTGCACATTCAGGTCCCCTGTTATGACCAAACAGTCAAAATTAGTGCATACAATTGAAAGTAGTTCAGTAAAACATCCATAAAACAGTTCCTTGGAGGTTTGTAGATGTTAATACAAAGAATGGAAGATTGTTTTGTATCCATTTGAATGATACATACTCAAATGATGAAAAAAAAAACAAATGCTAATTTATGAATGGGTACATTGTCCCTGAATATGGCACAAACCCCCCCACCCCTCTGGTTGTGACGTGTTTTAGATAAAAAATTTAAGTGAGGTGGACTAGCTTCAATCAGGACTGTATCAGCTGTGTTTTTATCAAGCCATGTCTCGGTTAAAAACATAAAATCAAGGTTATGAGATGATATCAAATCATTAATCAGAAAGGTTTTCCCTGCCAAAGATCTGACATTTAGTACAGCGAGTTTCAGCGTGTTACTGTTATTTGCTGACTGTGGCTGACGAGTAGTGAACACAAGATTTGAGATGCGTACAGACTGTTTTGAACTGCTTTGATGGTTGACAAATCGTTTTCTGTTACGTATTACTACAGGGATGAAGGAAGGTACTTCCACGTCCGGCCCCGGCTTATCCTGGAATGAGCCATGGGTACATGCAGTACCGCTGCCTGGACCCGATGCATATCATTCATCTAGCAGTTGTTTCAAATGACTCACTCGCAGGACTCTCTGTACACTGGAAATGGAGTTGACATAAGGAGTTTGTGTTGGGGGAGGAGTTGCAGGACGACGGGATAGGAGAGGACTGGGGCATGGGGTCATCCTGGTGGCAACACTAACCAGCTCCTTCATGGGTTCTGTAAAATCCAGAAGAGTAAGAGACGGTGAGGATGATCTTGATGAGGGGGGGTCATCATTCCTGCCTTTTAGTGGAGGCGGTATCTCAGAGAGCTCCAGGAGGACGTCATCTGGAGGCGCACCTGGGGAAATCTCTGGTTTGCGTCACATACTTATCCTTATCTTCATGTTCTCGCTTCGTTCTGTCCTTGGTCGCTGGAGCAGAATGGGAACTCAAAACATAGAATAGATTAGCTGCAAACAGCCTGACTCCAGATCTATTGAGGCAGAGACCATCTGCCTTAAAATAGGAATCATCCGCCTGTCATCTTTACCCCTTGGGTTGGTTTCTTCTTCCCTCCAGCCTTGCATTGATGATCAAAGTTTGAACCAGATTACTGTCAAAAATAAATACCCTCACCCCATAGATCTCTGCAGCCTTTTAACTATCACATGCGTCACACTACCATCTTCACTAAACTGGATCTTTGAAAGGAAGCTCTCATTCATGAAGTTCTCGATGACTTTTTACTATCTTTGTGTATGTATATCTTGACGACATCTTCATTCTCTCCAGGACCCTTGCTGATCAATGCCGACATTGTCTGCCAAGGTCTCGCTTTTCAAAATCTAAAATCCATGTTCTCTCAAGCTCCTGTACTGATTCAGCCTGACCCCATAAACAATTCATCTTGAAAGAAGATGTTTCTGATACGTGGGTCGGAGCTGTATTTTCTCAGAGATCCGACACTGACAAAAGATTTCATCCATGTCCCTTCTTCACCTAATGTCTCACACCACTGGAGAGGAACTTCAAAGTCGGGTATCAGGAAATTCTCGCCATTTTATTAGAGGGCTTTGAACATCTGGTGCTTTTATGGACTGATCACAAGAATCTCTCCTATTTACAATCAGCTAAAGGTTAAATTCCTGTTTGTCTCCCACATAAACCTCTCAATTTCCTACAGACACTGCTCCAAGAACCTGAAACAAGACGTACTCTCAATACAGTTTTCCCCTGATGATCTCGCAGAACCTACCACCATCCGTCCTGCCAGTCTAATAGTGGGCTCTGTAGCCTGGGATATCGAGGTGTCGTTTAGAAAGCTCTCAAGGACAATCCGGATTCAAAACTCAAGTCCACTCTCTACTTTCCTCCTGTTTTTTGCTCTCGATTTAACAACGTTTTTAGGTCATCCTCGTCTAGTCGAACCACCGCTCTCATTTATTGTAAGTTCTCGTAGCCAAGTATTCATCAAGACGTCCGTGATTATATAAAAGCCTGCTCCATCTGTGCCCAAAATAAAACCTGCAACCAACCACTTTCCAGTCTGTTACAACCACTTCAAGTTCTGTCAGAACTCTGGTCCCACATCGACTTTATCACTGGACTGACACTATATTCACCATCATAGATCGTATTTCCAAAGCATGTTAGTTCTTCTAACCCTAACCCATGGTATACCTAGGTTATCAGCATCCCCCGTTTAAATTCGAGGAGGGGATTTCCAATGTGACCTCCGTAAACTATCACATCAGGCGCTGTCATAGCATCTGGAAGAATACCATCACCACACTCAATCGCACAGCAGCTCAAAACAAGAAATTTGTCGATCGTAAGTGGACTGCTGCTCCACATTACACCCCCGGACAACAGATTTGGCTCATCTTCAACGATATCTCTCTAAAACCAATGTCCAACAAACTTTAATCCAGATACATTGGACGGTAAACTATTGATTATGTGATCAGTCCCACCTCTGTCCATCTTTGTCTCCCCTCGAGCCCCCGGATTCAGCCCACCTTCCACGTCTCACAAATAAAACCAGTTCATACCAGCGCCTTCCCTGATGAGCTGGCATCTCCTGGGTGTCCAGGTGCAGTCACATGGTTGTGGATTGTATGTGGTAATCCATGGACCCCCCAACTTCCACATCTTACAAATAAAACTACTTCATACCAGATGCCCAGGTGCTTGCTGAAAAGCAGGTCGTTTGTTGCCTCGGTAAATGATTACCTAATGCATTTACCTTCTTTCTTGTCAAGAATCAGTTTATTTATATAGCGCCAATTTACAACAGGTGTCGTCTCAAGGCACTTCACAGAAAATCAATTAAAATCAAAGATACATCATAACAAATCAATTTGAAAAAGTTTCCAATCTAAGGAACCCCAGCAGATTCATGGAGTCATTGACTTGCAGCATTCACTCCTCTGGAATCAGCAGACCAAAACAATGGCTTGTGTTGTCGTTGACTTTACAGCAATCCCTCATACTGAGCTTGCATGTAGCGATAGTGGAGAGGAAAAATTCCCCTTTAACAGGAAGAAACCTCCAGCAAAACCAGGCTCAGTACAGGCAGCCATCTGCCACGACCGACTGCGGGTTTGAAAAGACATAAAAACTAAATTAGATGGACAGGATAATGAAATAATAGAGTTTATAGCAGCAGTTGTAGAACGTCACTGGAAGCATCTCAGCCCATGTTCTCCTCCAAGAAGCTGTCTCAGCTAACAGAACCAGCCCAGGTGTGGTTACTATGGAGAGAAGAACACTAAGAGAAAACAAAAGGTTAACAAGGTTGAAATAACGGTAACTAAGTAGATTGGGCAAAGGAAGAAAGTAGCAGAGACAGAAGTGGTCAGATTGTCCTCCAGCAGTCTAAGCCTATAACAGCATAACTATAGAAAAACTTAAATAATTTAACCCTGTAGAGTGAGACATGAAGAAGGTAGAGCAAAGGAGAACCGTCTGTCAAGACGGAGTTCCTCCCCAACCAGATTAGGCTGTCTTCTCTACCTCTTCCTAACTATGAACTTTATCAAACATGAAGGTTGTAAGCCTAGATTTGAAACTAGACAGGGTGTCTGCCTCACGGACTAAAGCTGGAAGCTGGTTCCACAGGAGAGGAGCCTGATAAATGAAAGATCTACCTGCCATTGTGCTTTTAGATATTCTAGGAACCACCAGTAAACCTGCAGTCTGAGAGCGAAGTGCTCTGTTAGGGACATAAGGAGTAATCAGATCTCTGATATACGATGGAGCTTTATTAGTGAGGGCTTTATTCGTCAAAAGAAGAATCTTATAATATATTCTAAGTTTGACAGGGAGCCAATGAAGGGAAGCTAAAATTGGTGAGATATAATCTCTCTATTTAAGTTTAATCAGAACTCTTGCTGCAGCATTTTGGACCAACTGTAGACTTTTAATTTCATTTTGTGAACTTCCTGCTAATAAAGAGTTACAATAGTCCAGCCTTGAAGCTTTTCAGCATCTGTCCTAGAGAGAATATTTCAAATTTTTGCTATATTCCTAAAATGAAAGAAGGAAATCTTACAGACCTGTTTTATATGAGACTTGAAAGACATTTCCTGATCAAAAATAACACCAAGGTTCTTTACATTGTCACCAGATGCCAACCTGATTCTATTCAGGTCAAGTGGCTGACTGGCAATTTCTTTTTTAGAGGTTTTGGTCCAAAGATAACAACTTCTGTCTTTTCAGAGTTCAAGAGCAGGATTTATAGATAAATACAGTTGTGTATCATCAGCATAACAGTGGAAATTAACACCATGCTGTCTGATTACTTTACCAATAGGGAGTATGTATCTAGTAAATAGAATTGGGCCAAGTACAGAACCCTGTGGTACTCCACAAGTAACCTTACAATGCAGAGAAGATTTGTCATTTAGATGAACAAACTGGGATCTATCAGACAAATATGATTTAAACCAGCCTAGTGCTGTTCCCTTGATCCCCACAGTGTGTTCGAGCCTTTCAATGAGGACATTGTGATTGACTGTGTCAAAAGCAGCACTGAGATCTAACAAAACTAGAATAGACACGAGCCCATTGTCTGAGGCCATGAGAAACTGTATTAAAAAGAAACCTAGGATTGTTCTTATTCTCCTCTATTAGTAAAGTAAAATATGCAGATCTAGCTTGGCGCAGGGTCCTTTTATACAGAAGCACGCTGTTTTTCCAGGATAAATAGGACTCCTCTAAAAGCGAAAACCGCCATTTCTTCTCCAATTTCCTGGTTTTTCCCTTCAAGGTACAAATTTCTGAATTATACCAGGGGGCCAACTCCTATGAGTAATCACTTTCCTTTTAATGGGGGCTACGTTGTCTAATGTTGTACGCAATGAGGACCTAATACTATGAACAACAGCATCAATCTGTGTAGGGCATGAAATTAATTTGTTGCCCTCTACTGCGTTTCTCTGAAATACTGAAGAAATTAGAGGTGGAATGGATTCTTTGAAGGCTGTAACAGCATTGTCCAATAGACGCCTACTATAAAGACATTTTCTTTCAGATTTTAAGTACTCTGTGAAAAAGAACTCAAAAGTAACTATTAGTTGGCCTGGGATTAATTAATAAACCTGATTGGAAAATGCTTCCTACTCCTCCAGCTCTCCCAGTACTTCGAGGAATGTGAAAGTTTGAATAATTAGAGGGAGTTGATTCGTTGATACTAACATGATCCTCATGCTGCAGCCAGGTTTCTGTGAGACAAAGCAAATCAATTTGATTATCAAGAATTAAATCATTAACTAATAAATATTTTGAGGATAGAGATCTGATGTTCAATAAGCCACACTTAATAGTTGTACATTTTTGTTTCATCTGAGTTGTTTCTATCTTTGTGAGATTTTCAGGATTAGCTCTTTTTAGATTGATCTTTAATCTATTTGGTTTTGGCCGTGGGCAGGACACCGTCTCAATGGGATGTTGGGTAGGTAACTGTAGAGAAGCCGCAGAGAGGAGTTCTAAACTACGACTCTGCTTCCTGGTCTGGACCCTGGTTTGTCATTAATTTGGGGAGCTAATAAATTCAGCCATATTTCTAGAAAGAAGAGCGGCTTCCTTGTGTCCCCCGTTACCTTCTTGTTTCTGCTTCAGCTACTCAGATCCTTCCTTCTTGTCAAGTCTCCATGGATTTCCCTCCGATTACCATACCAACTGAAGATGAACAATCATCTGACTGCATCTTCTCTACTTACCTCCACAACTTACCTCCGAGTTTCCACTCTGCCAATCAAATCAATCAAAAATACTTATTCATCACAAAGGGAAATTAAATTAAACGCTACATGTACAACTTCCTTTCAATCAACAATGCCCTCTGGACCACCATCACTAGACAACACCACAGCCACAATCCAACCCTGCGGATCTAATCATCTCTCCCTGGTGGTTCTCCCTCCCCCTCCAAGTAAGACAACCTCCACACACCTAATATCCACTCACCTGGATTCAACTCACCTGTCATCTCCCTCCAGAGCGCCATGTTCTCCACGTCCCATATTTCTCTGTTCCAGTCCTGAGGATTTGAGTCCCTCAAGCACATTTCATATATCACCGTAAATAAATTGTTCACAATAAACCACCTTTGCCTGATCCCTGGTCTCGTGAGTTGCTTCCTGTAAGTGGGTCAGCAAAGCTACAAGAATAAAGTGAAACACTACTGCATGGAGGAACTACAAATGTTTTGCAGGGTAAAGCAATAAATGCTAAGCAAACAGTTTCCTAAGCAAAGAAGGTATTTGTATATTAGTACTTTGCTCACTGCCACCCAAACAATCCTTAGTTTTCTGATTAGAACTGAAATTAAATTAGCAGCTAAATACTCACCTGCTCAGAAGGCTCACATCATCTCTCAGAGTACTCTCACTGTCTGACAGCAGGTTTTTCAACACCCTTCGGGTCTCGCTCCAAGCCTCATACCCTAGAGCCATAAAAGCGTTGAGTGTAGTCTGAAAAAGGAGAAGATTTTGAAATAGATTAAAAAACAAATATCATATTTAAGATGAAAAACTAGATGTGCAAAATCAGCAAAGCACAGTCAGGTTTTGCTACTTTGTATAAACTCTAATAACCTCAAATGTGTGTATATGTGCAAATTAAACAGTGTTGAATTTGAATGAATTCATGTGGTATGACCATCACAGTCCATCGAGGTCCTTCAGTTTATATTTAACTGGACTGCTCTGTCATGCAGAGTAAGACTAGCAGGATCTCATTATGCAGCATCCAGATTACACTAGTTTTATATATCTAAATAAGAGAGGTGTTCAGAGCTGATAAGTGAGCTGCATAATGAGATATTGGTTGTATAAAAATCCTTTGAAAAATAAGGTGTATGCATTTATATAGTGCAATTCTTTTATTTGTCGATGGTTAACGGTTTCAAGGTCAAAACAGAAGTATAGAAATAAAACTTACCTGCTGAAAGACATCTTGGTGTTTGGACATTACAGGTCCAACAAATAGAGACTTTATCACACTGAGGTCAAGGATTTGGTCTCCAATTGCAACCCCGATGCGATGTCTGGGCTGGTGTATGGAACAAATGGAAAAACATCAATAACTAATAGTTTTAGAATGATTAACTGTCTGTGTGTCTCTTGTGACTTGCATTAAAGCTCATTATTTAAATTACTTAATGGTTTCTGCAGTGAATGAACAATGAATTTAAATAGTTAAAGTAAAACAGATATGGCACCAGAGCAGGAAATAAGATGTTTACTGTGTATTTCTATGAGGGGACAATGACACCATATGATGCAAAACTGGAAAAATCTCTTTTATAACACAAACACAAATAACAATTTTACATACAATAGTAGTTTAGTGGCTACCACATTGCAAATTACAGTTGAAATATAATGAAGCATTCTGGGTTGCAATTATGGCATAAATAGTAGCATCGTTGCCGTACAGTATGAAGGATTAGGATTTACGTCCGGCCTGGAGTTTACATGTTCTCACTGTGCATATGTTGGTGCTGTCTGGGTACTTTGGCTTCCTTTAATGGTCCTGGAAATATTATGTAAGGTAGGCAGGTGCAGTATGAAGAACCAAAACTAACATCATTTAAATTAAAAGGACAATTAGTTTTTTTTTTCTTTGATTATAGAGACAGTTTGCCTAAAAATATAAAAACAGAAATGTATATACATCATTTTTATTTTCATATCCATAGCCAATCTCTTGAAATGGATGCCATCAATATCCACCTGGCAAAGCGAAGAATCTTTTAGTTTTGACCAGGAGACCTACAATTTCTTAGTTTCACAAAAAGAATATTTCCAAAATTAGAAATATCCTCTTCAGTAGTAACACTAAAAAAACTACTCCATGCATGTAATACTTCAAGGCTGAACTACTGTAACTATCAAGGAGTTCATAAAAATAAAGTAAAATGATTAATGTTGTTGCATTAAGAGTTTAAAAGAAAATTCAATTGAAAAATAATCTCTTTTAATTTTGATTTCCCCTCTTATCGATGGCAGCTTCAATGCTGAGCCTGGCTTGTCTAAAAATGGTTAGGGATATCTTATTTTATGATTCATTATACTAGTGTTTCTCAGCATATTATCTGATGAAAACACATTTGTTACTGTTAAGTTACTCCATTCTATTCACCCTTCATTTACGTCTTTCTTTTTGAGTTATTGAAAGTGTAGTTAAAAACAACTTACATTGTCAGATGTGGAGAACACCCCATAAGGAAGATTCTGGTATGAAAAGTCAGAAGCTGCATCTACTTTTATGAAGGACATTTTCTGATTGTCTCTGCTGAGCCACTCAGTTTCCTATGGAATGTAAAGGACTGAGTAGAGTTAAGTGCTTCCAGACCAGTACATATGGGTCCATCCTCCTCCCACAGACCAGCCAATCATACAACACCAACAGCATCCGCCCTGCTCCAGACCTCTGGTTAATTCATAACAGTCCTGAAATGACTAAGCAAAGGTTTAAATCTATTGAACATTCCCCTCGTTTGTTTGCAGTGGAGTTTAACAAGGAGGAAAACCAACCAGCCTAAAGAGAAATGTAGAGACATTAGCGAGGATGTGTTCAGCAGAGGAAAATATAAAAATGTGAATGATAGAAACAGTAAAACCATCATGGTTGGTGTTTGGTTTTAATTTTACCTGTCAGGATTATCTAAATAATTCACAGAAGCAGCTGTTTATCACACTGACTTTTTGTGTATTAAAAGTGCTTTATGAATACGCTTAACTTGATTTTAAACACTTAGTAATAAATCACTAACTTACTTGAGCATTTCTCTATATATGCATGATTTTCTTGATCCTCAGTCTTGAACTGAAAATCTGACTTTCGAGAATCTGTTTCATCTCAGATAATAAATTCTCCACGTTAATGTCTGGAGCAGAAATAGCTATTAACCCAGAACCGGTTTTACAAAAACATCCAAAACTTTTCAAAGTTTACACAACACGCCACAAGAATAACTCAAGGTTTCAGGTTGACCCTGGTTCAACATCTCCATCATCTTATCTACAATTCCCCTCTGAGCTTTTCTAGACCTGCTACATTTTTAATCTGTGCTTCTGCGGTTTGGTTGTTGTTGTGGGAATCTGACTTCCTCCGTCAGTTCAATTCAGACTCTGTCTGCCAAATGAAACCTTAATATGACGGGAGAGGCTTTGGTTTACTGAAAACAAGATCAAATTTATTAAATTCCACTAACATCAAGTGCAATTATTTGCTATTGTAGACAAAAACGGAGAGATGGTCATAAACAATGTTTTAGTTTATTCCTTTTTATTTAAGTGAGTTTTTAAAACAACTGTGAAAGGGTCTTTGGTTTTTCCTCTTACCTGTATGTTCGTGTACAACCCAGTAGGTGGCAGTAATGTGCACATTAGCTGGTTTGAAAGCTTCACTTTGCAGCAAATCAGCGAGCACACAAAGGAGGCGTGGAGAGTATGGCAGGTGGTTTTAGCATAAAATCCACTTCGTCTGCCCACCAATGCATATATGGTAGATAAGTAAAAAAACTGTTGTAATGTTAATTTAATATAGCTGCATTTATATTCTAGTTGTACACTGGACTAGTAAAGAGAAAGAAAAGTGTGTTTCCAGCGTCTGACTGTAAAAATGGAGATGAGTCCAGATTGAAGCTGGAAGCATTTTAGATGCCCAAAACCGGTTCAGTGTGAACACATTAAATATCTGCTGAAGGTCACATCCCATGAGTCTCTTTGCTCTCCCGATGACCTTTGACATAGAGGCGTCCACTGTAAGCCCAGCTGGATGGTGATGGACAAAGTGAGGTTGGACTTGGTGGTTGCTGAATAGAACTGGATCATCAGGGTCTGTGACAGACAGAAGACAAATTTAAAAAGCTGGAAAATCCGGGATGTTCTGACAAGATGCAATAATTATTTAAGATATCAGCAACGTCGTTACTCAAAATGCTGTTTAGAAATATTGTAAAAAGAATTTAGATTTGTCAAAATCACAGTTCTATATATCTTTATGTTTATTTCCTTATTTATTAGCTAATTTGCTTTTATGATTTCTACCATTTATTTTGCACCAGTCTCATTAAAAATACATTTAAGATACGTTTTATGTTGATGTTTTTCACGATATCTTTAACTGGAATCATGCTTAGTCCTACTAAGAAAGGAAGGGCCGGACTGGGAGATTTTTCAGGCCAGGAGTCAGTCATGTATCCAGGCCACCCTGGGCTTGCCACGCATGCATGTTCCCACACATGCATGTTCCCACGCATGCATGTTCCCACACATACATGTTCCCATGCATGTTCCCACACATGCATGTTCCCACACATACATGTTCACACACATACATGTTCCCACGCATGCATGTTCCCACGCATGCATGTTCCCACACATACATGTTCACACGCATGCATGTTCCCACGCATGCATGTTCACACGCATGCATGTTCCCACGCATGCATGTTCACACGCATGCATGTTCCCACGCATGCATGTTCACACGCATGCATGTTCCCACGCATGCATGTTCCCACACATGCATGTTCACACACATACATGTTCACACCCACACCTAAATGCATGGGCACAAGCAAAACGCATTTATATAAATAAATCATTTAAAAAGTTAATAATAATAATAATAAAGTGGTGTGTAAATCAGTGATTTTAACTTCCCAGTCCTTATCTTAATTTAAAGGTTAAACTTATATAGGCTCCATATTTACACTGTAGACTGATGTGTGCAGCCTCAAGTTCCTTTAGGGGTTTAAACTTTAAACAAAAAATGTTGGTACAAGTATATTATTAAAATTAAAAATATATATTTAACCTTAAAATAATATTTGTGCCAACATTTTGTGTGTACGTGTTTTGTTTTTATTTTTATAACTTACTTGTAATCTTTATTTTAATGGCAACAAGGGGCGACTGAATAAATACATCTGTTACTTTGCTGCCTTTCTCTTTTTGTCTCCCTCTCTGTTTCTTTCACCCCGTCAGACACCCGAACCGCTTCTCCTCACTTCTTGCACGGCTCGCTTGTTGCCCTAGCTGCTCTCACCAGGCACAGACCACGCCCCTTCCTCCACACCTGTGTGGTTGATACGGACGTTTTGGGTCTCAATCGAAATAAACCAATCATCTTTCCCTCCTCACATGCTGCTGGCCTGACTGCCTCCATGGTCCCAGCGCTGGTCTGTCTATCTGTTATTCGCACTGCAGGCAGACGCAGAGACGCAGGCCAGCAGCCCAATATTAGGCCGGCAGGCCAATATTAGGCCAGCAGGACCAATATTAGGCCGGTAGGTTAATATTAGGCCGGCAGACCAATATTAGGCCGGCAGGCCAATATTAGGCCAGCAGGCCAATATTAGGCCAGCAGGTTAATATTAGGCCAGCAGACCAATATTAGGCCGGCAGGTTAATATCAAGAACCAGTTTATTTATATAGCGCCAATTTACAACAGGTGTCGTCTCAAGGCACTTTACAAAAAATCAATTAAAATCAAGGATACATTCTAACAAATCAATTTGAAAAAGTTTCCAATCTAAGGAACCCCAGCAGATTGCATCGAGTCATTGACTTGCAGCATTCACTCCTCTGGAATCAGCAGACAGAAACAATGGCTTGTGT
>JAVLVB010000618.1:332400-344454 GCA_032876305.1 Orestias chungarensis | reverse complement strand
TATATATATATATGTGTATGTATATATATATATATGTGTATGTATATATATATGTATGTGTATGTATATATATATGTATGTGTATGTATATATATATATGTATGTGTATATATATATATGTATGTGTATATATATGTACGTGTGTAGGGATGTACACGTTAATAGTAAAAAAATAAATATATATATAAACAGTCAACTAATTTGATTCATCTTTGTCTTTTTTCCTGTTAATCTCAGATCAGAGATATATAGATAAAATCAGTTATTTAATGTTTAAACTATAGATATACTGATCAGGACATTTTTTAAGACTGACCAGTCATTAAAGAATATCCAGTACTACGCCAGTACTTCATTAAAAGGTCAATCCCGAGACAAATACTTTCCATGCATGGGATAGACCCTTCATCCTTTAATGGTAATTATCATGTTAAGACAAAATGTACCATAAAGCTAGTAGTCGTTCTTAGGTAGCAATACAATTTAAGTAGTATTTCTGCTACTTTCTTGGTCTCTCTGCTATGTCATTAGCTGTTTGTAAAGTGCACAGCAAATCATCTTACACATACAGCATGCTAGAACAGTCACTATGAATGTTACTCAGAAGGAAAAACAATGAGTTTTATTGAACAAAAGCATAAGCATTAACCCACCCTGTAGTTTAGCGAACCATGAATTCCAAAATACAAATAGTTCATAATAGGGGAGGCTTGCCTGCAGCGCATTACTGCACAGCTTGATTGGGAGTGCACCCCCACACGGTATCAGGAGTTAAGTTTCATCGGAGATGGCAGTATAGATATTTGTTGGGACAGCCCAAATTTAACCCTAATCTAGGGACAGCATGCATGCTGGGAACAGTTTGTTTTTAAAAAACAAGCGTTGACAGAATCTCTTAAATTGAAGCAACCCGAATATTTGTTGTGTCAGGTTTGAAAACTATTTCTTGATCCTTATGCAATAAGGATAGTTTCCCTACCATTTAATCCTGGAGTAGAAAACTAAAGTCATCCATTCGATATCTAAGCATCATGCCTGTTTTTACCTGTTCTTAACTAATTTAAAATTACTCCTGCTCTTTACAGGAGTCCATTGAGAGTGCTAACACTACCATTGAGGATGAGGATGTTAGAGGTAAGACCTCCTGCTCAAAGCTTGTCTTCTCTTTAAACTCTTGTATCTCTTGTGTGATACATCATAATGTATTTTCAAATGTACCTTCCTTCCCTGCTTTTTGGCCACTTTGTATGTTTTACTTAAAAATACAAAATTGATCAAGTAGGGAGACTGCAGAGTTTCTGTTTGTCCCTTACTAGATAAAGATAGTCATTTGTGTTAAACCCAGCCTTAATAAGCACATTTGGGGGATTTGAGACCATGTATTGGAAATGTGTTGTGTCTCTATCAGAATCCCTGGAATGAAAGTGTCCTTGTTCTATCAATTCACATGAGGGTTTTGCCCGGCGGGAACTGACAAGTCCCTAACGAGCAAAATATGCTTTCTTTAGGATTATTGTCCTTCATATAGATTTAACTTTATCTATGTAACAGAGACCTATATTAATGTTTTTGATTCTAGAATTCAGTTATTTTAAGGTCAAGGGGGACCAATACGGACTTTTTACGGTTAAATAACTGTAAACAAATGTTTTCACCATTGTCTTCACCCAGTTTTATACCGACCTTATCGAAGCCTGGCTTCTCAAACTGTGCTGTGGTGTATCACCATCTCCATCTATAACAACTCCGTAGTTATATTAGTTACTCCAACAACATTTAATTTCCGTTTGGTATAAAGAAAGTATTTTTGATTTGATTGATTTAAATCAGCTAAATTCCATGGCAACTTCTTAAACGACTTTTCAGAATTGTTGTCAGAAATCATGTCAAATACGTCAGGAATCTTTATTATTTAGGGTTTTACTTTAGAAGTCAGTTGCCCCTAATAAATTGTTGGTTAGGTATGGTACCTTGTAGTAACCTTATATTATTATTTGTCTTATATGTTTCAAAGTTGAGGATTTTTGACAGTATTTCTGATCATAAGCCGGTTTTATGTGACATCACTCTGTCCAGCTTTAAACTTCCTCTTGAAAGGAATCGCAAATTAAGAGTATATTGATCAAAAACATGGTGACATAGAACAAAAAGGCATTTTTACAAACATCCTTTCATGTGTTTAGACTTACTTCTGTGTTTTAAGTTTATTCTCCAATCACTGTATGCCTATTGGAGCACTGATTGTCACCATAAAAGCAACTCTGTAACCACATGGAAAAAGCATCCCAACCTCTGATTGTTAGCTCCTGTTTTTATGAAAAAAAATTATTTGAAGTTGGAAGTTGACATATATAGACAAAAGGCTAGTTGGTACTTTATTTGCTCACATTTGCAAATCAGCCAATCAAGGATCGCCAGTCATTTGATTCAAGGAACACCCTAAATGTGAGCTCCTTGGTAAGCAGTAAGATGGTTTCCACTGTGTGTATAAATGCTTATTAGATCTTGCTAATGTTGAAAATCATGCATCAGTCAGTTCCAAGTGCTTTACAGGAGGATTTTAGCAATTCATGGGAGATTGTGTTCCCTTACCTCCACAGGCACAATAAACCATATAAACATGTTTAAGAGAAAAATGTGTAATTGTTATTTAATGTCAGTTTTAAGTAGTTTATCTTATTTTTATTAGAGTCTCGGTTTACCCCACCCTACCTGTTTAGACAGTTTACAACCAAATTTTCTCAGTAGCAACACTTGTTCGTGTGACACTCTGTCTGTAAAACAGTTTCTGTATCTAATTATTTGTTTATTGAATGTGTAATCAATAGGTGTGCCTGTTTATGGTCTTGCTAACTATGAAATTAGGATGAAGGGAGAAAAAAATTTAATAAAAGAGGAAGTTTGTGTTCTAACTATCTGTTGTTGTTTTTTTACTAAAGTTTAGATGAGATTATTTATGTTTGTTAAAAATCTTACAATCAAAACTGTTTATCTGCATTAAGTATCTGTACTGGGGGGCCAGATCTACACCCTAGCCTCAGGTGTTTGTTGTCAGAATACATGAGCACATGCCTCTTTAGTTTTCTTTGGAGACAGATGTTTTCAAATAACATATGTCTTCCATATTTTCTCTTCACTTTTTTTATTTGTTCTGAGCTGGTTAAGAAATTAAGCTTTGAACAAATTGTCATTTCCTGCTCATTTTGCTTGTATTTCTTTATGTTTACCATATTTCCATTTCATTTTCTTTGTCATCCATGCTGCATTTTGTTTACCATCCTTCTTAACATGTTCTTCTCACGCCAATCTTCGGGTGGTAGATTTGGTAATCTACCACCCGAAGCACCTGAAATACTCAGCTTCTCCCCCCTTGCTTTCACATTCTTCCTCCTCGTCCTCCTCCTCTTCCTGCTGGTATTCTCCAAGTGTTTGGCCCAGTTGTGAAGAATGCAGCCAATACATCCTATGGTCACTGATGGCTACCTATTTACTCCTTTTCATCACATCCGTCTTCCTGGTCTTTTTCTCTGACCACCTATCTGCACGCCTCTGCAACCCCAAGTACACCCCCACACAGGGCTCTGGCCCCCAGCACAGATCACCCCTGACCAACCAAGGCCCTATCGACTCCCACTGTGTCTTTCTAAAATAGTTGGAAAGTAAATGGAAACTGAGCATAAGTCATTTTAGCTTACGCACTAATAAAAAATAACCAGCAAACAAAAAAAATGTGATGGTCCTGTAATACTTGTCAACTGCTTCCATTTTCCAAGTCTAAATACGTAGAGAGAAAAAAAAATATGCCTTATCTCCCATCTTTGAAGAAGAAAGGAAGATTTCCTTAAAATAAATGATATTTTTAACTGCAACTATTACCCTTCAAAATCCTTTACAACCCTCAAACCTTTTCACCGTTTCTTTCTTTTTAACCACAATTTTGTATTTATGTAATTGGGATTTTAATTTACTCAAAAAAAGTATTTCACCTCTGTGAAGGGAAAATAAAAGCTTTTAATTTTGTTGACTGCACTGCTGGGTGTCTGTCTGTTTTGGCCTCTCTAAACTAGTTCTTCATAGAAACGTATTTATATTCTGGGCACAAAAAAAATTATTAGGATAAAACACTTCTATCACTCATTGTATGCTTGAAATCGATGAAGCCCTCAAGTTGTCCCTACGCGAGATCACTTCAAAGTGATCTCGTTTAATTTGACAGTTTTCAACCACCTGTTTTATTAAGGACATATTTCCTAATTATTCCAAAAATGTGTGTGGATGTTTTGGTGATCTTAGCTCTGCATTAAAAAATTTAAGAAAGTGTCATAAAAGTAGTATGAAGGTTTCGGGTCTGTTTTCAGTGCAGATAAGATGATGGAATTGTTGCATGCATATTACTACTGGTTTAAAAGATGTGTAGTTTCAGTTTGTCTACTCTGAATAAAGCCACATTTTACTGATCTAAAACTCTGAAAAAATAGTGTGACAGCGCCACTCTTTGGATAGAATTCGCCATAACAAATTGAACAGCTAAGCATTACATGAGTAATAGTTAAGAAAACCTAATCACTCTCCAAACAATCACTCTCTAAGTACAAATAAAGTGAAACTGGCCCATTCCATTTCCATATGATATAGGTTTGGGATTACAACATGACACTTTTACATGAGCCTTTATGTCATGTGTTTTCCTTCCTAGCTGCTCTCAAATAGGGCTGTACCTAACGACTATTTTAATAGTCGACTAATCACCGGCTATTGAAACGATTAGTCGACTAATCGGATAATTATTCATTTTTTCTTGAATTTAGTATGAAATTGCTTTAGTTATGTGGAAAATGATAATAAACACAAGAAAGATGGGTACTTCAATGAAATATGCATCTTTTATTCAAGTTTGCTGCTGATTCATACAAAAGGAAATAAAAATGTCTTATCTGACCCCAGTTAGGCCCAGTGCTCAGTCAGTATGGACGTATATCCAAAAATAAATAAATCTCTGTCCATTTTTTTAGGACAGGCAAAGAGGTTTTTTAAAAAAGTATTAAATAAAATCAAGTAAACATTTTTTCCTGTAAACCAACCAGCAGCAAAGCAGTAAATAAAACAAAGTGCATTTTGTGAGGTACGTTCAGTGGTCAACTGCAAAACAACTTTACAATTCTCAACATTCTGAAATCTAACGGTTTTAACCACTGACTTTGTAGATACAAATTCATGTTGTAAGCACAGACTCTTGAACTGGGCTATCATCCATTGAAACCCGGCACCAACGACCACAGGGGTGCACGTTTGCTTCTTTTCTAGAAAGTAGTCCAGAAAGGAGGTGGCTCCCTTCGACGGACTGCATGTGTTTAATTTAAAATACGTTTGTCAGGCACAGTCAGGCATAACGTTAAAGCTCTTTTAAAGCAAAAAAATGCTTACAAAATGTATATTGTACACCTAAAACAAAACGTGTTGGTGTGAATTTTGCTTGAATCTTACCGAAGCGAGTCAGACTCCGTTTCAAGTGCCCGACATGCGTACTTTTTAAATGTTCGATATGCAAGGTCTGCTTTGCAAACCTTGGAAGTAATATTTTTATTCACCGCATCCAGGCAAAAATGCTCCCTAACTTTAGAATTTGTTGTACGTGTTACTAATGTGTTGGACACCCTACTGGCAATACATTGTTTCCATACACAAATCCCATAGAAAATTACCAGCTACATGATCATGGTAGAAAACCAGGAAATATTTTCCTTTCAAGAATCATGGAATCCTGTTCACAGTTGCTTCTGAAGGGCATCTTTAAGTAGGTTTAGAGTTAGGGTTTCACCCAAGTTTCATCCACAGGGTGAGAGCCTAATGCCTTGCATAAGAAATGTTGGTCCCAAGTCTTTGTAGCTATTTTCTCTGAACAAAGTATTTTTTACGATGCCATAAACACTACAGGACCAATAGAAATTACATCACTGTTCTGGTCTCCTGGATTGTATTGACATAAAGTCTGAAGTAAATGCACTGAAAGTTATTTGTTTGAACTGTGTAATTATAACCTCTTAGCATTTTGCAAAATAATAACAATGTCAAGTAAATTATTTTTGCCTAAAATGTCACCATTCACTGAGTTTAGGCTTTTCTCCACATTGCTCATAAATTTCCTTTTGAGGCTTTGAGTTTAGCTGAATTAGCCCCAGTAAACTTGTCTTGTTTTTGTTTGAGAAGTAAAGTCCATCCAGAGTTGGACAGTGTTTAGCTTTATCAGCTAATCACTGTGGTGTTGGACTTAAGCTGGACACTTTCTGTGTTTACCCTGCTTCTGTGTCGACCTGTTTATCATTAGTGAAAAAGCTGGTTTGGATCTTTCAGCAGAAGCATGTCTCAGCTGTCAGGAGTTAGTCTCTTAGTTGTCATTTTGGGACTTGTGGCCTTCCAGCAGACTTTCAGTGTGGAGTTAGCTGGAAACAACACTGAAGCTGTTCAAGGTATGATGATGTGTCCACAAACTTTAACAGCCTGTAATGTTTGCATTCATTGTCTCCTAGCTTACCTCTTTAGCATTTAAGGTAATGTTGATGTTAAGTTATGCCACCTTCACCTCTAACTGGCCACTTCTTCATTCTTCTCCATGTGCCTAAAACAGATATTAGCTTCACTCCCTGAACATGATTGTGATGCTGTAATGTTGGCTTGGTGCTCTCATAAAGCTTAAATTCCAGCACGATTTGTGTTTGTTCATGTTACCAAACACTTTCTAATTTTCTTCAGTCTCTCTCTCAGCCCGTAAGCAAGAGATCATTAAAGTGACGGAGCAGCTGATTGAGGCCATCAACAATGGCGACTTTGAGGCCTACACGTAAGTCCAACTTCACATTTGTTTATTTGTGTTATTTTAACTTCCCATCTTGATTCAAGTTAGTGTGGATTGGAATTAGTTTTCTTATGAAGTGCCTTGGGATGTCGAGTTGTGATTCGGCACTATATATGAAACTAAATTGAATTTAACTGTTTACAACTCTGTGACTGCTCCTTGCTGTTTCAGGAAGATTTGTGATCCTGGCCTTACATCATTTGAGCCTGAGGCTTTAGGAAACCTGGTCGAAGGTACCGAGTTCCACCGCTTCTACTTTGAAAATGGTAAGCATTATCCGGAAATTATTGGGGGAAGGTTTAATGTTGTTTTTTTTTGTCCATCATTACTTGTGTACAGTGAACCCCTAGTATATACAGAGGCTTTGATACAGAACTGTCCACAAATAACTAAAATCTGTGATTACTTTAGACTTTTTCTAAAACTGTTTGTAGCTACAGCTCTTCAAAGCCCTTGAGAACATAAGGCACCACTGTATTGACTGTTTTTAAACACGAACAGGTCATAAATAGTATTTAACCTTTCTATCTCAGCTTCCCAAAACTGCATGGACTGCAATAATAGGGGAGATGTTACATTCTTTGGTTGAAGAAACCTTCAGACCCTCACCTTCCGTCAGGGGTGCTAGTGTTGGAGTTGGTTCTGTATGCGGTGTGGTGCTGATGGAAAGCTTGCCGGGTTGATGTTTCCTTAGTAGGTTCTGTCTGATATCCCTGAATACATACGGTCTGTGTTTTTGTAGCTCTTTCTAAGGGGAAGCTGCCCATCCACACCATCCTGCTAAATCCCCATGTTCACCTTATTGGGGACGAAGCAGCCTGCATTGCCTACATCCGCCTCACACAGTACATCGACGGCAATGGTATGCCACGCACCATGCAGTCAGAGGAGACCCGAATTTGGCACCGTCGCGATGGCAAATTGCAGAACATCCACTTCCACCGCTCTGGTTCACCCACCATTCCTACCAAGTACGAGCAACCTCAAAGTACAACAACAAGGCAACTAATCTAGTGAAAAGGTGTTTTATCTAACATTCATGTGCCCTTTGTTGCAGTTGAGGTGACCTTTTGGAACAAAAACAGCAGTCAGCTGACCAAACCCCATGTGCCATGTGACCACTGGATCCCTAAACCAGTCCCTGCCATCATTGCCATGCTTTGCTAGAGTTCCACCCCTCAATTTACATGTTGAGCACTAACCAACACGAGTCAAGTGAGGGATCTATCATTTTGTAGTGAGAATGTTTGCTGTTTATATCAGTAGCATGTTTATAATCTGAGATTTACTTTAAATTCTTTTAGTTTTGTATTTCTTATTAGGAGTTTTCACTTTTATTGGTAATTGTAAGATGTAAAAGTTGTTTTTTTTTTGAGCATTCCACATATTCATATATTGTTATGGAACACTGGGGAAAAATTACTAAAATGTTACACACCTGTAACTGTTTTTTAATAATGTATCTTTTCAGCTCTGGTATCTGTTTTAGCTCAGACTCATGCTTGCTTTGCTTTAATAATGAATACAGCAATTTTCTCAACTTTATGAATAAAAATTACACTTGCAAGTCTATTTACTAGAAAGACTAACTGCTTGTACACAGGGAAATTCAGTAAAACCTGGTTTCTTGTCTGCTTTAACTGATGCAACTTTTGACCAGTAAATGAAGCTTATTCTGTGAGAACATAACTGACAAAAAGTTTATGAGAGTTATACAATCAGATATTTCATGTATTTCATGATGTGAATGTTTTCTCTTCCAATTTATTACATGTTATATTTTAATACTAATACTGTATTGTTCTTTCCTATGACTTTGTCTGAGACTTGTTTAGGCTCAGTTTTTCTCTCCTTTATGATTAGTCCCTGCCAACCTTCCCTGCACCTAGTCTGCACAGATTTATTCTGATCACATATCCAAAGTAAAAGTTCACATCACCTTTTAATCAGTCATTTAGTTAATTTAATAGGGTGTATAAGCACAATCACCAGTGCCCTAATTATGATTAATTACTGTCATTGTGGTGACTTCATTAGATTAAAGGGAGAAATGTAACAAGGTCAGTGGGTGAGGCTTATGGATTGATGCTTTAGATATTTGACTTATTTGGTATTCACGTCACATATTTGTTTTTATCTTTCTGCAATAAATTCATGATACATGGATGTCTAATGTGATGGGACAAGTTTGATGTACATGGATAGTAATATAAAATAAAATTCAATTTAGGCCAACTGACTTGACGTGTAGGTTTTTTGTTTTTGCTGAACAATTTCATCGATTGTATTCACTATTTAAGCCTTCATGCACCAGGGTGGTGGACCATGTTCAAGATGGCTTTATGTACCATTTTCTGTTTTGACCTCAACCTCTTTAGTAGGTACCTGAAGTACCGATTTCTGTAAAGCTAAGCATTCTCAATCCATCCTCTTTTTAGTTAAAACCAGTTATTTTGTTAGGTAGTTTTGAAATTTGATATAAGAAAATTGTAGAAGAACATAGTCGTATTTTTTTTTGTAAATGCAGTGACTACCAAGTTACTATTCAAACAAAACTACGTACACCCATTTTATGGGAACTTCTTGTCTTCCCATTAAAACTGCTCATTTGTGTTGATACCAAATCAATATCTCTTGCTCCATCACAGACACAGAGGTACAAACATGGGTGTCATGTTGCCTCCACTGCTCTTTCGTGTGGCTTCACATTGTTAAATAAAAGAAAAATCCACCTTTAACTAACTGATCTCCCAGTCTGTGCTGTGAAAGCTTTGCAGACATTCCAGAACATGTCTGGTATTTATGCAATCTAAATATGAACGTTATTCTTTGTTTGTGGAGGTCCACTAGCTATCCATAGCTGAGCACATCATATTCAGGTCACTGATGTTAGCCAAAACAGGGTTGAATAAAATGACTAATGGAACTCTCTCCCTTTTCACAATTCACTCGCTCCAGTCAGCAACAGCAAGGGATAGTCTCTTTTTTGCCATCTTTGATATTATACAGTATCGAAATATCTCTTTTCTATACCCTCACTCACCCAGTTGTTTACAGATGCAATCAGATATAGCCCTGCGCCATCAACTGTTTAAAAAAAAAAAAAGGGGGCGGGGGTTAACTCTATATTTAAATGTAATAGTACATTTTATTTATATAGCACTTGGCTGAAAACTCAAACAAGCTTGGACATTTGTTTGAAAAGATTTCCACTGTGTGTGAAGTCCATTTTTGAACCTTGAGCCTGCATATGTGCATATGCATTTCTCCAAGGTCTTCAGATCCTGCTGTTGGAGAAATACATAAAAAAATTCAAAGCAAATGAGAATAGCACTAGACATTAAAAACTGGATTTGCATAAAACAGTGCATTAATTACACAATAATAAGAGCTTTGAGAAGGGTGGGTTTTCAGGTATGCTTTAAATGTGGATAGGTCTTTACAGTTGCGGATGATGTTGGGGAAAGAGTTCCAATGGTTGAGGGTAGCTATGTATAAAGCTTTGTCAGCCATGGTCTGGTGCTGGGTTCTAAGTGGTTGAGACTGGGGGTTGGCATCTGAGGAGCAGAGGCAGGTTGGTGAGGTAACATAAGCCTTGGTTATGAACAAAGGGGAACTTGGAAGTGATCTCGCCTGGGGACAGGAAGCACTGCAGAAACTGCGAGCAGTGTTGGTGAGCAGAAGAGCAGCAGAGTTTTGAATGTTGTGGAGTTTTGATAAGGACCTTGGATGGTGAACCATGGTGTAGAAGTGGTGTTGCCAGTGCTGTAAAGGATTTGGGACAATAATTAGGATGTCTGATTTGTCACAGTTGAGTTTAAAGAAGTCTATCATCCGTGATTTTATCTTAGCAACACAGCTGGTCTGTGTGGAGTAGGTAGAATCAATTAAGGATTTGGTGGAATTGGGGGACAACTTGATAGAGTAGTGGAGAAGAAACAGTTATGGCAGCTGATCAGTTATTGCCTGTTTGTAAGATATTACTGTAGCCAAGAGAGGGTAGTGCCGGTGATGTTGAAGGATTCCAGGCAAAGCAGAAGTCTGGCTGATGTTCTCAAAGGCTATTGAGAAGTCCTTTCCAATGATTGTCGGGAATCTATTGAAAGGAGGACATTGGTCACTTTAAGTGGAGATTGGTTGGGGATGGAGGTGACAGCAGTTAGTTTCAAAGGTTTGGAGGACTGAACAACTCCTAAAATAAGAGGGAAATGGGTGAAGGACAGTGTTTTATACATTTAGATTGGATAGCGTACAGATGACAAGTGGAGTTTCTCATGCTTGCATTGAGTTTGGACAGCTAAACTAGGGATATGGGTAAGAACTGAGATGGGGACTGAGTTCTGCAATGGGAGATTTATGTGTTAAAGATGAGAAGGTGGTAGTGGTAATCAGATACTTTGTCTATTTTATTTTGGAAAAATGACAAGGCAATTTCTCTTACTTATTATTCTTGGGGTTAGATCAGTTTGAGTATGAGGTTTGAGTTTTAGGATGACTGAGTTGAAAGTACCCTTGTACCTAAGAACCCAGTCAGTGCAGGCTTGGTAATGGACAGTTAATCTAGTTTTCTTGAATAGTCTTTGTAGTTTACCCTTTATGGATTTCAAATGGTGGATCACCCATTTGACTCACAAGGTCAGAGGGTTTATAACAGTGAAGGGGAGGCAGACATTGTAACAAAGGTCAGGATCTACATTTTAGCTTTATAAAGCATACTCTCTGTTTGTCCGTTATATAGATATTCAGGATATTATAGTGTGAATTGATCACAAAATCCCCATCAAAGCAAAAAAGCACAAAAAGCCCAAAGAACCAAAAGTCAAACTCACCTAGAGGTTGATACCAACCCAATCTAACCAAAACAAGAGTTGAGAATTTTAAGAAATCAGAACTAAAATGCGGAACCAGCCTTCAAACCAGAACCCCTGAAACACAGCTATTCCCACTCAGAAGTGAATCTACACCCATGCCAAGTTTCTCCTCTATGCATGTTGCATTAAAACAAAATAGTCAAGAATCAAGAATCAAGAATCAGTTTATTTATATAGCGCCAATTTACAACAGGTGTCGTCTCAAGGCACTTTACAAAAAATCAATTAAAATCAAGGATACATTCTAACAAATCAATTTGAAAAAGTTTCCAATCTAAGGAACCCCAGCAGATTGCATCGAGTCATTGACTTGCAGCATTCACTCCTCTG
>JAVLVB010000618.1:291424-328482 GCA_032876305.1 Orestias chungarensis | reverse complement strand
TGTGTGTGTGTGTGTGTGTGTGTGTGTGTGTGTGTGTGTGTGTGTGTGTGTGTGTGTGTGTGTGTGTGTGTGTGTGTGTGTGTGTGTGTTGAAGTCCTCCTTGACTTCCCCAGATTGGTTCATCTCAGGGCAGCATATTCAGGTGTCCACACTTCTAATGGATCATCTGAGTCCTCCTGCAGGAGAGAGAGCTAAGACCGCCTGACCAATGGTTCCCTCAGGTCTGAGCTCTACCCCTCGCATCACGCTGTTTTATTAAAAATTAGGGAGTATACAGAGTCAGATAAACATTCACATTTGATTTACACAAACTGTTTCATAAACCTTTATTCCCGTGCCTCGCTGGCCTTGATTAATCTGCACAAAGAAAAAAGGGAGTGAAGTTTCGCTCCCTGGTATCACATACTTTAACTGAAAGTTTTAACTGCTGGGAACCGACTGATGTTCTCTTTCCCATGTTACCTTCATCCAGCTTCCAGAGAGAATAAACAGGCCTTATCAGAAAATGTATACCTTTTATTATATGCAAACACTTTTAGTATTAAAAGAAACATGAATACCTGAAAGAACCATGAATATAAATGATTACCTTTCAACAATTCCCCCTTTTGAACTCTATTAAGAGTTCAACAATTTAGTCTCTACAAAGCGCGTTACTGGCCGACTCATCATCTCCTTCTGCGGCCAACAAGGGCATCATGACTCTTGGGTCCTGTTTTTTAATCATGGAGGAGATCAGTCGGACAGACAACGAGCTAATACATGGTATGCAACAACAACCACCCGTTACCAATATAGCTATGAAAACTGCTAAAGATATTGAAAGAGACATTACCAAAGTCTGGCACACATTACCCGTCTGGGACGCCCCGTGGAATGCCTATAGCATCTATGTAGGTGTTTTTAGTCAGATCAAATTCTTCACCTATGTCACGCTTACGTCGAATGGAGGTTTGGGTCACGGTTGTAGGTTTATTTACTTGTCCTAGTAGCATAATAGGTGTTATTAGTCTTACCATGTCGCACAATCCTTTAGTTTGGGTCGGTAATCTGGTTAATAGGGTGTTACCCTGCAATAATAATATAAGCCGGCCCTGGCCCAGGGACCCACCGAATTATCAGACACGTCCTGAATAACTGTTTGGTAGAATTCGCCATTAATTGATCCTACATCTTGGTCCGGTCTGGATTGATTGCTGCCTGTTCGATTAAAGCACGTGTAATTACCTGTTTCGGGGGCCTGGAAGGTTCCGGAGGCAGTTCTATTGGAGATAAACGGGAAAATATTTGATAGAGATGTACAGTTAGGCGGGCTTGCCATGCGATTTAAGTTTATCATACAATTAAATCCTACGGAATCTATCGGAAATAAGGGTGCCGGTGTAATGTAAAGAGATTATCTGGCCCTGGAAGATCATGGCCCTGGCACTTTCCTGAGCCTGACCTGTTAACCATTGCAACCACAAATTATCAGCGGTGTAACCAGTGTTTAATTTAACTAGCATAAGTACACGTCATATCCTCTATACGAGTTTTTTTCTTTCGCCCTCCGCAATTAATGACGTCGCATAAGTCAAAAGTCCATGCCGTGGTGTCGCCGAGTTTGTATTCTAGTTTTACCCCACCATGATTTTCTAAGCATTGATGCTTTTTATTCGCGTTCGAAGGTGTGTTCTGTTTGGTATGAGAGTGGTGTTCCGTGGTTTGATTGTTGTTATTAGCGGTGGCTGAGGTGATTATTTTGTAGATTGTTAATGTTATTTCTGTAAATTGAATCCCACAAGCCCAGAGCAAAAGCTATCATAATAATTGTCCAAAACACAATAAAGAAACAAAGGACTTGATTTGACATCGTGGCTCGTCACGCAGGATGGGTTGAGTGGGAGAGAAACTTCAACCACTATTGATGTCCTCTTCGACACTGAGGGTAGACTACCTCAGTGTCTATCTTGTGCTCACCACCAGGGGATTATTCTGCCCCTCCTGTCGAGGTGGGAGCTGCCGGGCACTTCTGTTGTATCTGGTGCTGGGATGTCCTCTCGGTGATCTGGAACGGACCCGTCCATCTTGGCTCCGACCACTTTCTTTTGATGACTTTCAGGAGGACCCAGTCTGTTTCTATGAGGTCGTCTGTGGTGTTTTCACGTTGGTTCTGCTCCAGCACCTGTTTGGAGAAAGCTAACACAAGGCTGCACAGTAATTTATAATATGAACGGTGAGTTAGTTTCATACTATCATTTTCTAAACCCAATAGCCTGGTGTGTGGTCCAGGGAACGCCCTTCCTGTTAGGAGCTCATGTGGGGTTAATCCGACTCTTTGGATTACTGAACTTCGGATGGACATTAGGGCTAAAGGTAAAGCGTCGACCCAATTCATTATGGTTTGTGATCAGATTGTGGCCAATTTTATTTTGATGTTTTGATTAATTCTTTCCACCTGGCCTTGAGAGGCCGGATGGTACACACATCCATGGCTGTGTTTAAGACCCAAAGATTTCTCCACCCATTTTAAGGTTTTGCTTGTAAAATGAGTACCATTATCCGAGTGTATTCTCTTTGGAAAACCATGCTTAGGAATCCAGTGATCGATCAACATTTTGCAAACGGATTTTGCATCTTCTTTGGTGGTGGGGATTGCTTCCACCCACCCCGAGTACCTGTCATCAACAACAAGCAGGTAACTGTGCCTTCTTACAGTGTCAATCATGTCGGTATAGTCAATCATAAATGGATGCCACCATTGTTTCAAAATTTCTTTCATCTGCCTTATTCTGACATGGCCGATACCATGGGCTTCAACAAACAAATCTTCTATGAGCCCTGGAGGAAATACTAATCTGCCCCTAGGACCTCTCCAACAATCTTCTTTACGAACTGCCCCTCTGTTCTTCCTTCTGCCATGTTGATGCATGCTGTGTAGGTGACGTTTGGCGCTTAAAGCTGTCATTGTAAAACTTTGTGAGATTACATGCTACCATGCTGTGTTGTCAAGACTTAGTTAGTGGGTGTCCCATCACTAAGTGTGCTGTTTTCTGTATAAGTTTTGCTATGCCTGCTGTATGTTGTGTGCATGGAGGATGTCTTTTTTCCATGTGATCCATTAGTACTGATACATAAGTCAGTGCCTTCCTTACTCCCCCTTTTTCTGAAACAAAACACCATTTACTGTGTGTTTTGTGACAGAAACAACCAAGTAAAACATAGAAGAGTAATCTGGAAGAGTTAAATCCGCTATGGCGCTAAATTAGTGTTTTAAAGCAGTAAAAGCAGTTTCTGCATGTTAGCCCAGACCTAAATGGTGTTCAAGTTGTTGATGTCTCGTGTGATATAAGCTGTGATATAGCTTCTGCTGTAACCTGTGAGACCCAAAAAAAGATAACATGTCCTTGACCCTCCGAAGCTTCGGGTCTGAGAGGATGCTTTGTTAATGTGTGGGGGACATGCTGATGGATCCCACAGAAATAATTTGTAGTTTATCTTTACTAACCTTCAGTCCATATTTACGCAAATGTTACAGAACCTGTTCAGTGGACAGATGAGGGAGTAGAGAAATTTTAACATGGCTGCAGCTTTTGGTTGGTCGGTCTTCTCCCTGCCATGATGTCTCATGTTGGGAATGCTGGTATCCGTCCAGTCTGTGGCTGCAAAGGAGCGCTTAACCACTCCCCTTGATTCTTTATCTTGATGCTCAGGATGCAGAGAGAGAGAAATGTGAGGAACAGCTTCATCTGACATCATATACTATTGATATTGTTCGTCTGTCAGCTCCACAGCAGCAGCCACACCCTCTCGTGCTATATTAATGTTATGTGATTCTATTTTCCTGTATTACCTTCAAAATGATGGTCGAATGAATCTTAATACCATTCAGTGTCGTTCCGGTCGTAGAACAGGTTGACATGGGGCATGTCTGGCAGAGTAGGGGCGAAGACTTTGAATCCAGGGCTTCCACAGCAAGTAGACAGAGTAGATGCCATACTGCTTTGGAACATCTGTAGAAAATGTCAGCATTTTCCTCACCCACAGGTTGAAGAAGGTATTGTCCATCCGAGAGCGGTTGACCACAGCAAAGAGAGGAGCAATCTGGAAAAGGCACAATTGGTCCATCTGGGCCGCACAATACAGAAGCTCCTAGTTTAATTAATAAGTCTCTTCCAAGTAAGTTCGCTGGAGTGTTAGGTGAACATACTAATCAATGTTTTAGTCTCTGTTTCCCCACTTCCACCGATATGAGAACTAGCACAGACGGACTCCGTGGAACCCCTGAGAAGCCCATTACCGACACAGTTTCGTCTGACAGCCGTGTCTGTTGTGGTGTTG
This sequence comes from Orestias chungarensis, assembly GCA_032876305.1. NCBI lineage: Eukaryota > Metazoa > Chordata > Actinopteri > Cyprinodontiformes > Cyprinodontidae > Orestias > Orestias chungarensis. The sequence goes on along the minus strand of JAVLVB010000618.1, from coordinate 324,162 downwards.
TAGTAATGGTGGAATATGTGGTTTCAGTATCAACCAAGAAATTTAGGTAGTCTTTTCCCACCTTCATAGGCAGCATGGAATCTGCTGCTGATGTTTTCCTCAGAGGTGTGTCAATATTGAGAGGGCGGGTACCAATCCATCTGTGAGTACTGCCCTGGAGGTGGAGCCAGCTGTGGATTAGGTGGAACCATCCACGGTGCAACCCCTGTTGGAGGATTGGGGCAGCCTCTCATCCAATGGCCTGGTTGTCCACAGTTGCAGCAGACATCCCCCTGGTAACCTCTGTTTCCACCCCTTCCTCTCGGTCCCGGCCTCCTCGGTCTCTGTCCGTGTTGACCCCTCCCATGTCCACCTTGTTCACGCCCCGAACCATAGTTCCTGTAATTAAAAGAAGGATATGGAGGCAGAGGAGGGAAGGCTCCTCCTTGCCATGAGTCATTACCATATTCATAAGGAGCAGATTGTGGAGCTGCAGACTGTGGAACTGAGGGAGGAGCAGCTTGCGCTCGAGCTATCTTTACATGTTCAGTTTTTTGTTTTTTTTTCAGGCTTCTTGCTCATTCTAAATTTTATTTCCTGCAGCTGCAGCATAAGCAATTGAGTTTGCATTTGTTCATTTCCCAAATTTTTCCTTCGCTCCACATCCTGTGCTGTTAACAAGTGTAATAAATGTTTTTCTCATTTAGCAAAATCAGCGCCTGGACAGCTTAATGTTTAGAATGACTATAAAAGGCTTTCTATTCTATTCTATTCTATTCTATTCTATACCAGGACCAGATTCATGCCGTTCTACAGGCAGAGCGGGATAAATTCCACTATACTATACTCCTTCTGTGGCCCAATGTTACCGAACGTTTTTTTTTTTTACTTTCCACCTATGAAGCCCCAACACTCTTATTGAGACCGGAGAGACGGATCAAGGAAACTTAATTTATGTGTGTGTGTCATTTTACTGACTCCTGAGGCAGAAGGAGAAAAAATAATAATCTAGAAAGAAGCCAAAGAAAAAAGAAAGACACAACTACTACTTTATTCATCTCTTCATCTCACCCTTGCTTTCTTTCAACAAACGTTCCACGTCCATTAAAAGAAATAATAGATGCCAAGGACCGGACCCCGGTTGGGTCCGTCCGATTTTATGGAAACCACACCCAAGGAGACAGCTCTACCGTTGCTTCTCCTGGCAATTAGCCAAAATGCTCATCAGCAAAGTGGAGGAGTACGCCAACTCTCGGTTTTAAAATTCTTTAATAAAAGCATCCCATGCTTTTATTTTATTACATTTTCACATGCATTTCATCTCATAACAACAATTTTAAAAGAATAGTTTCCAAAGAGCGACTCTTTTAATTTTATCCCTTCAATTAATTGTTCAACTTGTACAATGAAAAATTTTAATGACGTATTCTGTATCTACTTCATCAATTCATTAATCCTTTTTTTATCATACTAAATATGCAGAATTTAATTAAATAGGTTTCTGCTCACCTTGTTAAGTTGGGGCCCCGGATGAATGAACAAATGGTTCGATCCTAAAATCCGCTGTGACAACCGATCTGCATCACGTCGGAGTCACCAAATTGTCGGACTTACACCTTCCTTAAGTCCTGCTGCGTGGGCTTTCTCCCAACACCACTTTCTGCTGCTCTTTTCCATCTATCATCATGTGGCGGGTGCTCTGCCACCACAGTGCCCATTACGACCTATGGCGCTCTATTTCTGTATTCTTTTCCTGTTTATCCTTCCAACCTGACCTCTTAAGCCAACCTGCTTCTTTTGCTTTCTCACCTGCCTCTTCCTTTAATTTCTCCGCATCCTGCGCTCTATCCCCGGAAAATCTTCCCAGTGAGGCCTGTTCCTCCATATTCTTCCCCTGCTCTTTAACCTCTTTTTCTATCTTCCTTCTCATCTTTCCTATAACTTTCTGCCGTTCCTTCTCTGACACCGCAGTTTTTATTACACCTTCACTGCGATCATCCGCCACGAACCCCAACCATCATCATCTTTTTCTCTGTCAAATTCCCCTTCCATTTTATATTTTGCGTTTCACTATGTGTCATGTATATTATGCTGTAGGTCTGTATATTTTGCGTTTAACTATGTGTCATGTATATTATGCTGTAGGTCTGTATATTTTGCGTTTAACTATGTGTCATGTATATTATGCTGTAGGTCTGTACCGCGTCAGCTCATATAAATATTATCAAAGGTGATTAAACGTCTGACGAGGAACAGTTCATAAGAGTTATCTGATTGTCTGCGGAATCAGACTTAATATTAATTTTTTTCTAAATACCCGATCTATATCCCGAGATCAAGTTATTATATTAACTAATAGGTCTGTATAATACGGAGTCAGACCATTTATGTAATACTGGTTTCTAGTGCCTGATTTTATCTCGAGATCAGGTTATGTTTTAACTAAATTCTGGCCAAGCTCACACTTCAGTCAGCAACGTGTCTATGTGAGTTCCAAGCGCACACCGTATTATACACAGACACCAGAATTTTATATGTTCACAGTTTTGGTCATCATCTACCACTGTGACACTGAAGCTGAGCTGTAATATTCCTCAGCTGTTCAGTGCCAGGTGGAGATAATTAACATTTATACAAACATTTATTCATGCGGCCCATACCGAGAGTACTATAAGCTGAACGCCCTTTGGTGACTCTAATTCACGAAGCTGTTTCTATCCATACTATCCCAGCCATCCCGCCGTTTCCAAACGGTAGAGGGATCAACCTTCACGTCACGCAGATTCTTGCTTCCGCACTAGTCACCGTTTACTATATTAGTTCAGGTTCCCCAGTTCCCGGGCCTTTAACCCAGTTTCCCAATGCTTCGTCAAATCACTGTGTAAGTCGCCACTCTCTGAGAATCTTTATTCCTCTAATTCCAGGGACGGCGCCCTGTACTTGTAGTCAGGGCCCTGCCCATCTTTTAAATCTAATTCCAACCAGTAGGGACGCCGCTCTTTAATCAACACAGAACATTGCCAGACCCTTTAATTTACAGGCTTACACTACTAAGACTTCAGACACGGTTTATTTTGGTTTTAAGCCAATAGCAGATTTTGATTTAAACAGGCTCTGCTCTTACCTTTAAAAATGTGCGCGCGCAGCCCTGTCCGTTGTCTGTTCGCGATCAGCCCAGGTGCCGAATTTTTCGCCTTATCAGCCTTATCAGAAAATGTATACCTTTTATTATATGCAAACACTTCTAGTATTAAAAGAAACATGAATACCTGAAAGAAACATAAATATAAATGATTATCATTCAACAATAGATAGATAGATAGATAGATAGATAGATAGATAGATAGATAGATAGATAGATAGATAGATAGATAGATAGATAGATAGATAGATAGATACGTTTTGAGATTCACTTTATACTTCCATTTAGATGGCAACCCCAGCTATTCGTGTCATCAACCCAAATGCACCAGCGCCCTCAGCCTCCCCCTCAGCCTCAGCCTGGACCTCCACACAGCCAGAACACCCTGCCCGTCATCCAGGTTACCCCCTCCACAGACCGCCCTGCTCCATCACAGCCGCTGTGCCCTCAGCCTGGAGCTCCTCACAACCAGCCAAGTCCCAGCTGGTCCAGGGCCACTCAGTACAAGAGGAAGCACCGGCAGGACCTGACAGAAGTGGGAGCAAAACTGTCCAGGGTGCAGAGATTGCCTGTGTGCAAACTCTGCCAACAGCCAACCGATGGCTGTGGGAGAGTCTGAGCGCAGCTGTGTTTGTATGTCTTCAAGTGTAATCAAGGAATCACATTGTTCTTTACTATTTTTTATTAATTTGTTGCATTTTATTCAGAGAGTTAATGAATTGTGTGATAGTTTCATTAGAACAACTTGACTGATAAAGTTCTTGGAAAAAATGATAAAGTTCTTGGAAAAAAGTTTCACAGTAAGCAGAGATTTGAACAGGGTCTTCACAGATATTATTATTGATTTGAAGTTTAATAACACTGATAGATTTTTTTTTTTTTTTTTTCAAATCTAAAAAAATAAGATTTTTTTTCGACTTCTAACCATTTCTGTCTCGATCTAATGTACGCTTCTTTAGCTTTAGAAATCTAAATATTGTCCAGGTTCAGTTGTAAATGTTTTAATCTAATCTTTTGTTCTTCAGATATATTTTCTGGCAGAACATTGTTCAATGAGATAATTTCTTTTATTATTCCTGATTCTATGTTCCTTTCTCTTTTAGCAATTTCAACTTCAGTTTTTTATAAACATTTTTCGAAGTTCATATTTTAGGAGTTCCCAATTTTTACTAAATTCCTTCTGACTGCAAGCTGTATTCCAATACTTTATAATTATTTGTTTAATGTTTTCTTGTACAGTTTTATTTTCTAAAAGTAAAGAATTGAGTTTCCATTAAGTTGTAATTTTATTTTTTCCGTACTGGTTTAAATTATTATTTTTCAATTAAAATAAGCTTGTGGTCTGATAAAGGAGCTGGAAGAATCGCTGACTTAATTTCATCAGCTATTAAATCAAACACCAGCCAGAAATCAATTCTTGATTTGAAGGAGCCTGTTTTGTTTTGCCATGTAAATTCAACTTTGGTGTATTTTTTTGTCTCCATACATCATGGATCTGGCCAAAAGTTGATATAAAGTTTTCTAGAACTGTGTTTGGAGTTGTATTAGCCTTTGGAGGAAATCTATCTAATGCATCATTAAGAATTGAGTTGAAGTCCCCACCAATAATAATAATATTCATATTATGATATTTTCCATATAAGTAATTCACCCTGTTTCTTAATCTATCATAAAGTTAGTACTAAAGTTAGTGTTTTGGAACCCCTATTTCCACCTTTGTAGAGGACGTGATGATGGTGGAGGAGTACTAAACCTTTATGCTCAACAGACTGAACTGATGATGCAATAGTAAAGGAGTTTAATACAGGGAACAGAGCATGATTTGCAGGAACACTACAGAGGACAACTGTGGAACATTTAGAGGTGAAATATTATTCATAAAGTCAAATATTTTCTGTTTTGGTAGTATACGCATATATAGAAGACGACAGAAGACTTTTGTCATTTATTGATACAACTAATAAAACAAAATGTCCATATATGTAAGAGTGAACATAATACATCTCCTGAAGTTGTTTCGTAATATTGCCACTCCTGCTGATTGAGTAGTGCCATGTGCCAGCCATAGTTCGTCACCCCACTGACTTTCCCAGAATTTGGTATCATTTGCAGTTGAATGAGTTTCTTGAATAAAACAGAAATCAGCTTTAAAATTTTTCATATATAAAAAAGTTGCCTTACTTTGTGTTGTTCCTTGACCCTCGAGCATTGAGTGAAATAACTTAAAGAGAAATGCTACTAAGAGTTGTAGCTTCTAACCCTGAAAATTGAGTTGCAGGAAAATCTAACAAACTCTCAAGAAAGAAATTATTTAATAAATGGTGCTTTTTGATATGTAAACATGATTACTTAACTGTTAATTCTGGTATTAAAGATGACTTCTAGTCATTAGCAGGTTCAAGCTCTGGGACCGATGTAGAAGGTTTTTCCTTCTTCACATGCTTTTTCACCAGCGGCCACAGCATGTTTCTTCTCTGACGGTCCTCTGGAGAGAAGTCCTCCTTGAACCGCAGGTTGCTTGATTTCAGAAAAGATGACTGCTTGGCCGCCCTCCATACCGTATCCCTGTAATTTCTCATGGAGAATCACTCCTCGAGGACGTCCCTGCTTGTAACGTTACCCAGCCGGTGTACGCTGTCGATGACGTCTGGTAGTTTTTCTTTGCATTCCTGGCAAATGGAAATAACCTTGCATGTTCTCCTTTTTCATTTCTTCCCGAAAACCAAAAGTCCCATCTTTTTTTATAACGTGAAAGGTCGTGCAGCTTATTTTCCATTTGAAGCACCCTTTTTTAGGATTTCTCTACTCTCCTGACCGTTTCTGTTATCTTTTCTTGCATTTCTATCATTTTGGCATGGACATAATCCATCAAATCTTTTATATTATTTATGCATGCTCTCGTTTATCGTCAACTTTAAAGTTGCTATGATGTTTTCAGCGAAGTCATGGACTTACGTCGATTTCTGACTTTTAGCTTACATTTGTGTGTTTACCACTTGCAGCCATTCTTTGAAGTTTTCAGGATGTCTTTTAAAGCACAATACTTAACGAAGGCTTTAGAATAAATTTTTCCTTGCGTTAAAGTAGCAATAACAGCTCCCTATCCAGACAATATCGGGAGAGCTTGCAAAGAGTGACCACTCACACCGCCATTTTCTCAACTCTCCTACTGGGTAATGGTGATATACACAGCGAGTGACGTAATGACGTCGCTTTCCGTCAAGCACCAGTGTGTGGAAAAACAAACGGTTCTTTGTTGGTTCGCCCTTGAAACCAGCCGCGAACCGGCTCTAGCACTAGTACAGAACCAGACCTTGCTGGAAAATGGGGATTAAGTTAAATTAGTAGGGATAGAACCTTTGTGTTTTACTTGGGATAAACTTTGAGGTAGTCATTTCCTCCTAATTATACGAACCGTGCTGGTAAAGAATGACATCACTTCCTGTTAAGCACACGCACAGTTTTATTGTTTTTTTATGTACACACCGCAGCTGCTATGCCATCTAGCGTTTCTGGTGTATTTTTTTTTTTAGGTATTATTCACTCATACATGCCCGCATAGATATTTGCATTGTTAATATGGATATATTGATATCACCATTGAAACAAGATGCTCTTATCAAATTCATTTACAGTTTTGGACACCACAGGTTTTATTCTGTCACTGGATCGTACTCAAAGTGAATTGCTGAGGGCTCAACACAGATTATCAGCCTGGTCATTAAAACCAATTAAACAGGGCAGAAAAATGCAGCATGTCATTTTGCAATATTAACATTTAGATTTTCAACCCATTCAGGCACACATCCAAACACACACAAACCACTGTCTACTCAAGGTGCTGCATCTAAACTAAGAAAACCAACAGGATCTGATAATGACATTAAGAGATGCTTGAAAAACCTGGACACAAAGACAGGATAAGCTTAACACTTTTTGGACAGCACATCTGAAACAAATTGACTGACCTCAGGTCTTTTACATAGCCTCTTTTCGGAACCTTGTTAGGTTTTCTTTGAAATATAGTTTGGAGTCATGTTGCCCTCAAAAACAATTAAAGCATTGTGACAAATTGTTTTGATTTAAGTTTATTTAAACCAAATTTGATCCTTAATTTTGATTCCTTAGTTTTCCTCCAGAAGGTTGTAGGTTTAACTAAAAGATTATAAAAACATTTTTTACCTGAAGTATTTTTTTTCCCTAAAAATAAACTCTTTAGATTTCTGGCTAAGTGAGAACATTCTATTGGAACTGCACTTGTGGATAAGAACAACATACACGGAAGATACAATGTAATCCAAAAGACCTTTTCTAATTTTAAAGGGTAATGCTTGAGATTTTAAATTAATATCTAATTCAATGAGCCGTTTGGATTAACACAGTCCTGGCAAAACGTAGAGCCAAATTGCAAAAAACCTAAAACAGCTATTATTTCCAATCATCCTGAATTTACGCTTAAAACTACTACAGGTATTGACTAAAGAGTAGTGCACTGTTAAGCGTTTACTTTGAACTACTGTAGTTATTTGTAGTCAGTCTCTGGGGGTATACTAATTGGGTTTAAATATGATTTGTCAAGTGTGCTGACAGATCTCTCATAATCACTTTTTATAATGTATATACAGATACACAGAGGATGCTCTGCAATGCAACAATGTGAATGCACAAAAGACTTGACTCAAACTGAAATAACAAGGGTTGATGCATGATAAAGATAAATGCTATGATCATACAGAATTAGTTCCAAAACACACAATCCCAATTTTTTTGCCATGGAAGTGTCATTTCATCAGTACAGTGGACTCCAGCTAAATCAGTGTATGCACAGCAAGTTTACATGGGCTAATGTATTAAATGTGTTCAATTGGTTGAGTTTCATTTCAATCACACTTTTATTCCTTTCATCTCCTCTATGTACAAATGTTTTCAAAAGTTCTTGAAGAAGAGACCAATGAGTGAGGTTCATGAAGCCTCCTATAACTCAGATGTCCCTATTGGTGCACCGTACCTTTGTCACATCAAAGTAGCTGAAGCCTTTAACATAAAAGATCTAAAACAATGAGAGAAGTTTTCTTTGGTAAAAATTAGAGCAAAAGGAAAATTGTTAAAGCACAATCCTGTTTTGAAATCCACAAACCAACAATAGGAAACTCTGGGAGGACAACACTGGCATCAGGAAGAACGTCACCAAAGGGTTCAGTGGAAGATGGAGTCTGGGCTCAGTGGAAGTAGCTGCTCAGTCATATCCATTCTGCTCCTCCTCCTCCCAGTCTATGTCATCCTGACAGTAATGTTGGAGCAGGTGCTGCAGGTGCTGCTGCAGGGCGTCAGGCTGCAGAGCATCTGGGGTGTCGTCCAGACACTCCAGGTGTATATGCCTCCCCTCGGAATCCTTCACTACGGTCCTCTTCTCTGTGCGCAACTTATGCATCTGGCTTCTGCGAGAACAGGAAAAAGTAAGGAGAAAGTAAGGGGGAAAAAAAATTAGATGTAAGTTCCTAAAGCATCATCTGACAACTGACAGACTGGGGAGGTGGAAAGAGCCACAAAATCATTTGTGGCTCTTACATTTCTCATATTTACAGTAGTAATCGGAATTATCTTAACCACAACTGAGAGGCTACTAAAGACTGGTAACCATACTAGGAGAGATGAACAAATGTGATTAAAACTGCAAATATATTGTAAGAGTTTTAAGAATTTTTTATTTACTGAAGTCAAGTAACCGGATAAGTCCTTCAACACAATGAGGTTTAAATAAATCAGTAACTGATTTACGTGTATGTAGAGCAGATAATCTGTGGTCTGAGTGTACAAAAATAAAATAATCGTAGCACCTTCAATTTTGTATTTATTTAAAAAGTCACCATTGTTTATCAGTCAATGAGCTGTGCCGTTGCAGATCTGAAGATCTGATCATAAAGGTCCTTAGAACCATGAATTTCCCCAATTTCCTCAAATGATTAAAAAACAAAAACTACATAAACACTATGACCCGAAATTTGTATCCGATTTGATGCAGTCCAAAATGTGGATGACCTCCATGTTGTAACAAAGCTGAAAACAGCACTTTAACATGCTTTCAAAAAACAGACTGGCCTAGACTACGATGAAAGTTACCCTGCAGCTAAAACGTGCAACACTGCCATGCCAACTTTTGAGGAAAAAGATCTTTTGGTGACTGGCCCGTTGAATGCAGCTTCCACGATCAGTTAAAGATCCTTTCAGCCATCTCCTGTGAATCTGTCCATGGCGGTTTAATGTGTGGTCGCCTAATAGTGATAAACACAGTCTGCTCTGTTTTGGAACCCCTATTTCCACCTTTGTAGAGGACGTGATGATGGTGGAGGAGTACTAAACCTTGATGCTCAACAGACTGAACTGATGATGCGATAGTAAAGGAGTTTAATACAGGGAACAGAGCATGATTTGCAGGAACACTACAGAGGACAACTGTGGAACATTTAGAGGTGAAATATTATTCATAAAAGTAAATGCAATTGCAGACAACCCCTTCATTGGATTGTCATAAAAACAACCATATCTTTAGAGGGAAGCTTCTTGAGATATGATGTAACATAGACCAATACAGGAGATCTTTGGTAACCGCAACGTTCTCACAAGAACACTGTCCAGATTTACCTTTAGAAACCGCCAAAAGAAAAATATTAAAAATTGTTTAAAAATATGCATTTTTAACAAAACAAATGAATGAAAATTACTGATTGTAAAGATAATCTTTTTTTTTTTTAACTCTATTGCTCTCTGGTGCCTGTTTGGTGGCCCTACAAAGAAGGGCATCAAAATCATAGACATTGACACAAATTTTATTACTGGAGCTCTTAGTCTAATTAGAACACAATTGAACAAATAGTAAGATTAACAGCCAACAATTCAATCTTCATGTTAATTCAGCAAACCATAACTTCTAATTAAAGCTTAGGCCTCACAGTATTGAAGGTTAAAAGATTAAATCACACCATGCATTCAACAAGTGCCTAACAGCTTGGCTTAGTGAACAGCCTGGTCTGCCTCCCTGTATTGCACACACCCCAACCTTTTAACCACAGAACCGTCCTCCAGTACAATCTCCTTTTCTATCACATGAGGCACCAGTACTTTGCCAAAGTCTCCAGCATAACTCAATGCCTGGAGGGAAACAATGAGGCAGAGGAGACACAGTGAGCAGAGGAGAAACATCTGCATATCCTGTTACGACTTTTTCTCAACTTCATGAATAATATCAAAAAAGAGGCAGACAATTACAAAACTTCAGTGCCTCTAATTAGACACTCTGACCTTCTCAAAGTCTTCCTGGGCGGAGGGGAGATCTGCAACGAGTGATGGGTCTCCTCTCTGCTTTTCCGTCCTCTCGCCCCTCACCACAGTCGTCTTGACAACTTTGCTGACTTTTCGACCGTGAACAGGCTCCACCTCAAACTCTGACACTGTGGTGGCACCCAGAGCCAAGGGCTCAGAGAAGGACAGCTAGGGACAGAACAAAAGCACACAAATGAAGCACAGCCTTTGACTCAAAACATTACAGATGGAATGGTCAGTGGGAAACAAGTCAGCTTAAACTGTAAAGTATCGTGTGTATAGCCCTTAACCCAAAAGTATTAATACCATAAGCACTTTTTCAAGTGAAAAAATGTTTTTTGTTGTGAGCTGGCACCAAATAGTAAATTTAAGTAATTAGTTTATTTGAATTTGGGTGGGGGTGGGCACAGAGTTAAAGGGAACATATACACAATTCAATACTCAAATAAAAACAAGCAAACAAACAATAACAAATACAAACAAACAGAACAACGGAGCCCAAAAACTAGCTAATCGCGCCAATTTATAACACATGTTGTCTCAAGACACTTCAAGAAGATTATTTAATTACAATCATAAATATTATTAATTATTAAATAAAAATTAAATTTAAGGAAACATAGCAGATTGAAGCGAGTCAGACCAACACATTTTTTATAATTATTATTCCATTGTTCCAGTTATTTTGGTTATTCTAACTGACCTAAAACAACAGAAGGTTAGTCTGATTTAACCTTCGACCATAAGAAAAAAAATCTGTCTTTTATATTGTAGTGCTGTAGGTTTAAGTCATGGAAAAAGCAGGACTCACCTCTCTCTGATCTTCCTCACTGTGTAACACAACTCTCTTCACAACTGTAGATACAATGTCTCCTTCATCTATTTGCGCCATCGTCTGCTGGGAGCCCTCCATGCTCCCTTCCTGTGTTTCTGTCCCATCCGGTGACACATATTTGCGGATCACCTTTCGTGTGATCTGATGGTGATAAAAGCAAACCGGCTTTTACTGTGAAAGAACCAGCACTTTACTGTTTAAACCATTTAATGCCTAGTGTCCCATACCTTCTTCAGTACTATGTTGCCATGCTCATCTGTGTACTTCTCTTCGGTCACTGTCTGTGGTGGGATGTCTGGCAGGATATCCGCCTACACAAACACATCAGGTAGCAATTTAGCAGAATAACCAGTGGCATTTTATACCATATCTTATGTAAGGGCTGCTTTTATTTCCAAAAAATGATAAAAGGATTTTAATGATAAAAATGATTACATTTATCCACTATTTCATAAAATAACTGGTTAGCTACAATGTTCCCCTTTTAAAAATGTATTGTGTAGGTATTCTATTGGATAAAGATATTGATGAAGTTATTTTATTATTTTAAAATCTGTTTCCAATTTTCAATCCAATTACAGCAGGAATATCATCTATAAAGAAAAACTAAAAAAAAAGAACAAAAAAAAAATTACAGGGAAAGAAAAGAGAATGACATTATAACCCTGTACTTAGATGGATTTCTTCTACATTTCTGCAAGTTACAGAATGCAGTGGGTGGCTACTAATGCCTAAGATTATTTCAGGAACCCATGTACAGGCAAAGTACTTTCTATGATAATTAGGAGAAAAATAGAACCTGAAACAAGGGAGACTAATCTCTTTATAGTTCTGGTGTTTAGTACAAAAAACTTTACTCAGACACTACAATTTCTTCCCCCTTTCTAACTTTCCTAAGCATTATAATTGAAAAAGTCCATCCATCCATCCATCCATCCTTCCATCCATTCATCCATTTTCCAACCCGCTTAATCTTGTGGGGTAACGGGGTCAGCTAGTGACTATCTCCAGCCCACATCCAGGGAGAGCCGGGTGTACACCCTGGACAGGTTGCTATTCCCTCGCAGGACAACACAGAGACATACAAGACAACCACAAACACAGACACACTTACATCTAAGGACAATTTAGAGTACCTAATCAACCTAAAGGCCACTTTGTTGGACTGTGGGAGGAAGCGAGAGTACCCAGAGAGAACCCAGGAAGACCCAGATGAATTTTAACCCAGAGTCTTCTTCCTGCTAGGCCAACTTTGCCAGTGTGCAGCCCTCATTGAAAAATTCAGCCATTTCTGCTTTTGGCTTCTTAAAGTTAATTTTTTTAACTTGTTTAACTTTTTTAAGATTTGATGGATCATTTCATAGGCATTAATCTTTCTTTAAAATGTAAATTACAATTAAAATTGTTCTTGTTTTGTTAGTGATTCGTGTTTATCTGGTTTAGCTTTTCAGTAAAGAGTGCTTGATTTTTAATTAACTGTTTGTTATGTTGACGTTTACTTAGAATAAAACTGTTCATTCCTCAAACTTGGTTGATTGATTTTGAAGATTACCTACTTTTATAAAGCTGTCTATCACTAAAGACATTTTAATACAGAATGAAGCTTTTGAAAGTAGGACATGCTTGCTATTTTCTAATGGATAATGCCTTTAATGTCTTAAAAGTTTCGTTTAGCCCTAAAAAAACCTTTAAGAACAGGAGACCCTGTAACTCACTCCACCTCTCTTTGGCGTTGCATCATGCCTTATTTTACCTGAATAATTATTCTGCGTCGGACCACCCTGGTGGTCAAGACCTCCTCCTCTGAACTATCAGAGGATAGTTTCCCTAGATCCTCTGCTATCTCCTGGAGACGGCACACAACCAGAATGGGTGAATGTCATGGCATCCTGTAGTATTAGCACAGCACACTGCTGCAGTCAGCCCATGCTTAGCTTATTGTCTTGACCTCACACTCATGTTATGTCTTTGCTAATGGCACATATAGGAGAAAAACTTCCAAATATACACGTGAAAGTGTTGTGAGATGAAGAGACCTCACAGTGATGCAAAAAAGTTCAACTAAAACAGACATGCAGAAATTAAAGCCAGATTGTGTACTGTATTGGTGTAACATTAATGAAATGTCAAATGGGAGAAAGAACTGTACAAATGTTTAGGGCATTAAATTTTCAAACTAATTGGGGACATGCAGATTTTAAATGGTGCAAAGAGAGGGTGTATTTAATAAAACTTCTCACAGAAACCTGTAAATTTGAACTATATATTAAAATGAAGAACTGCAAGTACGTATTTACAGCTTAAACCCTTTGGCCTTTTTGCATTTAGGCTCTCATGCACACACTAGCACTCATCAGTGTGGTTAAAAAAAAAACTCGATCTTGTATGCATCACCACTGCAATCTGAAATCTGAAACCAGGTAAATCCTTCATGCTCATTCTCTTACCCTTCCCAAGAAGTCAGCATCACTGTAACACCCTGCCTGATCTCTAGAAGGCAGCTCCTCACACATGGTAACAACACTTTTTGCAGCACACTCTCGTGAAACATCTGAATCATTAACAAATTCTCCAAGGCTTTCACTGTCAGAAAAGAGTCGCCGTTTATCTTCTACTTGAACGAAATGTTGAACAGTAAGCTCAGGGCTGTCTTTCATTAGGCCCATATCTCCACACTTGCTTGGTCTTGGTGAAGGGGGCATCACATCATTCATTTCAGAAAAATCAGGTAGGCAGTCAAAGAATTCTACCTCTGAATCTGACGAATATTGAAACTCATCAACCTTACTTGGTTTTTTGTATCTAATATTTGTACTATTAGATTTAAATTTTGATGCCGTTCTCCCACATTTGGACAAGCCTTGAGAAAACTTGAAACTCTCAATGGTTTCAGAATCTCCACTGATCCTATCCTGAGAAACAAATTGTCCTGAGCTGGAAGCAATGGAAGCTGGAAGCACTGGACTTGAATCACCAAATGATGCTTGGTCACATTCAGAAACTCCCAGGGTTTGTTGACTAGAAAATGTTGCCTTGTAATGAGGGGGTATCAAAAGTAGACCTGACTTGGGTGAAAAAAGTTCACTGAACTGTTCCTGGTTAGGAGACAATTCCCATTCTGGGTATTCTTCGGACATATGGCTCTTTAAACTTGAAGCTTTCTCATAAACATGTAAAACTGGAGTTACAGTTCTGTGTGTTATGTATGAATTTTGGTTAGGTAACAAGATGGGAGCAGATGTGATTGTCTTATCTTCAAAGAAAACAACTCCTTTTTTTCTGCCACTGTATGTTGCTGTTGTAGTGGGACAGTGCTTGCTTTGGAAATCAAATGCTCGAAAGTCTGTAGGAACCTGAAAATGAAATTATTTATGTAAGTTTAGTCATTTAGAACAGAGACTGCACAAACCTCTGAAAGACTTGAGCAGGTCAATTGATTAGTGTCCCTGCAATATTTAAATTTAGGTTGCATTTTTTCCATTACCAAACAAATTAGCTAGACAAACATAATTTATGTTTGAGCCAGGGGTGCTTAAGTACAGTCTTTGAGGGCTACTATCATCCAACTTTCAGATACATCCCTTCTCCAACACACTTGTTACAATTTCTATGCAGAACTAACTTACAAAATACTTATAGGAAAATTCAACTACTTGTTCTAGGTGTGTCGCAGAAGGAATTTATTTAAAATTAAAACAATAAAAGTTCTCTGGTAGTGGTTAATAATTGTAACAATCCAGGAAGATCTAAACTTCTTCCAAGTATTAAAGACCAGGTTAGCAGGGCATATCCTGAGTGAGGTTAGGTTTTCCAGTGTATTGTAACTTGGTTATCAACAGTGTTATTGCTGCATTCACATGCTCTCAGTCTTACCCTACTATAAGGTTTCTTCTGTAGTTCTTCACAACCTTTTTGTTGGGTCTTTGTTTCTTTCTTTTGTGTGTCTTTAATTGTCGATGGCTTTGAAGAGAAGACTTTTCTGACACCTTCACCTTCTTGTGCGCTGTGCCAAATTTCTTCTTTGCAAAATTCTGACTTAGATTGTGTAAATTGTTTGTCACAAGGGCAATGTTCTCCAGCAGACCTTTCATGAACAGATTTATTGAGTGATTGTGGCATGGTCACTGACCATGTCTGAGGAAATGATGAATACTGTTCTGTCTGTAAGGACGATGTCCATGTATGTGGAGAAACATTTGAGCTGAACACTAATAGTTCATCATCAACAGAAAGCTCCTCATTTTCAAGGCTTGCAGGGCTCAGAGGTCTGGGGTAATCATCAACCCAACAATCAATTGGCAAGGCTACAAACTCGGTGTCCGATGACAAAGACACAGATGAGAGTGATCTATCAAATGAAGTATGGTCCATAAAATAAGAAGATAAAATTCTCATAAACTCAGGTACTGGGGAATCAGGATATAGAGGACTTAACTCATCAATGGATGAAACAGATTGACATGAGGGAGGCCGGTTGTTATTCCCATCTGACATATTGAGGAACTCAGCAGAATCACTGGATTCAGATTCAGAGAATGAGCATGATAAATTGTTTTTCATGGGGTACACCTGCAGTGCTGAGGTAAACTGAGGTATAGGGGAGTCTGGAGAAAGTGACCTATTCTGAACAAATTCTGTAACTGATTCTGGAGATGAAGCTCTACTGTTAGTCATGTACATGGGTGTTTGGAATGACACAGGTCTGCACTCAGGCAGTGACAGAGATGACAAAGGCATTGGATGCTCATTCCAATTTTTAACAACAACAAATTCTGGAGATGAAGGCCTGAAATCGTCCAAATTCTGTTGCAACAAATCAATACCTAATGGTTGAGTTTTAGAAGGCAATGATAAAGATTTTTGATACTTTTCACATTCTGGCAATGGCAAACTAAACTCTGACATGGAGGAATCTGGTGAGAGGGGCATAATCTCCCTAAATCCTTTTTCAGATTTGGGTGTTGCATTAGTGTCTTCCACATCGGTTAAATTGGAACAGAGACATTCTAGAGAAATGAAGAGATGATCACTCTCCTTGGCAGTTATTATTTTAGATAGCAAATTATCAGACCAACACTGTGCCTCAGATGAATCAGAAGCAAACTTTGACTGCCTGTAAAGAGTTTTTCCTGATAATAAAACATGCTCAGTCAATGGTGGTGGTGACTCTGGCAGGCATATGTTGGACATACCTCTTTTTGTTTCTGTAGAAGTGAGCTGATGAATAACTTCTGAAAACGTCATTAAAGATGATTTAGTTTTGTTTCGTATTTTATTCTTCCATTCTCTGTTTGTCACATTCCTGTCACATGTATCTTTGTTGCCAATAAACTGCATGAACGCTGTTTTTCTGTTAAAGGTTTCTCCTGCATACTGAGGATCACGTACCTGAGAAATCAGCTTCCATAGCTCAGTATCATAAACAACACTGTACTCAGCTGCCCTAATGGCTGACTGCTCAGTTGACACATGCTTCACTGATGTTTCTGAAACAGTGCCATCAAGATTTTCATCCAGGGCGGATTTCAGTGGGAATGGTTTTTCTGTTCTTGACTCAAGTAATTCTTGCGTATCTGTACCCTCCTGTGTATATTTGTAGTTTGAAAATTCTGTTGATCTCTTGTTTGTTACAGTCATAGAAGATTCCACAAATGTTCCCATAAAATCTGGAACTGGGGATTCAGGAGTATATTCTCTTTTGGATTTGCCAGAAGATGACTTTTCCTGAATCTGTGATTCTACTGACTGAGGGGAATCTGCTCTTTGTTCAACACAAATTCCGATTTCCCAAAGTTCACCTAAAGCATACTCAACATCTGACTCAATAGACGCTAGTGAAGGTGATCTATAGCCAACATTTACTATAACATGTTCTTGCACCAAATTGTTGTAACAGGAAATTGGTGAGTCTGGAGACAGAGACTTGGCTTCATCACCAAATGCTCCAGAACCAGGAGAAGATGGTCTGTTATCATACAATACTGGCCCTAAACCTAAAACAATGTATTCAGCCTCTGAACATATTGACTCAGGAGATGTTGAGTTATTTCTAAAAATAGGTTTAGGTAGTTCCAGTATTGGTTTTGCAAAGTCGGGTAGAGGGGAATCCATTGAAAGCCTGGTTGATGTTAAAGATTCTGGTGAAGAAGGTCGGCTGTCTGTTAGGGCTGGAAACTGTGAAATCATTTCTAAATCTGAAATCACTGAATCAGGTGATGTAGAGCTTAGCTCCAAGTTAGGGTATGCGGAGTCATGTTGTTTAAATATGATAATAGGTGAATCCCGTGAAAGTGGTCTCAACTCTTTGGTTCTTGATGAATAAGAATATTCTGTTTGGGCTCCAAAAAGAAAAGCTACATCACTTTCAAAATCTTCATCTAAAAACTCCAGCTGAGGGGAAGTGGACCTGAATCTGAAGCTTAAATTAGAGGATGAGGCTATAGGGTATGGGGATAAAGCAGAATATGGAGACAAACATCTTAGCTCAGTGTCAGAGTGTCCTGATGGGCAAGATTCACCTCTGCCCTCAAAATCAATTACCTCTGAAATCAATGGGGCATATTCAAATTCAGAAGAATGTGATTCAGGTAATGACGATCTGTTAGAGTTAAATATATGACATTTTTCAAAGAAATCCTGTGTGAAGTCAGCAAAGGGTGAATCTGGAGAAAGCAATCCATTCTGACTCTGAGATTCCATATCTGAAGAGACTGATACTGGTGAAGTAGACCTTGGGGCTAAGAGCGAAATAAAGCATTCTTCTGGTATTTGAGTGTATGCAGGGGAAAGAGGCTCAAACTCGTCTTTGGATCCTCTTGAACCAGGAGATATTGCTCGGTCTTCAAAAAGCCAAGTCATACACAAATCAGTATCCAACTTTTTATCTACAGCTAATGACTCAGAAGAAGTAAGCAGTACATCATTGTGACATATTTTAGCCTGATTAAGGGTAAAATCAGGAATAGGTGAATCTGGTCTGAATTGATCTTGTGATATTGTAGAACAAGGAGTACCTGCACAGTCTTCATAAAGACAAGGTATAGACAAATCAGATTTGAATGTTTCATCTGTAGATAGTGAAACAGAGCATGTGGATTCAGATCCACATGTTAAGGTGTTTGCCTCACAGTATGTGTATAGAGGTATTGGTGAATCTGGGGATAAATGCTGGTATTCATGCAAACACTGATAAGAGTCTGGGGAATTTCGCCTTTCTCTAACCTCATCTTTAGACAGGTCTGAAATTAAGGGAGCAACTAGCAAATCTGAATGACTGGAATCAGGCGATAATACTCTGAAACAGCTGTCAGCTACAGGAGAATCAACAGGATGGTTTTCATACTGACTACCTGGAGCTACAGAGTCAGGAGTTAGATCTGTTGACTGTGACTCTAGGGAGAAAGAGCTATGCTTGGGGTATCTGTTTTTAAATTCTTTCCAAAATTCTTTAACTGGAGACTCTGGTGAGAGAGGTTTGAATTTATTTTGGCAACTAACTGATAGGGTAGATGATACAGGTGATAATGACCTACTCTCTGCATCATTAATTAACAAAGGTTCTGCATCGAATCTACTTACACTTAAATACTGTGAAAGCATCTGGCATTCATTTTCTGGTATTTGTGAATAAGGTGTCTTAGGTTTGTACTCGGATATTGATGTAGATATGTCCTCCGCCTGCTCTAAATCAGAAAACCAACTTGACTGAAAAGAAGCTGTTTCACCTTCAGTACTTAAAACATTTGCAGGTTGAAGTATAAACTGACGAAAATCAGATATGGGTAAATCAACTGCAAGCATCATGTGGTAACTTTCAGAATCAAGAGAGAATCTTGTGTGTTTCACATCACTGAAAGGCCTATCAAAAACATCAAGTTCTCTCTCTGTTTGAACTTTTGTGTTTTGTTCCAGAGGGGACAAAGATTCTAACTCTGTATTGTTTGATTGTGTACTAAATTTAAGGGCTTCTTGAACATATTGAATTTCAGTACCGACATACTCAAAAACACCTGTTTTACTAAAAAATGTGTCCCCAGCATATTGAGCATCTCGTATCTTAGAAATAAGCTTCCAAAGTTCAAAACCATAAACAAGTCTG
This sequence comes from Orestias chungarensis, assembly GCA_032876305.1. Lineage (NCBI taxonomy): Eukaryota > Metazoa > Chordata > Actinopteri > Cyprinodontiformes > Cyprinodontidae > Orestias > Orestias chungarensis. The sequence continues at coordinate 304,788 of JAVLVB010000618.1, read as the reverse complement.
TAGACTGGCACCCTGACTGCCTTTAAAGAATGGGTATTAGTCTCTACCATTACCATGGTGTCAGGTGCTTGTGATTCTGGTGAGTCAGCTACCTGTTCTGAAACATCTGACATCTCTAATTCAGGAGATGATAATTTATGTTCGGTAAATGAAAGGAATTCTTTGAACCCTGATTTGAATTCTGGAACTGGTGAATCCTCAGAGAACACTAAATCAGGGGATGATAGTCTGATATCAGAGTTCACTGCCAGTGACAACATAGCATTGTCTAGATCTGAAAAAGAATATCTATCTAATGTAGACAGATCACAGTTTTTGACAACTTGTTCAAATTGTGGGATTAGTGATTCAGGTGATAGTGACCCAACTTCATCAAAGGAACCTATGGAGGGAAGTTGGCTCTCACCAAATAATGATTCCAGAGAAGCAGACCTACAATGTCTTTCTGAAATGTCTGAAACAGGAGACACAAATCCTTCCAGGCCAGTTGGAGCATGGAAATCTATTAAAAACAGCGTAAACTCTGGAATGGGGGATTCTGGTGAAACTGGACAGTTTTTGTTAACAGAGTCTACAGATGGAGGTCGGCTTTCATCATATAATGATTTCATTGAGACAGAGCTGTTCTCTGCATCTGACCACAGGGAAACAAGGGAACAGGATCTCTCCCATGTTACATCGGTCTTTAACAAGCTTTGTCGTAAATCCGGTATAGGAGACTCATTTGAATAGGGTCCATTTTCATTAATAGAATTCACAGATGGAGGTCTGTTCTGACTGGATAACGATGCCACAGAGTCAATTCCGTACTCATTATCTGAGTACACTGATTCAAATGATAAACATCGGTTACCCATCATGCTTCTAAAAGATTCTAAAACATTTCCATCACTGGCAACAGGAGAATCTATTGATAGTGTCTCGTTTGCACTGACAGGTGACACTGAATCAGGAGGTAGTGGTCTGTTCTTAAGAAACATAGTGTTTAAATTTGACTCTATCTCCAGATCTGACAAAATCAAATCTGGTAATGAGGATTTCATATGTTCAGATACAGATAAGGGAGATAAAAATGTATCATCAGTCATTTTTGTTTTCACTGAAGTTTCTTTTGTAACATCTTTTTTATTTTTTGGAAATGTTTTAATTTTTTCTCTGGTACCACATTTAGCTTTATCTATTACAGGACTGTAAACTTCATAAATTTTTTTTGCCTCAGACAAAACAGGATTTATTTTTTTACAACCAGCAGTTGATAGAGTTGTTTTTTTTTCCAGGGTTGTAACAATAATTTGTTCTGACAGGAGAGCATTAGTTTGCAGCAACTCTTTTTGGGACAAACACTTTTCCACTAGTATGTCTGAGTTTTCTTCAGTTTTTTGTGTTGATTCCAATTTGTAAAGATATACTTCAAACTCATCTGTAGATGTAACAGAAAATGGTGATAATGGTCTGTTTACATAATTAAAAAGCACTGGAGACACTGAGATAGATGATATGTCTTCATATTGAAAAGGCTGAAATGGTGGTTGTCTAAAATTTTGGTTTGGAGAGTCTGCTAAAGATAATGACTTGACCTCATGGAAACCATGTTTGTGATAGGGATCAGGTTCAAAAAGCCAACACACTGTTTCAGCAAAAATGGACTCAGGAGATGATGCTCTGTCCTCCATGACAAAAGTTGATGTCTGAAGTGACATGGACTGCTCTCTATAGTCACTAGCTGGTGAATCTGGCCTTCCAAATGGTCTTTGGTTTGAAACCATGGATGTTAATAGTCTTTCTTCTGCACCTAACAACAGAACAGCACCCTTTGGCTCAGCTGCAGTCTCGTCCTCTCCAAGTTCCCATGATAAGAAGGGTGATGGAAGTGGTACTTGAGAATCAGGCAAAGGATCATTTACTGATGGGGCAGACTCGGATGAGAATATGTATGCTGATGTGGGTAGAGCAAGCTGTTCGTTTGTAGTCATTGTTGCTTGGGATACCGTTTTGGAAAGCTCTTCAGGTTTTATGAGCTCCATTGAAGATTTTCTAAAGTCCTGACCAGATTGTTCATACTCAAACAAGCTGTGGCCTAAGTCAGTCATGGACAGTGTTTGGTCTTCAAAAACACCTGTTCGAGTGGTATTGTAAATCTCTTGCAAAGTTAATGGAAATATGTAATCTATATTTTCTCCAGTAAAGGTAGTTCGTAGACACTCCAAACTCCACTCCTCTCCCCCCTCTGCACCTTTGCTTTCAAGAGCTCCCTCACCTTCGCAGGATTCAAAAGTGGATTTGGGAGGTGGGCTGGTAGACCCTTTGTACATAGGGTCTATCAGCTGGCAACAGAGGTTGTAGGGAGTGGTGCGGTACAAAGCGAAGAAAGGACTTACTTGACGATAGCTGCCAAACTGTATTGGGTCATTCACCTCCTCATATATTCTTTGAGACGAGCTGTAAGAAAATGACAATTTAAAAAATGGTTCATTCAGATAGGACAAAAAAAAAAAGAGAAAACATAAAACTAATAAGCTGTTAAAACATATCCCCCACACACACACACACACACACACACACACACACACACACACACACACACACACACACACACACACACACACACACATATATATATAATGGGACTACTGGTCTTGTGAATTTCATTTATCTCAGTGCTGACCTCTGTAAATAAGATCAGTAATCTAAAGAATTTCTGTAGTTAGGGAAACATTTTAATATCCTTGTGGGATATAGTTTCAGAGTTTATATTTAAGTTACATTTAAGTGTCAGAAGCTTAATGTGGGCAAAACCTTAAAAAAGAACTCTAACAAAATGTCTGTGCTTAAGTCTTATGTTTACTATTTTCCTTATTTAAAACTTAACTGGATGGATGGCTGGATGTATGGATGGATGTAACACCAATAAATGATTTTCATTAAATTAATTAATGAAATATACTCTTGGGTACTGCATGCGTCTCGAGATCTGAGAGTTCTTCAGTTATGTTTATTAGAAGTAATTGAAAATATTTTTTACAAAATAGGCCAAACTATACCAATTTGTTTGTATAACTTACTTTGTTGTTTTCAGCTCTTTTTGTGGTTTTTCTTTATGGCTTTTTTCCAGAAGTTCAGTTGCTATAGCGCCTGCCTCAGCTCTTCCTGTTGCATCAAGCGATGACAAACTAGTAGAAAGCTCCTCTGCTGATACCATGGGAACGTTTTGTCCTGAAACTGGGATTCCGACAGTAGCTTCTTTACTTCTGTTTGGTCTTGGACTATCGATATCTTCATGAAGGGCAGAGAAACCTATCAGAGCATATGGGTTAAGGGCAAAACAAAGGAAGTTAGCTTAAATATTAAAAAGTTTTCGTGCAGGTTTTATAACTTCCAAATCAATAGTCTACATTAAAAAAAAGCCATTGTAAGTAGGCTTCACCTTCACTTTGGTCCAGAGTAAGGGTCTGTTCAATCTCTGCATAGGTATGTGAAGATGTCTCCGCTTCGGCAGATTTGTTCATTTTTGTCTCAATAAGATGAACAATGTCCATTCTGTTGATCTTTGTTAAACTCTTTAGAAGTGTTGTTTCTGGTAAAGCAGAAAGAAGATAAAAAGGTTAACTTAAATTTTCAGAGTATGGTAGAAGCAGTAACATACTGTGGAAAAAAGAAGGCCTAATGAGAAAAAATAGGATGTAGAAATATTAAAGCAACCTTTTGAGAGATTGTAAAGCAAGTTTAAACTTGATATATTTAAGTTTGTTTTTCAATGGTCAGGTACTTCCGTTCTGTTAGGAAGAATGAGGCATTATATCAGCTTTTATTAGAGAAGCTTTAAAGGAATACACAGAGCATTTTACCCAACTTAACCCATTTAAGCAGTAATTTTACTAAGGACTAAGGATGTAAACTTTTGAATATCGCAAAGAAAGAAAATGCAATAAAAAAGTTTAATTTAATGTCAAAACCATGGTTATATGCCTTTTTTTTTACAGTTTATCTGGCTTCAGCTCAATTGACCTGTAGCACTGTGTCCCTCTCTCCTAGTCCAAAGCTTTAAAAGGGCATGGCTTTGATCTTGCAATGAGTTTGGGTTTTCAGTCCTTATCATTTTGATCTTCTCCTCGCTGAAGTCCAATTCTTGTGCTAACTCTGTTGAAAGAAAAGGATATAAAATAAATTTCCCAGGAAAAAGAAAAAAACATCCAGTCATTATAATAATTTTTGTTTGGTTACATTTAGAAAGTTTTAGCTTGATACGCTATTACTTGTGTATTACCTGACCAACTGAAGCCCAGGTGGTCGGCTATATTAGCCAACCGTTGTTCATTTCTTTCTGCTTCATCCTGTAGATCTACTGAAAATATCATCAGACAGTCATGAACAGTCAAAACCGCACAGTAGATCACATAAATTAAGTGTTCACTGGCTTTCTTGATTTTACTTTAGTTACCATTTTGGTTTCCTAATAATTTTATTGCAACACATTTGTTTTCAAAAAGAACTTAATTTGTGCTTTGAATTTCATGTTTTTATTAATTGGTCTGTCAGTGGTTTTCACTCTTTAATTAAGCCTTAAGGTCAATCTTGAGATAAAAAACATTAAAAAAAAGAGAAGAACTGACAGTACGCAGACAACAAAGCTCTAGTAACACAACAAAAAGGTATCTTCAGACATAGATACAAGAGACAGAGAGGCAGCACCTTTACAGCTATTGTACTAATGAGTTATAAGAGATAGAGAATAGCCCCTTTAATTGGGGGATACCTTGACTTTGGACTTTATCATCTGGAATTCGCTGCATCTGTGTCTCAACAGGGTCGTCCCACAGTGGTTTAATGGGAAAGATGTCTCCTGAGGGTGGGAACCGCAGATCTGGGAAGGGTTCTCTTTCAATAAGCGATGAATCAATTAGATTGATCTTATCTGAAAAAATAGCCTCATCCTCTTTCTCTTTCTCAGCCTGTGCCAACCTGGCAACAAGTTTTGCTGCTTCATCACTTATCTCTTCAAAGAACTCAATTGACTGTTTGTGTGTTTTTCTTTTTTCTTTGGTGGGTGTTGTTAAATGAGAAGACTGAGTACCTTTGCCACGGATTGGCAACCTGGACTGAAAACTTTTAGATCTTGCTGACTCCATATTCATGAGACAACCCTGTTCTTTTTTAGTAGATGATCTAGAAGAGTCGTCTTCACAAAAGCTTTTGGCTTTAGAAGATTGTGTATTGGTTTTAACATCCACGGAAGGAGCTGCATCTGTCTCAGATTTTCTCCTTGTACCCTTTTTAACAGGAACCTTAAGCTTTTTCTCTTGAATGGATTCCACACATTTCACATGAGAATCGAGCCTGGGAGCCTTAATAGGAATCTTGGATTTAGATTCTAAAATTAAGGAGGTCTCTTTTTTAAGACCTGTTAATAGGGGTTTTACATGAGATGGTGAGGGAATCATAGATTTTGCTTGACCTTGAGAAACATACTTAGCTTGTGCTTTGACTGTGATTTTTGTCTTCTTACCATTTTCTTTAACTACCTTCTTTCCTATTGTCATAGAAGCTTTTACCACAGATTTTGTCTCTTCTGGGGAGGAATCAGAGGACTCTTGGCTTTGCTCAGAGTAAATTGATCTAGTAACAGTAATTTCGGCTGTCTGTACATTTGTAATTGGCTGTTCATTTGAAACTGTTTCGAAATCTAATAGTCCTTCATGTGCGTTTTCTGTTTTATTCTCATAAAGTTCAGGGGATGCAAGATCTTTTTTTGAAGTTTTGTTTGAAGCTGAAATGCCCATCTTAGGGATTTTAGACATGGATGCATCAGTTTTACAGCCTAACAGATCTTTTTCTGAAGGGGATTGAAGCTGTGCTTCAGTGGTATTTTTTAATATCGTATCTTCTTCATTCTTAAGCTCTAGAGTTAAATTGAGACCTAGTGCTGATTCTCCAGCTGATTTATTTTCTTGCCTTGGCTCATTTAAGGAAGGCTCCTCTAAAGATTGTTCACCTATCTGAAAAAAAGCAAAGCCACCTCCCTCCTCCTCGTAGCTTCTCTTAGTCATGTCAATTGCACCACTCCGTGTCATCTCAAAGAGCTTCCCCTCTTGGAAAAGAAAAGGATTGGGCTCACTTGTAGGAGTACTCTCTTCGGTTGGTGTTCTACAAGGTGTAGTGTCTGGAGTTGCTTGCAAAGACTGACGGTCCACCACTAGATTTATGATTTTCTGTTCCTCCTGTTTTACACGAGCGTCAAATGTGGCATCATCTTCACGCAGGGTAGACCATGAATCAGTAGAGTCCACCCTTGCAGTGACACCTTTTGATTCAGTTTTAAGGAGATTTGATTTCTCATTCTCTTCTTCTGAATCATTATAAATACACACGTCATGTTTTGCTTGACTTGCAGCATTCCTTAGATAGGACTGAGCTTCAGGTCCTCCTACTTGAGCCCCTTTATCTCCTTTAAGTTCATCTGTAACATTACAACTTGTTTTTTGAACACCTGTCTGTACTTTGCTAACAGCTAACATTTGAGTATTAGTATCTTCATTTGTATCCGTTGACCTTTTTAAGCTTTCCTGTTTTTGCTCATCTGTCCTGTTTTCAGTGCTTGAGGTTGCAGATCTTGCACTACAAAAATGTTTAACAGCTTCAGTAGATGATGGGCCTTCTTCCCATGATGTTTTCAGTTTTGGTTTTGAAGGAATCTGGTCTGAGACAGAGTAAGATCTCTCTGAAGTGTCAAGGGCTGATGTTTTCTTGACCTCTTTGCTCTGGGTTCCATCATGCATACCTGCTGAAAAAGGAAAGGGAAGTTGTACTTTAATATCTGGACCAATAAAAAAATCTACCTTTGAATCTTCGGTGTGTGCAGTTTTGACTTGACATTCACTTAGTGAAAGATTATTAATTGTTTCAGAGCTGTTATCCCCCATCTTGTCATCTGCTGAGAAAAACAAATCTTTGCTAGACTTCCTTTTGTTCTTTGTGTCTTTTTCCATTTCATTGAATGTTTTAATTTTAGAAGCCATCTTAAACATTTCCTCCTCTGGAGCAATCTTTTTCTTAGCTTCATAGCAGTCTGTTGTGTCCTCATCTGCTGGACATTCAGGGATAACAGCCGGTTTGAATGAAATCCATGAGAATGAATGATCAGGGAGTTTGGAATTTACCTCAGAACTTACCTCTGCAAACCTAGGGGTATCGGGGGAAAGGGGAGTCTTACCCAAACTTGTCATCTCAGTTGCCTGGTCACAACTGTCACCATCAGCACTAGCTTTAGGGTCTCGAAGCATCCTACCATGAAAGGAATCTTGAGGAAAGTCTTTGGTCTCGGAGAGTGGTGTGTGGTTATTAGATTTCTTAGCACTGGGTACTGGTGGGAATGATGGGTGGCCTTTTTTTTCTACAGGACTGCTCTCCAAGGAATCATGAGGAGGTGATTCTCTGGTTGGACTGGGCTCAATAGAGTCTGGGGATTTATGGGAGGAATTTTCTTCCATTAAAGGACTACCTTCTAAAGAGTCTTTGTGGCTCATTGTCAAAGAGTCATCAGCTAATGGACTGAGGGCATCTGATTCTTTTAAAGGCAGGTGAAAGCTTTCATGGTACTTAGATGGGGAGCTAGAGACTGGAGAACCAACTAATTGTAATCCAATTTGTTCATCAAGGCTATCATCATCACTTAGAAATGTTTCTAAAGTTTCTGAAACTGTCTTAATAAGATACTTAGGTTTAGATGACTTAGACTCTGTCCTCCTAACAAATTTTGACTCACTTGTTGAGTGGTCATCTGCAGTTTTGCTGGAAGAGACAGGAAGTGTCAACTCTGTAGATAACTGGTCACCAGAGGTCCCTACATCAGAATCTCCAGACTTCTCTTTGTCTGTTAGGTCTTTTTTAACTTTTGTGGAGGCCGATACCAAAGGCTGGAGCTGTTTTCCAGACAAACTCTCAGGGCTTGTGGCCGGACTAGCCAGTCCCTCATGTTTGCAACTGTCCTCTGAGGAAAGGTGGTGGGTTCCATCTCCAGAACTGCCACTTAATGACTCTGCCACTCCCTCATGCTTACAGATGCCGGAGCTATGATCAAGGCCACCATTTCCAATGTCTACAGTTTCAAGTGGTTCTGAGTGTATGCTAGGTTGAATTAGTTCAACCTCTTCCTGCAAAGTGATCTCTTTGTTTTCATTTTTGGGATCCAAAAATAGCTCTTGACCTTGTGAGAAATCTGAGTTCCTTGCTTTGTTTAAAGAATTTGACTCGAAAGATTCAGAAACTGTGTTTTTTTCTGATCTTGATGTAGCTGTTTTAATTTCAAATAAACCAGACTTTCTCTTTGAGGGGTCCTGACCTGTCTGGAATGCTTGCATCAGCTCTTTCACTGACATTGTTTCTTGGAGTGTTTCTAATTCAACTTTCGGTGATTTAGGTAGTGGATGTTTAGATTTAGGGGGGTCTTTGGCTTTTGGTAATGATTTACTCATAACAGGTAAATGTGAGGGTTTGCTTCCAAAGGCACTTTGTCTCTTTTGTTCAGCCTCCACCTTTTGTTGCAAGGCTTTGACTTTGTCCTTTATTGATCCAATGGGGGTTTCTTCAATCACTGGGGATATAGGTGATCCAGGAGTGTGAGCTGTTGGTACACAAAGAAGAGCTCCTGCGTCTGATGATTTCTCTGCATGTTCCTTGTCTTTTCCCTTCCTTCTCATTGGCTTTTTAACATCACCAGTTATGTTTTTTTCATTGGATTTAGCTTGAGGCGATGGTTTTGCACTTTTCCGTAATACAACATCAGTACATTTTTCTTGGACACCTTTCTCTTTTCTAGTCTTTACATTGGAGATCACTGGTGCATCCAAGAGGTATTCTTTAAGGTCACCACTGCCCTTAATAGCTTTTGGTCTCGGAGCCCCTCTCTTAGACTTACTTTCTCGTAAGATGGGCTCGTGAATTTGTAGAGCAGTCATTTTTTTTGCCTCATCTATCTCAGAGTCTGAGAGGAGTACCCACTCCTCAGCCATTCCAGCTGCTTTAACTGCATCCTTTCCCACCTCACACTGATATGTTCCACCTCTGAGTATTTCACTGACTTTCTCAAGATCCTCCTTGACTTCTTCGAGGTCCTTCTCCATTATTTCTAATGGTTCTCCAGAAACATGTTCTGTCCCCTTCTCTAGACCACACCTTCCTAAGGAAGGGGATTTCTCTACTGAGTCTGCAGTCAAAATGGCAGTCACTTTAATTAGATCCTGTTTCATGTCTGACACGTCGGACAGAAGATCTGGTTCTCGAATCAGCTCAGATTTCAGGACTGACGTCTCCATCTCTTCATCTTCCATTTGGAAGAAGAACAAGTAAGGAGTAAAGAAAAGTAAAAATTGAAATGAAAGGAGACAAACATCGGAGAAGATGGTCAGGACAAGATTGGAACAAGCTGCAGGGATAATAGGATATCTTATTCACAATGAATTTTACTGTAGCTATCAAAGGAACTTTTTCACCTTCTTGAGAATTTTTGTAAAGCTAATAAAAAAAAAAAAAAAATTGTGAGAAAGGATATGAGCAGGAAATAACTTGCTTAAGCTCTCACACACACGCTTGCAAGGAAAGACAATTAAGCCAAACAAAAACTTGCCAAGTATAAAGAAAGCCAATTTATATGCACAACCTAAAAATTAAAAACAGGAAAAAGAGAATCTCAAGATTGCTCAGATGTAGGTGATACACTATGTGATGATGGACAAAATGGCTCTAAAGCAAATGAAAACAGAATAGTTAACTGCTACAGAAAGCCAGTGAGGTGTGACCAAACACATTATGACTTAACAAAGTGTTTTTTTGAAGCAATGGATTTCTAATGTGGTAAAAAAAAATTATATGTCAGGGTTATTGGCAATTCTTCTTGTCATCTATTTTGTTGCTTGTCAAAGTTATTGATTTAATTATTTCTATTACAAAAGATAAAGCAACATAATAAAAAAAAAGAAGTCATGACTTAATATACAAAAACTAACTAAATAAATTAGCTCTCAGTAATGACGTAAGTAAACAGTCACACAAACACATGCATACACAGTAGTTTTAGGCAAGTTATTTCCATGCAAAGCAAAGGGAAGTGATAATATGACATGAAAGAGAGTAAATGGGGTGAACAGACGATTTAGTGACGATCAAAACCCTCCTGATTTAGGCCAATTCAGTTTCATGGTTTCATGGCTTATTTTTGAAAACCTCTCCTATATATGTCAGTTTGTTAACACCTGTTTAGTATTACATAATTCCTATGCATTAGGTATGTACTATGTATGACATGAGCTTGGTTTAAGCTTTAAAGATAACACAACAAGTTTTAGAATGGAAGGCCAAGGCTTCAAACGTTAGATAGGTTTGCCTTACTAAAATACCAGAAAGAAAAGCATATATTGTTTTAAAGACAATTTTAATTCAGTCCTGATGTTAACAAAACAATTGTACAAAATAAACATACATCTTTCTACTAAATTAGGAATGTTACAGCATTATTTTTCTGTTATGATTGCATAGGAGCAGAGACTATCCCACAAAATTGTATTTAAATGGCCAATCTATTATTGTGAAACTTAATGTTGTTCAGTTAATGACAATGATAATGGTGAAAGCACAAAGAAAAAGTAAGAAAGGTGGTGGTTTTCATTTAATAAGATTGAAAAATTGCTGTGAAGCTTACAAATGCTTAGTTACGAGCAGGTGGTAACTGGCTAAAAGCAGTCTGGACGTGTTAATTTTTCTCTACTGTTAACCTACATTAGACATATTCCTTAAACAGTACAAACATTTTGTTAGAATGTGTAATTATTTAGAACAATAAACATCAATTGGAATTAAATAGTTTTTGTCCAGTATTTTGTGAGGATAAAACCAAATACAAAAAAAATATCTTACATCTCTCAAAGGTTCTGCCATTCTGAAAGAGAAGACATAGAATAGTTATCATTGTTGAGAAGAATATGACTTTAAAAAAAAATGCACCCACACGACTAGTTAACAATGGCTTGGCTAAAGATATACTGTATTATTAATATATCTTTAAGGAGTTCTAAACGCTTTAAATATATTATTAAAAATATATATTTCTTGGATATTGTAAAAGCTAATTTAATGCTAATGGTTAGGCAGTAGATGGTCAGTTGGGAATATGGGAAAAACAGCAAGGGACGCAATAGGTGCTTTTACCTTTTCTTCATGTTCTTGGTCTGAATCTGAGTCCTTATGACAGCAAAAAGCGGCAGGAAGCAAAAGGGAGTAAATATATAAAGCACCAGGAACAGTAAAGACAGGTGCCAATACATCCTTACTGTAGTAATAAACCCTATTAGGTCTGTCACACTGCAAGTGACACATAGATAAAAACATTAGCTCATATCCAGTCTTTATTGTGGACCACTACTCAGAAACCAACCCCTATAAACACTATACAGCATTGCTTTTACAATTCTCCTTTCTTCATACCTGGAGAGGATCTTGTGGTGCATCAATAATACAATGATGATGGCTGACTGTAGGAATGACATTTTGCCACTCTATGTTAAAATGCATACACAGCACCATAAATAATCTTTTGTTTTGCTTTTTTTTTTTACTTAAATGTCTTTAATATTATAGATAACTGGTGGACTGTTTGTTCCAAGCTCAGCTTTTTCAATCTTAGTCAAGTCTTTAGGGAATCTCTTGCTTGCTATAGGTGTTAAAATGGTTAGGCAGTTAGTGGGTCCAGTGCTGATTTTCTGGCAGCCTTTGCTTAATCAGTCTGCCCAAAGGCAGCTGGGCTACAATGTATTTGTGCACATAAATGAATGAATGAATACAGGAAAAAGCGCCTTTGGTCTTTTTGTCTATATAAAGTGCTGAATATTTCCACTACTATTAGGGGTAATGATGTAATCATTATCCAAAAACTTCAATATGAACCTTTCCCAAGAGATATTGCCACATAATCTCCATTACTAGAAAAAAACATTTGTTTATTTTGCTTTGCATGAACTCTGAAAGCCATTAACCACGTTAATCAGACAGAAATGTATAAAAGGCGAATAATTTTTTTTTGTAGAGTTCTTACTTTGCTAAATGATGGAAGTGCGATATTGAGGTTGCAAATGGCATTTTGATGAAGAGACCTGTAGTTCCTAGGTTCCTTCATGAATGACAGTCGGCCACATGGCTCCTGGGTGTTGTCTCTGATCTACGTAACAAAAGGTAAAAAGGTGAAAGAGCAAGTGAAATGACCAAAAAGCTCTGTTTGTCTGTGATGTAAGCACATGAGGAACAGTCCTTACTTTGATAAAGAGTGCTAGTCTGTTCTCCTTAAAGGCATAAAAGCTGAACAGATGATGCTGGCCACTTTTGGTGAGGGGAACCAGGTTTCCACAGCAGTCTGCATATATAGGTTTCCCTTCCAAAACCTGACAAAAGTAGCAGATGCAATGTGTAAATTTCCTAACACAGATACAAACTTTTTTTCTTCTTAATTGTAAATTATGACCTATGGTTTTTTCCCATTCATTTTAGCCCCTTACTTCTCACAATAAAATCATTTCACAAGCCAATTTAAATACATATAAGAACAATCTTAAGAATTTTTTTTACCTGTAGTGTCCTTGGAAAATATGTAACAAAAACTTTAGTAGACTATAATGGAATCCCATATTGTCAGTCTTTGGTACACAGGTCAGCCCTTTATCCTTACCTCTACATCCCGGCTCCGAGCCACCTCAGTGAAGTTTTCCTGCTGCTCCAGTGTCTTATCTATCCTGTCATCAGTCATGCAGAAGCAGCGTAATCTGGCCTCAATTGGGTCATGGGTCTTGCCGAAGATTACAAATTTGGCCATGTAGGGAACACAAATGATCTCTCGATACACCTGGGTGGAGAAGTTGACAGATTCCTGGACTTGTCGACAGTCTATGAGCCAGAACCTTAAAATAAGACGTGGTACAGCACAAAACAACATGTGAGACTACAATATATATATATATATATATATATATATATATATATATATATATATATATATATATATATATATATATATATATATTAACAAAGAATGTCAATTATGATTCATGTTTTTACCTTGCTGAAACATTGGTGGTAAAGGAGACACAATCATTAATAAATGTTAAGGGAGTTGTTCCGGTTATATCCTCCCATTGTGCAGGTGTTGTCCCTCCTGATCATTGACATAAAATAAATTGTTTAGAGTAAGAAAGGGCCTTGAGTAGCATTGTTTTGTATTTGCAAATGAATGCTTTGACCTGTTATGCTACATAGTAGTCGTAAGGTAGGAGTATCCCCTCCAAAACCATTGAGCATTGGGTCAGAATTGCTCTTGGGGACAGGGATGG
>JAVLVB010000618.1:275324-291324 GCA_032876305.1 Orestias chungarensis | reverse complement strand
ACAGGGATCCCCTTTAAAAAAAAAAAAAAAAAAAAAAAAAAAATGATTTGAAGGTCTCCTGAATGAAGCATTTTTAGAATTATGTTATAGCAGAATTATCCAACCAAAACCAATGTAACAAATGTCGAAACATCCTCTGTACTAGTTACCTCTGTTTATCGTAATATACTGATAAAACTTGGAAATTGGTTGGGCATGAAAAAGTGACTACAGGTTCAGTGTGTGCATTTAGAAGTTACCTGCAGTCCAACTCTTATTCTTTTGGTGAGTGCCCCCTCAGGAAAGACTGCTTGCACCTGAGGCACAACAGTACTGCTTAAGATTCCTCCTTCAGGTCCAATCAAATTGCTGTCCTGTTTGATGCGTGACACTACAGCAAAATATTGGGGAAAGTCTCTGGTAATGATTCTGCAAATGCGTTTCTTTTCCAGCTCCTCTGGTGGGTCCAGTTCTAAAGACATAAGGCAAAAAAGGCCATTTAAATGACTTGTATGTTTTTTTGGCACTGCATGTTCCAGTCAACTAATACTTAGACACTGACCCTCATCCATGCCATTCAGTATCTGATTAAGTTCCTCCGCAGTGTATTCACATTGATGCTCCTTCCAGCTTTCTCCTGTCTCACTTCTTAGGATCACCAGCTCCCTCTCCCTACCTCGGAGTGAGGCAAAGTGGGGGATTTCAACAATCACAGGACTAGAGAAGACCAGGGAAGATTAAGTCAATTACTCAGATCATGATGGAAAACATTGTGTCAAAAAATCCCTTCTTAAATACAAGCAAGCATTTGTTTGCATTTTACAACCTTCTCTTATAGTGTTAACTATATTAGCTTATTTAAATGTTGGGCACTCCAAAGTGACACATTTCACACTTGGTCCCTGGTGGACCAAGCTGGAGGATTCTACTAACAATGTTCTAATCTTTTCACATTTTCTTTTACAAATAAGAGTTAAGTTTGGAACTACAACTTATTTTAGAATGGATAACAGGCAGTTATGGAAGGTAATCTTTGGATACCAGTTATCCTAATCCATCATCAAAACCAACAGGCTCTGCTGAGGGTGCAGTAAACATTGCATCCACTGTTACATACCTATACTAAAGATTCTGAGAGATTAATGTCCTTTGAATTATATAATTTTTTTCCCAGATGGTATGAGGAACATCTTGAAAATAATGTAGTCCTTTCACTGTTGAAACATTGGTGTCACCTTTGATGAGTACCCATTTAGTCTTTGAGTGTATTGGATTATAGTTATAAAAAAACTATGTTGCCATAGATTGTAGTTAAAAAAAAAGTTCTTATTCTAAATTATTATAGACTGTGTATATAATATTTAAGATTTAGAGTGTTACTCTAATACTTACTTGACCTCCATAATCCTAAATCAGTTTCAACTCTACATACCCTAACTCTTAAACAAGAATACATTGGATAAATACAGCCATTAAATTCAACACCTAATATTGAAATAGTGTTTTGGCCTGTCCATTCTTAAATTTGGTGATGCTGGTGAGTACAACAAGAAATTCATCATTAAATACAATATTTTCCTATTTGTTACCATATGGCATACTGTATGGATCATGCAGACTCCGATATTAGAAGATATATATATAAAAAACAACAACATTAAATACAGTAAAGTTCAATAGTGTTTTCACTGGGTAATAAACATTACTATGTAAAATAGTAACACTCTAGTCAGTTTAACGTTGGCTAAACAACCACCTAAAATTTACAAGCACAAAGAAAATCTGATTTATACACTTAGTGACAATAAAAAAGTAAGAACCCAGACAGATTGTTAATATGAATGGAATCTATATGAAGGTCATGTGACTATTGAAAGACTGTGTTGGCATGGGGCAGGAGCTGTCTTTTTGATTAACTATTCCCCTGGTGCTGTCTAGGTTGGTACTTCTAATGAGCACTAGTGTCCTCTGACAACACCTGAAATCAGGGTTGTTACAACACAACAACCACCATGTGTCAGACAGAAATGTTTGAGTTGCTTAGCTCCACATGAATTAAATCTGTTCTTTACCTTTCTAAAGTGTGCATGTGCAACAAACAGTTGGTCCATGAGGGCCTTTCTAGGTATATATTGATGGTCCTTATTATGACCAGAAATGGTGAGCATAGAGTTGAAGCAATTTGGAAGAAGGAGGCCTAACTGTGAAAAGCCCTGCTTCCCACTGGTACCAAATAATTCTAAAATAACCAATTCTTCTGGGTACTTCACTTTTTCTGTTCGATCAGGTGAGGATATTCGGTAAAAGGGACAAAAACTGTTTCTAAGAAGAAGAAAATATAAAACACATAGACAAAAGGGTAGGGTGAAGCAATACAGCACAAAACACATGGTCAGGCACTGGACACTAATGTAGGAGAAGAAAAACAGCACAAAAAAACAGACAAAGAAAAACATAACATGCAGAACTAAAATATCAACTGAAAGACAGGAACTAAGACTCGCATCCATAGATAGTTTCATATGCAATACTTTTTTATTTATGGAACCGTATCACCCTACCCAAGAAATTTAGTCCCCGGTGGACCAAGCTGGAGGATTCTGCTAACCAAACTCTCTCCCTCATTTAAAGGTGGAGGGGCAGTGGGCAGGTGAAGTTTACTGTGATAGGACAAACATCCATCCGCAGCAGAGTGGAGGAGAAAGCAAACAGTGTTTTGGTTGAAGGGAAAATCTAAATATTTTAAAAGCATGTGATTATTTTCTCAAAAAAGAGAATGAATCACTCCTAAGGCACATATGTCCCCTTGAAAGGTTTTCCTAGTGGGATTACTGTAGTATTTCTGATTTTTTTATTGAAAATTCTAAAAAAGACTAAAGTACTAAAGTACAAGTATAAGTGGATAACGCCTTAACAGAGAGATTAAAATCTATGTTTTACTGCAGTAGCATAATAGACTAAACCAATAAGACAAATTTATCTATTAATTGAATTATGTGTTTAACATGGAAATAACCCCTTATTATATAAACAAACAATTAATTGAAAGCATATGTACCTAAAACATTACTACACTGATTAATGTTCCAATTACCTAGTCATTAATTCAAAAGTTCCTGCTTCCCTGGGTTTGATTTTTACATAACACAGGTGCTTTTCAATTAGATGCTGTTAAAAACGTGAAAGGAAATAGAATATGTCATTCACCTCTACTAAGATCAATCCTCAGACCTTTTACACATGTTTAACAGGGGGGCACTGCATAACCTTAAAATTATACAATTAACATGTTTTAATATTAACTTTGCTAAAAAAATTATATGTTGTCAGAACAAAAAGCTAACTGTCCCATGGATAGCTAAACATTATAATTTACAACATACTATGACATATTCTCCATATTACCTTTACAGGACAAAATCTGAGAGCACATATAAAACCAAATCATGGTGCCGTACTGTATGGGGAGTTAATAAGAAAGGCTCATTTGTTAGGGTTAAGGAGTTACAGTTGAGAAGAGTTAGACAACAGCTGTTATGAAATCAAACTTGGCATGCTGAACAGCAAAGATTGGCAGGCCCTGGCACTGGGAGAAAGCAAGTGCACATACGCAAACAGCTGAAGTTAGGCAGAGGCTAGGAGAAATCAGTCTTAAAGAAAGAGGGCAGCAAATTGTAAGTCTTAAACAATCAAAGGTCCCCACACGTTTCTATCAATGCATCTTAAACAATAAGAATTTCCGTTCATTCCAAACTGTTTGCTGTGAAATATTTAAGTCTGAGAAAAAAAGTGTGATTTAAAATATTTCTGTAGAATCATCTTTGCATTTTCTAGGTCTTAAGTCTGCATTACCCAAGAAACTGGGCTCCAGATGGTCCAACTTCAATGAGTCTGCTGGCCAGTCCCTCACCCTCCACCATAGGGGGCATGGTGGCCAGACGGTGCCGTTTCACTAGCCGACAGGTGATACGTGTGGGGGCGCTACACTTCTTGGGTGGAATGATGATCCGGAGCCCGTTGTGTCTGCAACCGCGCATGGCTCCACCCCTGGCATCCACCATGAAGCTGACCAGGAAGCTGAAGTGGCACATGAGATTGTTACACCAATGAACACCCATGTGACATACCAATTTGTGATTAGAGAACAGACACCAAACTAATACTATTTTTTAAAGGTTTATTCTGAATACCTTTGAATTCAGAGTTTGGGGACTTTGTTGAGTCTCATCACCAACTCTAGGAGCTGATAAGGGTCAATTTCAGCACCCTTTTTGTCTCATCCAGTTACAGGAAACGACAATGACATTATCCTCCATTATCATTTCCAGGCTCTTGGTCATTCGCCCCATTGCAAAATGCCCCATTGAGGCTCCATCAACAGATTGAACAGGTCGTTGGTCATTTTAGTTGGTACTCCTTGGAGGAACGATGCAGGCGGGCAGTAACATCAGGTTTTATGAGAATGTTTAAGTAGATGGGTGCTGATTTCTCAAACACTGTATTCCAGCATTACTGACAGGAGCGCCGTTTCCATGGAGTGACCACTCTTGGATTGATTCAAGGGGGTTATGTTAGTAGGGGAATTTTGTCACCTGCTTTGAGACAGGTCTTTCAACAATTTTACACAGACAAAGCAGTAGGGAGTCCGGTCCATAGTTTTTCACTTAAGTGGGACCAAGGGAGGGTTTTCGAAATAGTGGACTTACCTGGGCTAGTTTGAAGAAAGTTGGGAATTATCCAGTAGATAGTGAAGCATTGATAACATAAAGTGGCTGCTGTCACAATGGTTGGAGCTATGGCTTGAGGGTGGTGGGAATTGGATCCAGAATGCCAGTGAGGAGTTTTGGTACCTCATTATCAGTGAGAGGGATAAATAAAAAGAAGGAGGCGGTGGGTTCAGCAGTGCTTTGAGGAAGGACCAGTGACAAAGGGTAGATGGGTTAGAGAACTTACTGCTGATCGCTGCTAGTTTCTTCGGTGAAGAAGTTGACAAAGGAATCTGCTGTGAGGTTTATTGCAGGATGGAAGGTTTAACAGAGACTTGAAGGTAGCAAATAGCTTCCGGGTGTCAGTAGTGCTGTTGATTTTGTCCAAATAGAACTCTTTATTTTGCAGTGGAGACGCTTGAGGAGGATGAGAGCAACATTTGGAAGTGTGACAGATAGATAATCTGTGGTTAGGATCAGGATAAGGAGGTGTTCTGGCCTGAAATGTAGAGCTCATCACCAGACAAATCATCAAAATACCAAGCTTTGTTTGTTGTGACAGCATGAAAGGTTTTCTTTTTATTCTTGATAAGTGCATATTTTAATATTCAAAATGTTAAAAATAAATGAAAAAAATTTATCATGTTCCAAAAAGTTATTTTATAATGCTTTTTTGTCTTCTTTCTGTTTTTCAATATCTTACATAATCTGAAATGAATAATATAAATAATAATGTATAAATAATAAGCAGCTTAACTGCAATAATCAGCAAGTCACATGGCAAGAGATAGAAGACATGATTTTAGGAGTTTGAAGTTTTGTTAACCAGTGTGAAGCAGCCATAAGAAGTGCAGAAACTCTGCTTAGGGAAACTCTGCTTAGTATCTGGCCCAACTAGTGAATTTACATTATGTTAAAAAATTTTAATACACAAAATGGCCAAAAACGTCATACAAAATAAAGTCTGTGATTATGGTTGACAGTTACTTAATGATCTTGTATATGCAAGTCTCACACTTTCAGCTACAAATTTCATTTTATACCCCAGCTTCCCCTGTTTCTTTTCAACCTTTATCCTTCACCAAGTCCCAAGGAGACCTGTACCTAATTCTAATGGCACAAGATTACAAACTTAAACTTCCAGTATATTGGTTAAAAAAAGAATGAATGCTGAATATACCAAAACCAATACAAAACTGTAAGATGTTGTATAGGATTTAAACATATTAATATTTAGCAAAGTCTGGTGTCTGTTTTCTCATCACTCAGATGACAATTGTACTTTCATATCTGGACTACGTCATGCAAGATGGGAGCTGTTGATATAGACAGACACATGAAAACTGAAACTGAAATATTTTAATGTCGGAGATACTGGGTGGGATGATCAGCCAACAGTTCCACATCACATCAACACAGATCTTTTGTTGATCTCCCACCTTTATAAACACAACACAGACGAGACGCTGTTAACAAATTATGCAATGCTGCTGGAAAGCAAGGCTCAAAATTATGCTACCTGTTATGAATTCCTCATTTGGAGTGATACTTTTTTCTACTTTGTGACAGCAACATTGGGGCCATGTTAGTGGAAATGCACACATAAAATCACCAAACATATACTCAACCTTCAGCGCCTCAGTTTATCCAGACTTAGTTCTATGTTTTGTTTTCCCTCCTCACATGGTAGGAAAATTTAAAGACATAAGGTCTGCAGAAAAATAAATGCTTAATACTTGATGGTTTTAGTCCAGCTTACACAATGTTCTATACTGTTTAGCATGAGAAAAAGGTGTGAGGCAATGTCTGCTGAGGACAAACAATAACATACTCCTCTCCAAAAGCAGAGGATGCTGTGATTGTAAGAAGAGTATGGTAATGACAGTGATGGAAAATATAACCAAGGTGCAGTGGGTCACCTGCTGTGGTCTCCATGATTATGGCACGGAGAGGAACGGCTAAAAACAACAATCACATCAGACAGAAGGATTTAAAAGTTGATCAGAAGGAAAAGAAACCCTGAGAGGAAAATGAGAGCAAGGATAACATATACAAAGTCTTAATGAAACATAAGCAACAATAATACGAGTTATATAACTCAAGAAACTGGTTCCTGACATGTATAACATTCACACTAGTATATACTTACGGTGCATATAGTACAGTGCAGTAATGTAATGTGACAAAAAATGGTTTACAGAAGATCTGACTCTTCCTGGAGTTTTTCATACACTATTTTTTAAATATTCAAGTAAAAATAAAGCTTGAAAAATGGAACTACATGTGCAATCCTACTTGGTACCCATCTGACTGGCCTTGAAAAAGCAGCCAGCAGATCATAGGAATAGTATATTGTAGAAAGATGGAACCTTCACAGATGCTTTTAAGCCTATCTAAATTAAGACGGATATTTACAAAACCACAGTTTTCACTGCATTTGAATCCTATACTACTCAACATTTCCACAGGGAGACACATTAAACGTTCTACACATTTCACTTTCTTTTTGTCATTCCTAACATTTCTTTTCACAGTGGGTTTTAACCTACCCTGAATGGAGCGGGCTGGAGGACAAAGCAATATTATCCAGGTTCTCCGTTCCCCAACTCAGCCTGTAGGAATCCCTCTCATTCTCCCTGGAAAGTGATGAAACCTAGAATCAAAAAAAGAAAAGAAAATTCATCCTCCCGAGCAGCCCAAGACACAAGCCTCCAGAAAAGAAGACTTGCAGAACAATCTGTTCTGGACAACACAAAATTTAAGAAGTTAGGGCAAAACACACTGAATCAGAAGAATGGTCTCTAAACCAGACCTAGAAAGACTTATCCATGCTTTTATCTCTAGCAGTTTAGACTACTGTAATGGCCTGCTTACTGGGCTTTCTAATCGGGGCTTAAGACAGCTTCAGAACATCAATGCTGCTGCTCGAGTTCTGACCAAAACCAGGAAATATGACCACATCAGTCCAGTGCTCAAGTCTATGCACTGGCTTCCTGTCACTCAAAGAATATACTTTAAAACAGCCTTGCATGTGTACAAGTCTCTTCATGGTTTAGCCCCAAAGTACATATCTGGCATGTTAGAGCCATATAAACCAGCCCGGACTCTGAGAACCTCAGGTAGTGGCCTCCTGCTGATGCCCAGAGTCAGGACCAAACAAGGGGAGGCTTCATTCCAGTTTTATGCTCCTAAAATCTGGAACAGTCTTCCTGAAGAGGTGAGACAGGTTTCAACTCTGGCTTTGTTTAAATCCAGGCTGAAAACAGCCTTATTTAACTGTAAAAATAGCAACTGAGAATATTATTACTATTATTGTTATTATTATTATTTTGAATTATTTTTTTAATTCAAAGTTGATTTTAATGTTTCATTTTCTGCTCTTTTTTCCTATGTAAAGCACTTTGAATTGTCTTGTACACGAAAATGTGCAATACAAATAAACTTGCCTTGCCTAGAGTAAAATACACTGTGGCAACTTTGGGTGAGATTTGGAGATGAACACGTGACATGCGGTCCTTGGTGTCATAATAATACAATCAAATTTTAGATAGTTAGTTATCTTTTTGTACAAATTAATGTGTTTTTTGCAAGGCTTATGGGAGTACCTGGTGACAGGAGAGCATCTCATCCATCGCACCTTCATGTCTTGGGGAGTAGTAGCTATGATGAGTAGGCGTGAAGGACCTGTCTGCACTAGAACACAAAATTTTAGAAACTAGTATTAAACCAGTAAAGGTTGACAGCAGTTAAATGACTTCATGAGAACAGATCTGGTAACTGGCTCTCCATTTGAGACTAATCATATCCAACACAAAGCATTCTCCAAAAACTGACTAGATCAGTTTTGCAGCTAATATTTCTGAACCTGAGCTCCTAAACTGAGTTAACTTCGTATGTGGAAACAATTTTAATTAAATGAAAAGGCCTATTTATCAACAAATACTGATGTTATATATTAGCATTGTGTTTACAGGCACAGCATGCAGTTAGGAATAAATTGAGAGCTTATTGGCTGATATTCAGGCAAACTAGACCTGAATCTGAAACATACTTTTGCATTCCAGAATGGATGGAGGACAAGAGAGACCAAACATAAAACACGAAGTGCAGGGAGACAAACAAAAATACAGACTGTTGTTTGTTTTTTTTGCTCTGGTCTTTAGCAAAAGTCTTCAGTCACCACTCAGATGTTTACATTTAGTGACGTTTGATCAATACATCTTTGGGTTTTCTACATGTCTTTCTTGAATGTTCATCTGGAAAATGCCAGCTTTTGCTGGGGATATCCCAATAAAACTTCCAGTCTTCAATATACATACCGATACAGATACTGACCCCATATGATGTTGGCTAAATACTTACATATTACTTTTATATCGAAAATGTTACAAATCTGATAAGCACAACTATGGCACCCAGAAACCCATCCTACAAGCCATGATGCACAGAAGTTGAACAGAAATTTGGGGGGAAAAAGCAACAAAAAAAAGAAGACAATGTTAGAAAGGGCTTAATCAGGAGATATTGCTTCAGTGGGGAAAAGTATTTTACAACAACAGCAAATTTGAAAATGCTTTTGTAGTTTTGTAGTAGGGTGGCTGTGGCATAGGAAGGTAGACTGGCAGGTCTTCAGGGAGGCTGCTGAGTATGAGGGGGAGCTGGACCTCGATGAGTACACATCTGCTGTTCTGTGGTACATCAGCAAGTGTGTTGAGGATGTCACCACCACCAAGACTGTGACTTGCTACCCGTACCAGAAACCCTGACTGAATGCAGAGGTGCGTTCTCTGCTGAAAGCCAAGGATGCTCTGGTGACTCACAAGAGCTCGGGTGCTGAGAGATTGCGCCGATCACCTCTCAGACGTGCACGCGGACATCTTCAACGCCTCCCTCATCCAGGCAGCTGTCCCCATCTGCATGAAGACCGCCACCATCATCCCGGTCCCCAAGAGCTCCGCAGTGACAGGTCTGAATGACTATCGGCCAGTAGCCCTCACACCTATAGTCATAAAGTACTTTGAAAGACTGGTTCAGACCAACAGCAAAGCCACCATTAATATCACTGTGGATCCACACCAGTATGCATACAGTAAAAATCGATCCACAGAGGACGCCATTTTCTCCGTGGTCCACACTACCCTCACCCACCTGGAGCAGAAGATTCCTACGTCCGTATGCTCTTTGTGGACTTCACCTCCGCGTTCAACACCATGATTCCTCAGACCCTGATACTCAAACTCTCCTCGCTTGGACTGAGCTCTTCCCTCTGCAACTGGGTCCTGACAGGCCGCAGTCTGTGAGGATTCACAACATCTCCACCCCCACCATTACCCTCAGCACTGGCTCCCCTCAGGGCTGTGTGTTGAGCCCCCTCCTGTTCACATTGCTCACATATGACTGCTCGCCAATCCATCCAGGCTGTCATATTGTGAAGTTTGCGAACGACACAGCAGTGGTTGGATGCATCACATACAGTGATGAGTCCAGCTACAGGCAGGAGGTGGAACACCTGGAGGGTTGGTGCAGAGAGAACAACCTCTGCATTAATGTAAAGGAGACCAAGGAGATGATTGTGGACTTCAGAAGGGGCAAGCATGCCCACCTCCCCGGGCACATGGGAGGATCTGCGGTGGAAGAGGTCAACAGCTACAGGTACTTGGGTGTACACCTGACTAACAACCTCAACTGGAGCAACAACACTTCCACCCTGGTCAGGAAGGCACACCAGCGGCTCTACTTCCTCAGGAGGTTGAGAAGAGCTGGACTCGGGAGCTCAGTCCTCACCTCCTTCTACAGATGTGTGGTGGAGAGCATCTTTTGCGCCATTATCCATGTGTGACATGGAAGCTGCTCTGCTGCAGACAGGAAAGCCCTGTAAAGAGTGTTGAAGGCTGCACAGAGGATTGTTGGAGTCAGCCTCCCCAGCACCACAGACATCTACACCTCCAGAAGCAGGAAAAGGGCCTCCGGCATCATGAAGGATCCCACCCACCCAGCACACTCACTTTTTGTCCCACTCCCCTCAGGCAGGAGGCTGCAGAGCATCAAGTACAAAACCACCAGATTGAGAAACAGCTTCGTTTCAGAAGCTGTAAGACATCAAACACACCGCACTGGCACTTCACAAGGACAATTACAAATTAAAAACACTTTTTCATTTTACCTGCACTGAATCACTTTAATAATCACTTTAATATGTCACTTAATATGTCACTGTAACATGTTACTGCTCTTCATCTAACCATCCATGCTGCTACAGCAAATTTGCACTCCGGATTTTCATTGCTGCTATGTCCGACTTCCTATATTTTGTATATTTTGTGTATTTATCAATCTTATTTTTTTACATTTTATTATATTCTTCTTATCTTTTATCTATTTTCCAATTGCTTTTAGGGTGTAACTGTCAGGTTGAGTCTCTCTCTTGTAGTTTCCTAGGTGGCCACGGGGGTCGCTGTGGCGGGGCTCCAGGATGGATCCCCGCGGTTCCCAGGTGTCTCGGGTTGGTACTGATCAGCGGAGCAGTATAAGAGGAGTGTGGATCAACTACTCGTCGCCTGAGTGTTGCCTTAAATCGGTAACCCTCAACCTCAGAGCCAAAGTCTTTAGGACTTAATTTCCTAGTGTTGCTTGCTATCAGTCTTTATGACAAAAGCCGTTCCTAGTGTTAATCATTTCCTCGTGTACTTCCAAGATTCTCCGCGTTCCAAGCTGATACCATTTGCTGCCTCCCGACTAACTACTCCTTGTCTTCATTCCCAGGTTCCTTCATCCATAAACCCACCTTACTCCAGAGAACGCCTTCAGCCTTTCACACAGGTGACTTCCACTCCTCTTCACTCTGCTCGATCTGCCTTCCCCAGCATACCCCATCAGCTGGATCAAACCCCCGGACCACTTCGCACTCTGGACTCAACCGGACATTCCCCTGGCGACACCTCCACTACAGCTACAAGGTTTCCCGGTCTTCCACGTCAAGCCTCCCGTTCACTTCCGCCACTCAGTGCCGCACGCACGTCCCCTGTGACCGCCGCTGCACGCACTTCCCCTGTGACCGTCGCTGCAGACTCATCGCTGGATCAAACCCCTTCCCGTGTCATTTCCCATCAATAAACATCATTACCGTATCTTCTGAGTGTCTCTGCATATGTGGGTCAGAAACCTTAAACCCGACATGACAGTAACTGGTCCGTGGAATTACAATTTCGTTCGACCTCATGTACCACATGTGATGTGAATGACTATAAAACCCCTTGAAACCTTGAATTAATTCAAACTCTCCTCAGATGCCAGCTTCAAACTGATTGATAGATATCTTCTTCCCTGAAAAAAAACTAGGACTATCAACGAATCGATCAAATGAAAAATCTAGTTCTGAAGAGCAGAGGGAGATTGAGTAAAAGCATGACAGAAAACGTGTGAGAATAGAAGAGTGAGAAGGGACACTGCAAGAGAGAAATTTTGCAAAAAGGAAGGATATTTATTAGAGATACCTGAAGGAAGAAACTAAATCAAGGATTCACATTCCTTCAGTTTATACATTGTTTCCTATTTAATTTTTCAACTTTTTCAGTTTCCTGAGATTTCAAAGAGGCAGTACAGTATGGATTATGTGATAGAATGTTGTACTACCTTTAGAAAACTACATGACCAACTGTTTAAGGACATTTTAAAAAGGATCAGAGAAGTAACGTCAAGAATCAGAGGTTATTTGTCCTTTTTGCACAGTTGCAACACAAAAGAGGACAATGATCAGATATAATGTAAGGAAATGCCTAAAATTAATATGATTTCAGGAATTTCAACAAAGATTTCAGGGGAAAAAAAGTGGTGTGGACAGAGCATGTGCTCTGAAACAGGAACACATACAGGACATGTATGTGCTGTATATATAAAAACCTTTGACTGAGCACTTAACTGCATAGGCACATTGATCTAGCTGTTGATGAGTGACGTTCTGTGATTAACTGTCAGGTACCTCTCAGTCCGTGCGCCTTCAAGGCTAAAGCGGAGATAGTTCATTCCATCCAGGTATTGTTCTGGCAGGGAATCATCTCCCAGCTCTCTGAGATCCTCGGGCCTCAGATACTCTCCACCATCACCTGTCATTGTGTCATCACCTTTGGAAATGATACATTGTATATCAAACAATGGAGTACATAACTGTCAATTAGGAATTACAGGATTAAATATGGAAATTGATCTTGTGTCAGTTTGACTTTTCAGATTAGACTATCATGACTGAATTCCCTCCCCAAATTCCCAATTATTCATATTTGTTGTCTAACTCCACAAAAAAACTTTTATTGCAGCATCTCCTGCACCACTGATGCAAATCTACACTACTGTTCTATTCCTACATGGCAGGGTCAAAATTCAGGTATGACTAATTTAAACGCATTTGTTTTGTAGTCAAACACATATTTTTGACCAGCATCAAAGACTTGAGGTTAATAATTTAAAACTATACATAATTTATGTCATATTTGTTGTCTAAAATATATTTTTTGATGATCTGTATGCCTTGAAATATAGATAACGGTGATGACGGATTTGCCAAGTTAGCTAAACGGTATTTCATTTAAACTGCATTGATGAAATCATTCTAAATTAAAATAGAGCCATAAATGTAGTTTAAATGATGCGGATGTAGACCCTCAGTTAGTTCCTGATCATATCAGTGGTGGTTTGGTCTTAAGCTATAACAACTTAAGACTTTAGTCTTAAATTGTAATACTTTAGTCTTAAATTGTGGACGATTAAATATTGAAATAATTGTAACACAGCTGGCCGTGATATAAACCTGCTTACCCTGTACAGAAAATAGGAACATAATTGCTTGGTTGAATTAACAATTTGAGCATTAAAAAAAAAAAGGAGGGAAAATGGCACTATAAAAAATTCTAAAAATGTGCCTTCACATTGTTGACCTGATGACAATAATGTGTAATTAAATTAACCGTGAGAAATGTCTCAAAATTATTTTAATACTATCTTTCAAGAACTGCAACCTAAGCGGACTTTGGTGGTACAGACTGAAAAAACTGTATCAAATTGATGGGACTGTATTGGATATTTTCCAAAAATTATGGATTATCACACTCTTGGTATAAAGTTATCAAGGGCCAGGGAAAACCGCTTCCTCCCTCCATATAACAAATCTCATAAAAACTCTCCATCTCCTTTGTGATGCCAAACTTTGTTAATAAATAGATACATTGCTGTTTAGTGAAAATAATGGTCATTGAGGTTAGTGGATGTAACATTAAATGCATAAGATTTTAACGTGTTTTCTGAATGCTTATTCAGCACACCACAACTCCACATTTCTGCAATAAAAGACACTTAAAGCTGTCACAATATGCACAATACCTACTGGAGGAGGATAACCTAGTCACTAAGTAACTGATAATGTTACCAAGCTGTGACAGCAAAATATTACCAGCCATCATAAATACAGACATCTTTGGAACAGTTTGGAACAGTCAAACAAAAATAGTTGCTAATTATATACAGATGTTGTCATTTTATTTAAATAAAAACAGGTTTATAGGAGGAAATTAGTTAGAACTGGATTTGTACTGAAAGTCTGTGTCAGTATACTGACTGATATAATAGAAACAAGCTGACAGATTACCTTCTTCATCTGAGACATCCAGTACTTCAGTCATGGTCTCAGGAACATTCAGCTTGTGTTTCTCTGTCACCGTCTGTCCTCAAAGGGGAAAATGTATGTTGTTAACACATAACCAATATATGCCTCAGGGTTTATAATAAAAAACATTACTTTAAAATTTGAAGAGTACTGATGTCATCTCAGAAGCATACAAATATACAACTATGTACAATAGTATAGCCTGGCGTTCAGACGTTACTTAAAAACAGTCCAGAGCACAAATATGGTTGAAGATTCACCCTTTACCACTTAAACTCACCTAAGGTTTTCTGATGTTCCAATGAAAGATACCTCTGGACCTTTTTTAAAGATGATCAGCTCAGGATTACAAACTGAATGTAATCTCCATTACAAATCTGCCCTCAATAAATTTTTTCAACAAAATTGCACATAATATTGTGAAACATTTCTACATGGTCACCACACTCCTACAACACACTGTATTTTATTAGAATATTGTTGCTAATCAACTGAGAGAGCATTTGATGAATAATGACCTATTTGAAGAATTTCAGTCAGGTTTCAGAGCTCATCATAGCACTGAGACAGCTCTCCTTAAAGTTACTAATGATATTCTCATGGCCTCAGACAACGGGTTTGTGTCTATTCTAGTTCTATTAGATCTCAGTGCTGCTTTTGACACAGTCAATCACAATATCCTCATTGAAAGCCTCGAACACACTGTGGGGATCAAGGGAACAGCACTAGGCTGGTTTAAATCATATTAGTCTGATAGATCCCAGTTTATTCATCTAAATGACAAATCTTCTCCGCATTGTAAGGTTACTTGTGGAGTACCACAGGGTTCTGTACTTGGCCCAATTCTATTTACTATATACATGCTCCCTATTGGTAAAATCATCAGACAGCATGGTGTTAATTTCCACTGTTATGCTAATGATACAAAACTGTATTTATCTATAAATCCTGAGGAATCCAGTCAGTTTGGTAGATTACAGGCATGTCTAGATGACATAAAAATGTGGATGACATTAAACTTTCTGCTCTTGAACTCTGAAAAGACAGAAGTTGTTATGTTTGGACCAGAACCTCTAAAAAAGAAATTGCTTAGTCAGCCACTTGACCTGGATAGAATCAGGTTGGCATCTTGTGACAATGTAAAGAACCTTGGTGTTATTTTTGATCAGGAAATGTCTTTCAAGTCTCATATAAAACAGGTCTGTAAGATTTCCTTCTTTCATTTTAGGAATATAGCAAAAACTAGAAATATTCTCTCTAGGACAGATGCTGAAAAGCTAGTCCATGCATTTGTTACTTCAAGGCTGGACTATTGTAACTCTTTATTAGCAGGAAGTTCACAAAATGTAATTAAAAGTCTACAGTTGGTCCAAAATGCTGCAGCAAGAGTTCTGATGAAGCTTAAAAAGAGAGATCATATCTCCCCAATTTTAGCTTCCCTTCATTGGCTCCCTGTCAAAGTTAGAATAGATTTTAAGATTCTTCTTTTGACATATAAAGCCCTCACTAATAAAGCTCCATCGTATATTAGAGATCTGATTACTCCTTATGTCCCTAACAGAGCACTTCGCTCTCAGACTGCAGGTTTACTGGTGGTTCCTAGAATCTCTAAAAGCACAATGGGAGGCAGATCTTTCAGTTATCAGGCTCCTCTCCTGTG
>JAVLVB010000618.1:230929-275224 GCA_032876305.1 Orestias chungarensis | reverse complement strand
TAAGATTCTTCTTTTGACATATAAAGCCCTCACTAATAAAGCTCCATCGTATATTAGAGATCTGATTACTCCTTATGTCCCTAACAGAGCACTTCGCTCTCAGACTGCAGGTTTACTGGTGGTTCCTAGAATCTCTAAAAGCACAATGGGAGGCAGATCTTTCAGTTATCAGGCTCCTCTCCTGTGGAACCAGCTTCCATCTTTAGTCCGTGAGGCAGACACCCTGTCTAGTTTCAAATCTAGGCTTAAAACCTTCCTGTTTGATAAAGTTTATAGTTAGGAAGAGGTACAGAAGACAGCCTAATCCGGTTGGAGGATGAACTCAGTCTTGACAGACGGTTCTCCTTTGCTCTACCTTCTTCATCTATCACTCTACAGGGTTAAGTTATTTAAGTTTTTCTATAGTTATGCTGCTATAGGCTTAGACTGCTGGAGGACCATCTGACCACTTCTCTCTCTGCTACTTTCTTTCTTTGTCCAAACTACTTAGTTACCGTTATTTCAACCTTGTTAACCTTTTGTTTTCTCTTAGTGTTCTTCTCTCCATAGTAACCACACCCGGGCTGGCGTTCTTTTAGCTGAGACAGCTTCTTGGATGAGAACATGGGCTGAAATGCCTCCAGTGACGCTCTACAACTGCTGCTATAAACTCTACTATTTCAGTGTCCTGTGCTTCTAATTTAGCTTTCTGTCTTTTCAAACCCCCAGTCGGTCGTGGCAGATGGCTGCTTGTACTGAGCCTGGTTCTGCTGGAGGTTTCCTCCTGTTAAAGGGGAGTTTTTCCTCTCCACCGTCGCTACATGCATGCTCAGTATGAGGAATTGCTTTAAAGTCAACAACAACACAAGCCATTGTTTTGGTCTGCTGATTCCAGAGGAGTGAATGCTGCAAGTCAATGACTCGATGCAATCTGCTGGGGTTAGATTGGAAACTTTTCAAACTGATTTGTTTATGATGTATCTATGATTTGAATGTATTTGTAAAGTGCCTTGAGACGAGATCTGTTGTAAATTGGCGATATATAAATAAACACATTCTTGATTCTCAATAAGGTAATTAACAAACAAGAGACCTGTTTTTCCCCAGTCTTCACTGAAAATAAGCTCAAGCTCAGTCATTCCGGGAGCATCTGAACAGAAATAGTCAAGTCTTGGCATACATAGACCATACGTTCTAGATCGTGACTAGGGCAGATATGGGTTAGTATGCGTCAATCTGATCAATTTGAATCCCTATGTATAAAATCCCACAGCATGATGTATCACTTTGCTTCACTGTGGCGATGATGTGTTCAGGCGGAAGAGCAGTTTTTCATCACATCATTTTGGTTTTGGGAAAAATGTTCAGTTATTGTGTTTGCCGTATTTTCTATATGGCTTGTGGCAAACTACACTAGTAACTACCTATAGCTTTTTGTTGTCATTTTATAAAGACCAGTTTATAAGTGCATAACTAAAAGCACTTTTTAGATTTTTTTATGTTTTGGTATTTAAACAAACATGCATATTTTATCTTTCTTTCACAAAAGGAAAATTCCACTCAAAGGTTAGAGAACAAAGCATGCCCCAGGGATTGTGCAATACCGTAGTTGTGGTGATGATCTCCTCAGTGACAACCCGTAGTGTGTCGACCACAGAGATGTAGCCGAGCCTCCGGGCTATACCGAGCGCGGTGTTACCATTCTGGGGAAAGAAGACAGATTTCTGATTCCGATGTTTGCATTTGAGTTTCCGTTTGTTCTTAGTGAGTGTGTACCAACCAGAGTAATTGCGTTAGGTTTGGCCCCATACTGCAGCAGAACATTTATAATGTGTGTGTTTCCTTGTTGGGCAGCTTGATGAAGAGGAGTGTATCCACTCTAGGAAGAGAAATGGAATGATGAATCAGAAATAACTGGAGTTGGATTCTCTATATAACTTCAATAAGATCAGTACCTTGGTCTTAGCATTGACATTTGCCCCATTTTGAAGCAGGAAGTTCACCATCTTTGCATTCCCGTAGTGACACGCAACAATTAGTGGGGTGTAGCCCAGCTAGAAAAACAAAATATCCATCTAAATTCTAGAATCAGACACATCATGCAAATATGGGGGATTGGTTTCATAAGCATACAGAATGAAGGAAATAAAACACTATTCAGATGTTGTCATGAACAATTCCCAACCAAATCATCTTCATTTTTAATTGATTATCCTTTTTTAAGAACTATTTTTATGTCCACATACTAAAATGACTGCCTCACTGTAAACTCAGTGGAATTCAAATGATGTAAAGATTTGTCTTGTTTTAATAATATGACAGGTAAGGTAAGATGAGAAACAAAAAAATCTGTCAGAACACAAATAACACGTATCTTAAAATCCTCTGATCTGTATCAGGGACATGAAGTCTAAACTGGGCAATAGTGGGTAACATACAAAAGAGGAAACATTAAAGAAATACTCCTTCTTCTTACTTTAGTCTGGTGATCCAAGTAGGCGCCAGTCTTGGCAAGGATTTCAGCAACGGATACTCTGTCTTCTTGAGCTGCCAGATGGAGGGCTGTTAGACCACTCTGTTGAGCAAGCAGAGCGGTACCATAAAGAATTGAACATACGTGCTCTTTTTTCTCACTTTTTATTTTTTATTTTTTATTTACTCCAACGCTTGGTAATACTTGGTAATACAGCTTTTTCTCATTCCGATTCTGAACATTACCTTGGTGGGGACATTGATTTGGGCTCCCTTGCTGATCAGCAAAGCTGCCATATCTGCGTGACCCTCCTGGGAGGCCAGATGAAGTGGCGTGACCCCCTGCTTCGTCAGATTGTTGGTCTCTGCCCCGTACTGCAACAGTACTGTGGCAATGTCCATCTGGTTCTTCTTTGCCGCAATGTGCAGGGGAGTGTAGCCGTTCTAATTAATAAAAAACAGAGGTAAGGTTTATTGCTGAATCTTATCAAACAAGATTCTATACCAGTTTAAACAACACTATGGTCCAGTAGTTAATATCATTCATTATTTATCAGAAATTTAACGGCTACAAAGCTTTGAGACTTCCAGAGTTCCTAGTATATGAATTTAGCTCAGTACAGATTTGTGGTAATCTTTGTAAAGAGTTGTTTAGCTTAAGAAATCTTAATCAAAATTATTGTTATCACTCTATTTCTTCACAATATTATCAGCCCATACAGTATAGAAGGCTTTGGATCATACAAATTAACTGGCCTAAAAGATGCATGATGGAAAAGGACCCATGGTACATAAAGCTACTGGAAAAAATAAAACACTCAAGAAAGACTTATATTTAACTGGCCCAGACAAGACCAGGAAAAAGTCTCCCTGGAAAGAGTTATTGACAGATTCTGTAATTTTTTATGTCAATGGTGTAAAACACATGGTGGCCACAACACATGGAAATAAAAAATATATAAAATAAACAATTATGGCTATTTTAATGTTTGCCCTCTGGAAACAATAACAGTAAGAAAAACCTTCCAAAAGATTCAGAAGAAATATCTCTAAAACAGATCAGCAACCTGGGGGTGTTAACAAATGCCGTTCATTTATAATACTTTTCTCAAGCATTTACAGGTTAGAACAGAGGTGTGAAACTAATTTTTAATTTTGAGCCATAGTAAGATCATGAATGTCCTCATAGGTTGAAAATATCCACAAACAAAGTTAAAATATACACACACACACACATATATATTATTATTTTTATTTTATTTATTTATACAAGTTAGTTCCGACTGAGTAATCTGATTGGACGAGAGACTTTCCATGAGTGCTGATATTCTCTGATAACAGCACTGGGACTGTTCACAGGTATATCACTCCACTACACCAGAATTCTAACAGTTCATTTTAATGATACAAAGTAGCTTGTAAGCAGAAAATGTTAACGTTCTTTGCCTGGCAACAGCATTGTTGAGGAACTATTTGTGTTTGCGGAGCCAACAGATCATCAAATAAACAAATAAATCACAATCTTTTGTGGTGTAATATTCTATAAAAGCAAAATCACACTCGAGGTCGTGCTCTATCGGTGAATATCGGCACGTGATTGTCTGCTGAACTCGGCCTGCGGCCTCGTGCCTCAGCCGAATCACACCAGTGCCGATATTCACAAATATAGCACGACCTCTCGTGTGATATTGCTTTAATATATCTTTCCCTGAATTTGATGTGTGCTTCTAAAAACGAAATAATATTGAACATATTTTCAAAATGATGTTATTTGACACTACTCAGATAAAAACTGCTTTAATTTGATTGATAGAATAACATTTACAGTAGGTAAACCTTCAAGAATAAAATATGTGCTCCTCTAGACTCTAGAGTCCTAGGGTCTATATATGTTTTCATAAAATAAATACCCTTTCTTATATTATATTTACATACTGATTAAATAAATATAATTTTAGAATAACTAGAAACAGTAGCAAACCAAAAGGCTATAGTCCTACAATTACGGGTAAAGAGTAAAAAAAAGGTGGCAACTCATGTTTCCATCACTGACTACTTAATTGTCTGTCCCTGTAAAGCTTTTTGTGTACAGAAATTTATCAATTATTTTCCACTATTAAAAGTTTTCATCTTTAATATACAGACAAAAAACACACAAAACCAAAAACTAAGCACATATCACCGCTTAAACATTTGGCCCGTAAGGTACAGCAGAAGTAGCTTGATGGTGGTTTCACATTTTAACTCTTATAATTTTTACCTTGGCCATTGTATGTGGAGATGCTCGTTTGTCCAAAAGTAGAAGCGCCACCTTTTGATTATCGTAATGTGCTGCAACATGAAGTGGAGTGAGGCCATTCTGTTGGGTGAGTGCATTGATCAGAGAGCAGCTAGTGAAGCGGGGAAACTACACACATTAGACATGTTGACAGAAGGATAGCAGGCTGAGTGGTCATACAGGGCAAAATACATGAAAAAGTGTCATTCTTGTTAATGCAAAAAAGGCAATAGTTGAGTGCTGAGTGAATTTTTTATTGGTAAGTTTACCAATGCAGAAATGCACTAGGTTCCCATTCCCATGCAGAACACAACCAGACAAGGTACATAACATTTGCTATTTTATCCTTTTTTACTAGAAGAATCTAAAATAAATTGTTCTACATTAGATGTTTACCTTTCCAGCAGAATCAGGAAGAGCACAACGTTGCAGCAGCAGTTTGGCTACATCAAGGTTTCCATATTTGGCAGCCACATGCAGAGGAGTGAAACCTTTCTGTAGAAAATCAAAAGCACATAAGAAAAGATCAACAGAAGTTCCAGGGTCTATAATCATCAAAAAAATACCCTAGATATTTATAGTATAGAAATTTGCATGTGTCTCTGCCACTGAGTCTAATAGCAAGTTAATTAATACGACTCTGGAGAACTTGACAAGGTTATTCAGCCATTTGATTCAGGTGTGTTTAAAAGGGAACACATCTAAAGGATGCAAGGGACCAGCCCTCAAGGACTGAGGTTGCCACTTTGCTAGTTCTGACAGCTGTACTAAGCTGGTTCATCAACTTAGATCTTTGTGCACTCCAGCTTTACTGAAAATACGTTGTAGATGGTTAGATTTTGTATGAGACTATAAGGTCTGTTGAAGCAAGATACATCAAAGATGTTTTACCATGTTTGACAAGCTGACCTTGACACGTCACCTTTATTTTACAAGTGAACTGTTACTGTATGAAAACTTTAATGAGTAAAGTTTTCATAGTAACACATGGATAAGCGTTTTTAAAATCAGGCCTGTTACTTTCAAGGTGTTTAATACCCATGCAATCACCTGGTAAATAGATGGACTTCACTTATTTAGCACTTTAGTGCATCAGTAGGCAAATTGGGGTTAAGTGCCTAGCCCAGGGGCACATTGTCATGTGACAGGGGGCAGCTGGAATTGAACCTGCAAACTGCCTGATTGCAAGACAACTACTCTACACACTGTGCCACAGAGACATTATTTATATACTTCATTGCAGTTTTTAATTTTAAAACATTTGTCAAAAAAGTCATACCATGACTGATTTGTAAACAAATATTAAGGGTAAACGTCTAAAAGGGTTAATAATTGTGGGGACAGCAATGGAGTATGTCTCATTGGCATGTGGGATCACATTTCACACAGTTATGTAAGGCTGTCCTTATTATGAAGCTACCGTTAACATGGAATAATTGTTTTGACCCATTAACATCCCCTAAAAATCATAATAATAATAATCAAGTTCTTAATTTCACTCTTATTTACATAAGACAGAACCAGTCACTGAGATTCAAGTCTCAGGCCAGGAGTCTCAGATCTTGTTTTTGTAATTTACAAGAGACTCTTGGAGAAACTTCAGTTCAGGTTTTAAACACAGGTTACCATCTTTGGCCTAAGATAATGATGTGATATGGTGAAAACCTGTTTGGTAGATGTGTAGCTTACTTGAGGACATTTACACATGTATTAGTAAGGGTGTATTTTGACCATATGTCTAGTACAGGATAATTAGTCAGGTACGCAGTCCTAAAAATCAATACAGATAGGAAAAAAAAACTTTCTTGGTTAAACCTTGTGAGCACGTCAAAAATAAAACTGTTACCCAGTTGTTCGTGGCAGATGACCACTCGTACTGTGCCAGGTTCGGATTCAGGTTTGTTCCTGTGAAGTTTTCCACTCAGCTACCTGAATGCTTAGTATGAGAAATTTCTGCAAACTCAACTACACAATGCAAGCCATCGTCTTCTCTCAGGTCCTGGAGGAGTAAATGCTGGAAGTCAATGACTGCTAAGTTTTTCTTCGATTGGAAACTTTTGAGAGAGATTTGATTAATAGTTATGAACTATTATGAATTGTTTAATAACTAGAATAACTAGTATTGTATACATAATTGGATTGAAATTATTTTTCTTGTAAAGTGCCCCAAGACAACATGTTGTAAATTGCTGCTAAATAAATAAACAGAATTTAACTGGTTATGAATTTTAATTAAAAAAATACATACTGTTTGTAACTATAATCCCAGAAATATCCTTAAACTTAAATATTAAAGGGAAAGTGCTCTACATTAGGTTTATGATGACTCATTAGATTCAGTGTCTAACATGAGCTGTCTTTTTTTCTAAATGTTCCGTGTTTTTCCTGCATTACAGGAATTTGCCATGTTTAATTTCTTTCTAATGTGCTCAGAAATTAGACTTGTTTTTAAACAATTAAATATTAAAAAATGTAATTGAAATAAATAAATTAAATAGTGTGAGTGGAGACTTACGCTCTGTTTGTAATATTACAAATAAATAAAAATGACCACACATTGACGGCAGGTTCATTGTACAGCCTGCAGAGGGAGCTCTGACTCATTTATTTTAAACAAGCAAACAAGCCTAGTGATAAAAGAAACCACATGATCAGTGGGTTTATGAGTAAGCCCTGCCCATGTCGGGAGCAGTCCTTTGTTAAGCTCCAGATTCTGTCAGCTGTAATGGTGACCAGAAAGGTTGAGGCTCGGAGCAGTGTTTTGTTGCAACCCCCAGAAACAAAACAATGGTACAAGGACCAACGACTAAACGGGGTTTGGAGGTGATTGTATTTACATGTGTGACAGGATAACAGCCAAGGACTGGTTTCTGTAGCAACGGCCGCACCCCTCTCCCAGAGAGGAGCACAAAGAGACAGACTCGCCACAGGTGAACTGTGCTTCCATGCATCAAAGGATTCAAAGCGAGGTTTATGGTCAGGGACCGAAAACAAGTAAGGGTCCAAATCTGATTAATAATTCATCAAACTGATAATCCTAAAGCTATCTAAGACCTACCCTTTGGCCTCCTGCAGTGTCTATAAAATGATCAATGGATTTTTCTGATAAAACGCTTTTCTAATCAAACCAGCCACTCAAAGCACATTATAGCGAAGCCACATTCACCACTGATAGATACAAGTAGGCAAATTGGGGTTGTGCCTTGCCCATGGGCACATTGACATGTGACAGCTGGAATTGAACCTGACACCTGCCTGGGTGCAAGACAACTACTCTATACACTGTAGCTATGTACCTCCATACAGTTGTATTAATCCATGAAAAACAGGTTTTATCTGGGTACTGTCAAATTACATCAGTGTGCAAAGATGTTCAATATAATTTCATTTTAATAAGTACTCACTGTATGCAGAGATAGATATTTATTGCTATTTTGATGAATTGTTAATTGGTAGTTTAATGTTTTTTTTTTGTTTTATGGCCCAAAAGGATTCTTCTGCATGGCCTGGCTTCCACTGTTTTAACCCTTCTTCTATTCCTGTCCCTACCATCTCTGCCCAAGCCCTAGATTTACAATCAAAAACATATCCAGAGTGAGTCCAGCCTCAGCATTCTGCCTCATTGTCAACCAAATTCTAGTTCCAGTCTCCCAGAACAGTTTCTTACCAAAACTGATCGTTAATAAACTGGCCTTCACTCAAACAGTAATGTTCCTTACAAATCCTACATATTACAATAGCATTTACAGCTCAACCTGAACTGTGAAATCCCAGTCTTTTCATTGTTATCTTCTTACCTGAGCCTTAGCAGGCATATAATCACGAAACAACAACTAAGACTAACCTATTTGGCTATTCCTTTCCTGATCCTCAGTTGGTGCATTGGCTTTGTTGTTTTAATCTAAATTACTGGTTTTGTTGATATATACCTTCGGAAACTATTCAGCCCTTGAGGACTGGTATCCTGTTAATATCAGCTCGTTAAACATTTTGTTTCACAACAAGGAGTTTAAAGTTTGACCATTTCATCTCGTTATATTTAAAACCTTGAACTTGGTCAATGACAATTAAATGGCTCCGCCACCACCCACCTTTGTTGCCATTGAGTGTGAAGCCCCAGCTTCCAGCAGGACTGAAGCGGTTTCAACCTGCCCCTCCCTGGCAGAGATGTGGAGCGGGGTATAACCGTTGGTTGTGGACGCATCAGGATGTGCCATGTGTTGCAGCAGCAGCTGCACAATCTCTGTTTTCCCCAGACGGGACGCAATGTGAAGAGGAGTCTGGTCCTCCTGGACAGGATGAGTGGGAGGATGAGTTGGGAAACACCAGTTCTTATTTGATGTTGATTGCACAGGTATTAAGGGAAGTAATGTTATAACAGGAATTTCACCCGAGCTCGAGCATCCACCATTGCTCCATTCCTCAACAGACATCTGACCACCTCCACCTGACCGGCCCTGGCTGCCATGTGTAATGCTGTTTCTCCGCGCTGCGCATAGCACGTAACAGAGGGTATTATATAAGTCAGCCATTATGGTTACAACCATACAACATATTAAGACCCTTTCATATGAACTGGTCACTCACAATATTGCTGACATCTGCCGAGGCACCATTTTGCAGCAGGAGCAGGACAATGTTCAGGTGACCCATGAAGGCTGCTACATGGATGGGAGTCAGACCAGACTGAATACAATAAAAAGACTGTGTGTGAATAGAAGATCAGTATTCTTTAGTCTTCCAAAAGACTAATAAAGATGCAAATTAAAAGTCAGTACTTATATCATGGATGGCTAAACACTAATTTTCAAACTTGTGTACTTTAAAAAACAAATCTTTCAGATTTAAGCAAACAAGCATGAAGAAGATGCTGAAATGGAAACTTTTGTCATGCTGATCATGCCTAAGACCAGTACAATTCAAATCTGTTTAGTTTACTTAAATAGGCAAAACACACATCTGAACTCCAATTATAAAAAACACATTTTTTCAGGCAAAAAACCACAAGAATAGGAGTTTTATTTTTTTCTTTGATGACTGTCTTCAAAGAAAATTATTATTCTATCATTCTACAATTTTTATTGTATTACAAAACCATGTTTTGGATAATTTTGATGAAACGATAATTATATTGTAACAACTTCAAGTTATGTAAGTTTCATCTTATTTAGATCTTATTTGACAAAGCAGGTCAGATTATGAACACTTTTAAAACGCTGTTAAATCTTCAACACTTTTAGAATGTAGAAAGATGTATTTTGTTCATAATTCTTATGACACTTTTCAAGCAAAATCTGTATATCAGTATCAGGAGAATATTCGTGTTAGGCCAGAGAGGAGACGTTGAAATCACCTCTGTAATGGACTGAATTGATGCTCCATATTTAACCAGCAGCTCCATCACTTTTACCCGGTTCTTCTTACAGGCTATGTGCAGTGGAGTAAAGCCATTCTGTGGAGGCAAATGTGACCACAAGAAACATTTTAGGACTCATATGTGATAAACTGCTAAATCCTTACACATTGTCTTTATAACTTACCAAAGCCCTGGCGTTAGGATTGCCCCTCTTATCTAGCAATAGTTTGGTGACTCTGTAGTGGCCACAGTGAGCTGCCACATGCAACGCTGTCAGGTAGTCCAGTGTGACATCATCAACAGGAGCGTTGTGCTGCAGAAGGTGTTTGACGCATTCTACGTGGTCACCTTGTGCCGCCATGTGCAGAGGGGATAGCCCATTCTAAAAGGCCAACATGTGATTGAATACAGGAGCCAAAAGAAACATCATGGGATGAATTACTGAACTCTATAGGCAAAACATTTGGCTAAAAGGTAGTTTGTTTTATAAATCAAATCATCTTTGGGTTTTTATTTGGGTTTTTATAGCCCATCTGTTATAAATAAAACCAAAAGAACTTTATCATCCATCTTGGCCCACATTCAAAAGACTGCATAATTTTGTACCACATTTTATACCAAATATGCTATTAAAATGTTAGCCAAGATTACAAGAGCATGGCTAACATGATCAAGTGATCTTGATAGATTGCAGATTTACAGTTTATATGTATATTGCATATATGAATATTCAAACTAAAATAAAATATAAAAAGGAAGATATTTTATAGTAAAGGT
Organism: Orestias chungarensis; assembly: GCA_032876305.1. NCBI lineage: Eukaryota > Metazoa > Chordata > Actinopteri > Cyprinodontiformes > Cyprinodontidae > Orestias > Orestias chungarensis. The sequence continues at coordinate 264,362 of JAVLVB010000618.1, read as the reverse complement.
AACTTTACAGCATAATACCTTCCACTGTTAATATCATACTCAGATAAAAAAAATATGCAACTATAAATGACATGTAAACATGTGCATTAAAAAAAACACATGACTGTTGACCAGAAATTAAACAGACTGTCTAAATAATAGCAAAGATGTAAACCCTTTTTGAGTTTGTTGGGAGGAGTGATGGTTTTTACAGTTTGACAGCTGTTGGGAGGAAGGACCTGTGATAAAGTCCTTTTGTGCAGCCTGTTGCGCTCGTCTATCACTAATCCTTCATAATTTTTTTTTACATTTTTGTTTGCACCCCACAGACCACATGAAGATACCATAATACGATGTGACCCACCTTGGTCCTGGCCAGTAAAGGGGCTCCTCTCTCCAGCAACAGCTCAACGGCTGTTTCATGTCCACTCCGCGCCGCACAGTGAAGAGGAGTCAGACCATCCTACAAAACACATTGCACATAAATGACTTACTGTTTTCCTTCCTGGCACTAGCGTGGCAGAATTCTATATAGAGGCTAATTTAGGTTAGTCATATTGGCAGACACTAAAACTGCATGTTTTTAATACACATTACAATCCAATAAGAACTATCTGGCATCCAGCCAAACAACATCGAGGTTTGGATATGCAGTGTGACTAAATCTAATCCACTGCTGTCCAGCTAAATAAACGACTGATTTTTACTCTGAATACTGATCATTAAAATGCTCTGTTTACTACTGCTAGCGCATGTTACCTCTGTTCTCTGTATGAGAGAAGAAATTAGCCTGAGAAGCTAGAGAGCAACGAAGAGAAGATGCTAATCTAAAGAGCTTTCTGATTGATAATATATTCAGAAAGTAAAAAGTATCAATCAATCAAATCTCGGAAAAATACTTCATTTATCCCAAAGGGAAATTAAATGGTATTGGAGTAACTCAGTCAACTAAGGAGTTGTATTATGTATTATGTGGTAGTTTTGTCACTGTATTGCCTCTGCTTTACCAACCCTTGTTTTAGCATCAATCTGAGAGCCTCGATCCAGTAACAGGCGAACGATGTTGCTGTTGCCTCGCTTAGACGCCACATGTAAGGGTGTTATTCCATTCTGCAGAAGACACAAAAGTTTAAAGAAAGAAAGATCTACTGACCAGTTTATTCTCAAAAATAATCTCCTTCTATAACAATCCCATCCAGAAAAAATAATCTCATAATGAACTTTTACATTTAAATTTTAGTGTGTGGGTTACATGACCTGGGAGCTATTGAAGAAATAGGTCAAATATTTATCATAAAAATGAATTTAAAAAAATATATAAATATATATAATATGTAACTGAATTCTATACAACCTCTTCTTTTCTATTCTTTGCAGAAAAAATCTAACTCCTTTGCTTTATCCCTGCTGGATTATTGTTTTCTGTGCTTCCTCAGTTCCTCCATGTCGTGCCTCCTGATGTCATCCTGTTCTTCCCAGTAAGTGTTTCCTTTCCCTTGCCTTTTGTGTTTTACAAGCTAATATACCTTCATTCGTTATTCCTCTGGTTCTACATTAGGTTTTCTGTTTCTTTCATTGTTTTCTCAATTAGTTTCCCCACACCTCTTTGTTGATTGTTTAATTTACTTAGTTCAATGTTTTCATGTTAGTATTCTTTATTTCCCCAGTTCCTTGCTTCTTATGACAGTTAATTTGCTTTTCAGTTCTTTGTTGTTTTTAGTATCCAACCCCACAAGTGTGTGTTTGTTTGATGAAGTTTTTGTCCAAGAGTCAAATGTTCTACACTGACTGCCTAACAACCTTGAAGAGGATCATCTCACCCTTGCTGTGAAGTCCACCGCCGCCCCACGGTTCAGTAGAAGAGTGGCCACATTGGCATTTCCATAGTGGGCAGCAATATGCAGTGGGGTAAATCCACTCTATGACATACAAATGCAAAAATAGAGAAAAGAAAAACGGAAAATAAAGGTAAGCATCTGCTTTGCCTGGAAGTCCTGCAATGATGACCCTGAGCAGCTTTATGCTTCACAGCATGCAGTGATCACTTCAAACATCCGTTACGAGCAAACAAAGAACACAAATATCCCAAGAAAATAAACAGGAAGACCCACATACATTTGGAAACTCAAACTTCTTTTTTCATGCAAGGTGAAATAAAGACCACTTTCTCCAAAAATCAAAATAGAAACAAATGCTTCCTCCAGTTTGAAATGAAGATAGAAAAAAAAAAAACCTGTCTATTTAAAACTAAAACCAACTGATAATAAAACTTAATAATGTTAACAAAGCAAAGACCATGGTTCCCAATAATACAAGTGCACTATGTTGACAGTATATCATAGTCATTAGAAGTTGCAATGAGAAATATATGGGGCAAGTTAGAGATTACAGAGCAGGTTGGAGAAGTTGTGAAATTCTTGCCTTACCTTGCCATTCTGTAAGTGTTGGTCCGATTTAATGTGAAAAAGTTATTTACAAGAATGTGGAAAAAACAGTGACTAACGAGATGATTACAAACATTACACAGTTAAAAGCGAACAAATGCTGCAGGACTGTGGATGCATCATGCTCCTCAGTGCAAAAAAAGAAGAAGTTTTAACCAACTATTTACACACACTGTATAAACTCTTCTAGGTGAGGTGTTTTTTCTATTTGCTAAATTCCAGAGTAATAACAGATTGTTAGAACATATTCTTCAAGGTGCGATGTTTTTTTATACACTAAGTTGACTGTATCTTTAAATAACTTAGGAAAGTCGCAAAATCATTTAAGGGTTTTTTAAAGCAACACTAAAGAAGTTTCAGCTTTGGTCGATTTTGGTGGCCAGTGTTTGCCTGAGGGAAGAATGCATTACCCATCATGACAAGCACACAGCGTCGTTAAATGCTGATCTCCCGGTCACCTGCACTTGGATTGAAGTACAATTCTGTTTCCAGAGGCTGTGTGAAGGAGGAATAGCGATGAGGTGATGAATCTATTTGTGGCAAAACAATGTCATATGTTGATGTTGAAAATAAGAAAAGGGGGAAGTGACATATGTTATAAAGAATTCAGCACATTTGAAGTTGTTTTGTGTGGAAAGATTCCTTCCATCCTCCTCAAAGATTCAAAGTTAAAGTGATACGAAACCCCTCGAGCCATGACAGAGGTGTCATTCAATGAGCTGTAAGACGACATATAATCAGAAAAAATAGAAAAATCTTTTATGAAAGTTGAAAAGTTACTTAGTTTAGCTTTAAGCTTCAGAAAATTTAATTCAGTACATTTTAATTATTCTGTGGAAGCACTGGTATAGATTTATTTTAAGACAGTACCTAAAAATAAATCATGGAAATCAGTCCAGATATCAAGAAGAGAACTGTGGGCCTTTAGAAGTTGGCTTCATCCTTGGCTCAAATTTCCTATTATTGTTTAAAATGGAGTGTTTCCACACACTTTTAAATAATTATGTGCAAAAATAAATACCATGGTAACATCTACCTATCTATTAGGGTTGCATTTAGATTTCTTTATGTTGATAATATATAATCTTCACGAAGGAGACAGGTTCTGTGTCCAGAAAGGTATGGGTTCTAGTGGTAAATGTACAAACAAACCCTAGAACAAACAAATGTTTAATCGTCTTTTACACTTATAGGAGAGTTGGATTGTCCACAGAGAAACAAGTCTCGTAGCAACACAGGCTAAAAGGCTTCTTGAAGAGAATGAAGTTCTAAAGGCAACCATATTATAGTTAGCAAATTCATTTGGAAAGAGAGCTTTCACATTTTTTAGATGTTTTCTTAAAATGACCAATGTTAATTTTTTTTTTTTTAAAGTAAAAATTAGGTAAAAAATGGGTTAAACTTGAATAAAAAGAAGTGTGCCTCAGCTGTGTCATCCTGTAGAACAATTCCAAAGTGTTGTTTTGTTATTGTGTGCAATAATATACTGGCATTCTAAGCAGACAGCCAAATTTGAAGAAAGTTTTAAAACAGATTTCTGGCATTATTCTGGCATTTAGCAAACAGAATTTTTTAAGGAAAAGTTTAGTGTGGTGATGTATTCAGTATATGTAAACATCTGATTTTATGTGTAAATGCCTTTTCACAATGCATATCCCATGCTTCCTGCTATTAATTTACATTGTTCAGAACACAGTAACAGGTAACCTAGGGTCTCGTAATGCTTCTGTAACAACCATGCATTTAGCAGGGTTAAAACAGTAATATTTTAAATTGGAATGACCAAGGCTGCCAGTAGAAAAAAAGATGATAGGATTTTGACAATTTATGGTCCCGTCCATCAATCTGTGAAAAATAACATTTTCTAGTTTTCAGAGTAATTGCAGAACTAAAGGGCTACATTTCAGATCAAAGACACATTTCTGTGTTCAAACTGTTCATAACTGTGCAATTATAAAAAAAGACTAAACATGTTTGCAACCAAAATAGTTCTGGAATAATGTACCTAACATCACCAAAGTAGAAATGTTTTGTCACAGTGCAGGAAAGTTAGAGAAGAAGGTTTGAAAAACAAAATAATCAATGTATTGCAATGTCCCACTCAAAGTTCTTCACCTCAATTTGTCTAACATGATTTGGTTGAACTTTAAGTGAACATGTAGACATGCAGAGTAATGCTTAACTCTAAAGAACAACCTTGTTAGACAAAATGTGACAATATTCCTGTTTAATAAAGAGACAGACTAATGAAGATAAATAATTATATAGATCCTCTAGTTGTACCTCCTGTTTATTCTTGGGTTTATTTAAAGATATTATTGATTATCACAGTAACGTCCATTTTCTAAAAAGTGTTATTTTAAGCATTAAATCTTGATTGATGGTAATGGTTGAGATTAATCCTACATTCAACAATGTACTCTAACCTTAATTTCAAAAGAAAGAACAAACAGCAAGACTAAGGTTTCATCTAGTTTACCAACACCCTGTTCCATGGAAGAATGTCAACTAACAGAAACAACTGCTGCAATAAAGAGATCCACCTACAACATAATTGGGAGCTCATACCTAGTACTGTTGTGGAATCCTGTCCTGTCCGAGAGATTTTTTAGCATAAACACTTGAAAATAACCTGCATGAATTAGAGTTATGTTACCCTCTCATGCCAGAATCTATATGAACCTGCAGGCATGTTCTAGGGTTGGTTTGCAGCCAAGACTAAATTCAGGACTGGTGATGGACTAATCTGGTGGGTGAAACCGAGGAAGGACAAAGGGCAGGTGATCCCTGTTTCTATCAGGGGGGGTCAGTGTGGACACTGTGGAGGACTACAAATTTCTGGGTGTGCACATTGACAATAAACTGAACTGGTTTCTGTGGCGGCAAGTGCCATCCTTATGCTGAGGCAGCAGGCTGAGAGGGGCAGACGCTAACAGACTCAATAGACTGATCCGTAAAGCCAGTGATGTTGTGGGTGTAGACCTGGACTCGATGGCCTGAAGACATGGCATGTCTTCAGGCCATCGTGGATAACGGTTCCCATCCACCTTCTGATACTGTTTTGAGGCACAGGAGCACATTCAGTGCAAGACTTATTCAACCTAAATACACTACAGAATGCCACAGGATTTCATTCCCAACCGTAGCTATTAAAGTGTATAACTCCTCCCTAACATCAACATGCAACAATAACAATATCAATACAATACAATACTTATGGCCGGAATAACTGATGTGCAATATTTTTGTAACTTTAACTTTATTATAATTGTATTTTATTTTCAACTGTTTTACTCTCAAAACTGCAGCCAAAAGGGGAGTTTTTCCTCTCCACTGGCGTTACATGCATACTCAGTATGACGGATTGCTGTAAAGTCAATGACAACACAAGCCATTGTTTCTGTCTGATGATTCCGGAGGAGTGAATGCTGCAAGTCAATAACCCTAACCCTAACCCTGCTGGGGTTTCTTAGATTGGAAACGTTTTCAACCCAATTTGTAATGATGTATCTATGTAAAGTGGCACTATATAAATAAACTGATTCTTGATTCTTAACTTTACATCTTACAGCACAACAAGATTTCATATTGCAATTTTTTTATCTTTTTCTCTTGTTAAATGTAATTTCTGTTACTGTTTATTATTCTACACTTATGGTTGCTAGGGCTGCAGCTTAAGCAGACAGAAGGGAAATTAACCTTTTAGTCTTCATTTTAACGTCAAGCTACAGTTATTTGATGAATTCTATTTTAGGTTATTTTATAAGAAAGGTTCTTCTGGTTAATTTACAGTCAACAAATATATTTTCTTCAGTCGATGTTGGGGAAAAAGAATATGAGTTTGAAAACATTTTTATTTTAATTTGGCAGCCTCGGTCATTCAATAATATAATTTTAGTATTATCATATGAAAGCACATTACGTTTCCTTTAAATCTTCAGTGACAAATTCATAGTGCAATAAGAGTGATCATGCAACACAGAAAATGACATTTTTACTTATTTAACAGACTAAAAGAAAGCTGACCCAGAAAGGTTTCAACACGATATGCATCAACTTAAAATATCATTACACATGCAAAAAGGGAATTTCAAGGGAATAAAGAAAATAAAGAAAATAAAGATTCCATGACTTTAATGCAAGGTTATACAATTTTCAGTATGCAGGGTGCACATGGCAGAATAGCATTAGCTATTACTGTAAGCCATTCATGGTGGCATCTTACTAAACAGTACCAAACCAACTGACACAGAAAAAATAAAATGACCCAAATGATTGTTGATTTGCAAGACAGGGGACGATGATGGTGATAGAATAAGGTAGTGGATAGAGAGGAAAGGAATGATAAGGATGTGTATACCTCAGTAGTCCTATTGACCATCATCTGTTGCAGAGGGAATGAGGGAGGGAAAGTTTAGTTAATTTCACACATGACTGCAGAGCAGAGGAAACTGTGCAGCCATACACTAAACAGAACTATGATGTGGCTAGAGTGGCTTATTTTGTTCATCTTATGCGTCAAAGGAAATTCTGTTGGAGTTGGGGAAGAGCTCTGCAAGCTGGTAAAATACATTCATTTTAAATTAGTGCATACTATTATTATTATTCTGTAAATGTGCCCTTCCTCTATAACCTGTTACATTTTTTCTTGTCTTATATTTTAATCTTTCTGTGAGTCTTCACACATTATATGACACAGGTACACCTCAATCTTCCCAATGAGAGACTATTCTATTCTGTTCTATTCTATGCTATTTTACTCCACTCCCCCCTAATCTGTAAATTCCAGAAACCAGCTGTTAAATTCCAGGATGATAGTCTCTGTGGTGCATGACGCATTATTACCAAAAATATAAGGTTGACGGAAAAGAATCAACAGTTAGCTTGAACAAGCTCTTTAAAAAATTAAGATGAGATCCTACACAAATATCTGTACACGTTATAAATCAAAGAATGGGCTATATTGATTCACTCAGAGATTATGCTGGTTATTCATTACATTATCTTCATTGATGAACATTTTAAGGGTGAGATAGTTCTCAATCAATAGTATAACTCTTTAATTTTGGTACTATTTTTAAGAACAAGTTGTTCAATAGGTGCATAATGTTTGTTATAAAAATTACTTTTGTTTTTATCTAATGTTTTAACAGTGGCTTTGACTTACTTTGATTTACACCTGAAATAAATAATTACAAACTAGACAAATACAGTTAGTGCAGATTTTTTTTTTTTACTTTTTTTTTATTTAAACAAAAAAACAAATAATAGAAACATCTTCTAATTTGACATTAGTAATATTAAAAAGGACCTTCTTAGGGCGACTAATATAAATAGAATAGCTGATATTTGTAATGAAAATTGTGGTTGCTTCATATGATGCATTATTGCAAGCTGTCAAGAGTCAGAAAGATTCAGTAGTACCCTGGGTAGTGAAATAAACCTTCTTCTAGCCATATCACTTAAAGCCACAAAACAGTCAGAGGAAAAATCAGAGATAAAAATTGATTCCATGCTTGTTCCATTAGCTGGTAAACAAATCAAGGTTGTATTCCTAACCCCTCCCATCCTTAGCTGATGTTCAAAAAGCATTTTTAGGAATTTCTATCCCCAGCTGTTTACATGCAGCCTTAGAGAAGACCACCATACAACCTGCAGACAGTGGCACACTCCATGCACTGGACATTGCTACACTTAGACATTGGTGTAGTAGTGGAGGGGCGTTGATGAGGGCAAGTATATGAAAAGGACAATTTAAAGAGAGAAAAGGGGAAAGAAGGAAACACCAGGTTAGTGGCAGGACCAGGAGTGAAGTGGCAGGCAAAGCGACACTAAATGAGAGAAAGGGAGTGAGATGCATAGAGACTGATGGTAGACGAACACTCAACAACATTTAAGCTTCATTACAAGTTAGTGGTGTTGGCATGAATTAAACCTAGAACCTTAGTTGGGGCTGGTAAAATATGCTCTGATTAATATCTGAATATAATCTTAGCCTCATACAAGGTCTGTATCTAACTCTTCTAGTCACTACCGACAATTTATCCATCACAATTCTGTAAATTTCTAACAGTTTCTCTGGGATAGGATGTCAGAACATGAGTATGCTGGAAAATACAAGAAACAATAGTTTTTAAATCAATCTTAACAGAGTCATTCATCTCTCTAGCCCTGTCCATTAGTCAGGTCTAATGAGTGAATAAATGCAGCTAAGACCCACTGTGGATACGGGTAAAAATCCTATTAATAAATGAATTACTAAATAGTTAGTCAGTTATATCATTCTTCTAACAAACAACACTCTTTCAGTGTCAAAGGTCTTTGTGTTTTCTTTTGGTTTGCTTAAGCTATGAGTGAAAAAGCTGCCATCTTAACGGTATTTTTTGTTTTGTTTTTTTGTTTTCTGGTTGTTATTTTTTTTTTCAGATGATGCTAGGATCTAAACTTAGCAAAATAGTAAAAAAAGGGTTTGTAGAGGAGAGTTAAGCATACTTGTGAAATCCTCTCAGGCAATTCTAAACAGACTTTGGTGAAGACAATATAATGGTGGAGTGACCCCTATTATGCTTCTGGCTGCTAGACTGGGCTGCTGCCTGTTTCTCCGCTCTGTCCGCTCGACCAGGCCCACTAATCAGCGCTCATAGTTTTTTGAATTTTGGGTTCTCTTATCATTACAATCACTAAACCACTAAGTTCAAAAAAAGAAAAGGTAAATGTTGGATGATTTCAGCGCAAAGAAACACTGAGGTGAGATTCTAGAGCAAGTATCCCATATGTCAAACTACCAATGGCAGACACTAAAGCTTGCACCTAAAAAAGGGTTTTATTATAGACTGTGGAACCTTAATGTACAACTGAGGTATTAGCATTTGCACAACATTCCTACCACAGTGACCAACACAACCAGGTTGACTAACTACTATGAATTGTGATTGCACTATCCCGCAAAGTGAGTGAACAAGCTGGTGAGCTGGAGGAACCAGAGTGCTGAGGTCTTGTGTACTTCTCCCCCAAACTGCTCAGGACCATGTTTGATAAACAAATACATTCTTTACTGTCTAATATGTCTTGCTGCTTCCAACATCAAGCATCTGGTCTTCTAAAGGAGACCAAATACAAGGTAATAGCAAAACAAGCTGTTTGATATTGACAGAGAGGATTTAACAAACCTTTAAGAATCGGAACCCACCTACTCAACTCTGCTGTGCAGTCTATCAATTTATTATTCTGCGAAAAATCTGTGTCTTACAAAGAATATCAGGCTTTAAGAGAAAATCAACAGAAACACACATATACTTCTGTGCCTAGTGTGCCTTCTTTATAAAAAAGATTATGTCTTGTGAAAATAAATTTAACTTAAAGAATACTATGATGGTATCGTAGTCCTAAATAGTTCTGAAGTTTAGCTCTCTCAACCTCTACAGAGGTTCATATAAATCGTATACCTTTTTCAGTAGTATGATTTAAAGTCAGTATCAGTCAGTATGTGTTCTTTGCTTGCTTTAGTATGTAAAATGTAAATATATCCTGTGGAAGGTTGAAGTTGCTGTTTTTGCCTCTGTATGCCGTGGAGTGGAACTTTATTAGCTTTAAGTGCGACCTACTATTGAACTCTGTAATTCCTTAAAGCGTTGCGCCTCAATGACTCCTTAACATGTTTTTGTTTTGATGTTTTTTACTTAGACTTGCTGCTTTTGGTAGAAGTCTTCAGACTAGAGCATAATTGATCAAACTTTGTAGCTATAACTTGACCTGACACAGATCTGTACATATTTTTTACAGTGAGTACATCTCATTACTTTAATCCAAAACGCAACCTGACGTTAAGCCCAGGGAGACATCCTGTCATTTTTCAAAATGTTAACAAAACTATCAAGCCTGCACAAAGGTAGCTGAATCTTCTGTGCTTATTCACTGTTGGTAGGAAGGAAAACAATGACATATTTATCACTAACTATGCAAGCTATTTACCATCATTGCTCTAGTGAATCATCATGTTCAGTTAATATGGTTGTGGACAACTTGTCAAGCTTTTCAACATTCTGGCCTGATTCTGAGGACAATAAGTGAGCTGTCAAAATGGTTTGCTGAATATTGTCAGACATAAAAGCAATGTAGTATCCAAATGTTTATATTAACATAAATTTACTCTCTTTGTATCAGAAAACTTATATTCAGGTAGCATTGACAAAAGCATAGGGCACAACATGAGCTACTGTACTTCCACACATACCAAGCAACACATATCACTGTGAACAATTCCCATACCTTTGACTGGACATCGGCATTGTGATCATTCTGGAGTAACAGGGCAGCTGATTTGGTATCATCCTTGCGTGCTGCAATGTGCAAGGCGGGCAGGCGAACCTTGCCTTTGGTATCATTTTCCAGTAGGATGGAGACCACCTGGTTGTGTCCCTGCTGGAGGGCAATGGCCAAGGGAGTAAACCCATCCTAGATAAGGGAAGACAGAAAACACATTTGGTAAATATTCAGTATTAATTCCTTAATGTTTAGACTGAATGTGGTTGACTGCACAGATACTAAGGATCATTGTGGTTTTATATGTAGAAAAAAATGAGTAACCTCATGCTACTTACTTCTGTTGCGAAGCTCTGGTTGCCTCCGTTCTCCAGCAGGTAGCGCACAACATCCATGTGATTCTCCTGAGCTGCCATGTACAAAGGAGTGAATCCATTCTGGAAAATGTCCAAACCCAGATGGTTTCTGGTTACAAGTTTGATCTTAAACAGCAACCTTATTTAGACATTTATTTAAAAAGCTATTTCAATTTTACCAATGGGTTCCAGGGCAAGAGTGAGGAAGGCATTAGTTACCAACCGGAGCCAGTGAATATGAGGGGTTTTACCTGAGACTGTGAGTTGATGTCAGCTCCTCGTTTAGTAAGGATCTTCACAACTTCAGCTTGACCAGCCAGAGAGGATATGTGAAGGGCTGTGTTTCCTTTCTGGATTAACAGGAAACAGATTTAAATAATAAATATTTTTGTTGTATTCTCAGCCAACATTAATTACAAACATATCAATAAATGCTGGTGAAGGTCGCAAGAGTAAAATACAGAAGGTGCTTTCTTTCTTGGATACATCATCAAATGTTATTTTGTTTACATAGATGAATTAGTGTAATAATACCAGCCAAGATAGCAAAACAGTAGCCTCTTCAAGTATATTGGTCTAACCCCATTACTGAAAGACATGAAAGACATTTAGCCATTTTCCAATGGCTAAAACATTGTAACCTATTAGGATGTATCAAGATTAGTATGTATCAAGATGACAAGATGACAATGACCCATATACAAATGGGTCATTGTCATGGTCCTACAGAATGATTTGGTAGTCCTTGGCAGCGACGCGCCCATTTAGCACAAGTGTTAGGCCAAGGGAATGCCATGATATGGCAGCCAAAACCATCACTGATCCACCCCCCCATGCTTCACTCTGGGTATGCAAAAGGGTTCTCCACACCGTAACTCTCGCGGATGTGCGGAAAAAAGTAAAGGCGGACTCATCAAAGAACAATAAATTTTTCACATTGTCGAAAGTCCAAGATTTGCACTCCTTGCTCCTTGCATGTTTGGCATTTGCAGGAGTGAAAAAAGGTTTGGCTATAGCAACCCGGCCATGTATGTTGACCCTATGGAGCTCCCAACAGACAGTTTTGGTGGAAACAAGAGAGTTAAGGTGCACATTTAATTCTGCTGTGATTTGGGCAGCCGAGATTAGATATTTTTGGATACAATCCAGGTTAGCGCCCAAACATCCCTTTCAGACAGGTTCCAATTGCGTCCACAGTTAATCCTGTTGGATGTGGTCCGTCCTTCTTGATGGTATGTGCTGACATTACCCTGGATACTGTGGCTCTTATTACATCACAAGGACTTGATGTCTTGGTCAAAGATGCCCCAGCAAGATGTGCACCTTTTGAACATTTGTATGTAAGCATGACCAAGGATAGCTGCCAATCGCCGCCAACACACGGAAACACACAGCAGAGACCCCACTTAACATTTCAATTTCCTGTATATCTCCAACACTACTCTGGAGCTCCATTTCTTGACTAAAAACAAACAGACCTTTTTTGTCAAGGAATTTTATTGCTTGTGACTGCAGAAGGGATATTACTAAAAATGAAAGACAAGTTGGTTTAAACAGAAGTGGACTACATTTTGTTTTTAAAACAGAGGCTGATGTGACAGAACAGTTGATATCTTTGGTGTCAGTTTTCAGACTCGGGAATGAAAGATCAGCTGTCATTGAGCAAATACCATGTTTGGCTAAAAAGTTAAACATGCAGAAAGCAGCCAACAACATGCTTCCTGATGTGACAGAACAATGCATGAAAAAAGATCATTTATCTATACAACCATATCACATGTTAGGAATTGAAATAGAAATAAATAAAGCTGTGTTTGTCAAGGTACCTTTGTGGATGAATCCACAGTTGCACCTCGATCTAAAAGCTCCTGGACCAGGTCCACATGACCTTCCTTGGCAGCGAGATGAAGTGCATTAAGGCCATTCTGAAAAAAGAGGAAGAAACATCAGAGCTGAGGTTGTAACTCACGATAACCATAATGTAAAGAGAACCAGCTTCCAGCTTTAGTCCGTGAGGCAGACACCCTGTCTAGTTTCAAATCTAGGCTTATAACCTTCCTGTTTGGTAAAGTTTATAGTTAGGAAGAGGTAGAGAAGACAGCCTAATCCGGTTGGGGAGGAACTCAGTCTTGACAGACGGTTCTCCTTTGCTCTACCTTCTTCATGTCTCACTCTATAGGGTTAAATTATTTAAGTTTTTCTATAGTTATGCTGCTATAGGCTTAGACTGCTGGAGGACAATCTGACCACTTCTCTCTCTGCTACTTTCTTCCTTTGTCCAATCTACTTAGTTACCGTTATTTAAACCTTGTTAACCTTTTGTTTTCTCTTACTGTTCTTCTCTCCATAGTAACCACACCTGGGCTGGCGTCCTGTTAGCTGAGACAGCTTCTTGGAGGAGAACATGGGCTGAGATGCTTCCTGTGACATTCTACAACTGCTGCTATAAACTCTTTTATTTCAGTATCCTGTGCTTCTAATTTAGCTTTCTGTCTTTTCAAACTCCAGTCGGTCGTGGCAGATGGCTGCTTGTACTGAGCCTGGTTCTGCTGGAGGTTTCTTCCTGTTAAAGGGGAGTTTTTCCTCGCTACGGTCGCTACATGCATGCTCAGTATGAGGGATTGCTGTAAAGTCAAAGACAACACAAGCCATGGTTTCTGTCTGCTGATTCCAGAGGAGTGAAGGCTGCAAGTCAATGACAATCCGCTGGGGTTCCTTAGATTGGAAACTTTTTTAAATTGATTTGTTTTGATGTATCTTTGATTTTAATTGATTTTCTGTGAAGTGCCTTGAGACGACACCTGTTGTAAATTGGCGCTATATAAATAAACTGATTCTTGATTCTATGTATATATTGTATGTATGATTGGATTAAACTATTCTTATTGTGACACCAAATGTGTTGTAAATTAGCGCTACATAAATAAACTGAATTGAATTGCTTTCAGTTCAGTCCTGGGGAGTTCCTTTAAATGTTGATTCATCACTTTTCTAAAACTTCTGGATGATATAAATGTCCAGGCCTCTGCAGAATTATATATTACTGAAGTCTATTGAGGGAATCCATTTGATTCAGGTAAGCCGAAGGCTGTATCAAAAAGTTACAGAATAGAAGCTCTTCAGGACGGGACTGGTGCACCCTTCCCTAAATTCTGTTTTTCTGAAAGCACCATGAGCAGCTATTTTTCATGCAAAGTCATTAATACTCTAAAATGATCTTAGTCAATCCAAATGTATGAGTTGTCTAAGTGTTCAGTTTTTGACATGCATTGCAGTTCTCTTAACCAAGAAGGACTACATATAACTCAGCACCTGAGTATCACCAGAGCTGTACCGTGCTACTATATACATGTTTGAGCCCAAAGTTATAACAGTGAAAATCAACCATACACCTCAATAACTCAAGTGAAAAGATATGTTAAATGGCAAACACACCCCGGACACAAAGGCACTGCTAAAGAAGTGCACTTTGTTTCCGAGATTAAAATTTGTGTTTCTTTTTTTTTATTTTATTTTATTTTTTTATTGAGAATAAAGTGAAAACAAAGTTATTGGCCTTGCTGGCCAATAGAGCTGATTCTGGGATGACCTGCTTTGAAAGGAAATTGTTTTTTCGTGTGTGCTATTGTTAAATGTGCATTTCTGTCATATCGGATTTTGAGGTCACCTTTTTTGTAAATATTTGTTGAAGGAACATGAATTTATATTTTACCCGGCCTAAAAAGCTTATTCACCAAACAAAAAAAATCAAACTCTCAAAAATATAACAGCTTATTTATGACATTATTTGTTACTTCACTGCTAGACCATTTTTTTAAATATAGTTATTTTTTAAATTTAATCCTATGTACTTCCAGTGGCTCACAATTATAATCTTCCATGTAAAACATTGTGTAAAAGAACTACAGGTGAGCAGTAAAGGTTAAACAGAGTGTTTAGGGACTTCTGGATGGTAATCCATCAGTTTCTTTCTCTAGGGTAAGATGTGACTCAGACTTCTATATCTTTCTTAAGTGTTTAAATTCAGGGGACGGATCAGTCGAAGGATCTGGTCTATCTAGGCCGAAAATACAAAGACCGGAATTTATGTTGCCTAGCAAACAGTTATCATCAGCGTAAAACATAAGGCAGCTGTGCAGCTGAAATAATGTTTAGTATTACAGTTAATAGGACGCACAAGCATAGCAAGAAGGTGTTTGCATTTTTTTAACAACCAGATGCAGGTGAATATAAATTGAACGGATAAACAATATTTGAACTCTCAATCCTAAATGACCAGGGGAAAAGTGGTAAAAAAGTAGTAGAGTAGATACTTTCTGTACAACACTAGGTGTCCTTAGATAGTAATCCAGTCATTTCGTCATTAATGAATGAGACTGGGTGGCCCGCCACAGTCTTATATAACAATAACAATAAAATCTGTCAGTCTATCAGACTATTCCACAGGTGTACTTTCTTATCGCCGATAACCAAACGACAGAAAGTATGCGCACTGGTGATGCTCATAGACGTCCCCTCATAATTCACCGCGAGTTTCCACAAACTACGAATGCTTAACTACTGATGCCAACCTGAAAGAAAATGGGCACATACGAACGGGAGACCTGGAGTGATGAATAAATATGGCGACAGCGGGAGAGAGCACAAAATTAGATGTTACGGAAGAGAAAACAGAAACCGCTTCAAATTAAAAATCGGATTGCAGTTTAGTTTTTTTAAGAAGGATTTCGAAAAAAATGCTGTAATTTGAGAAACGTGTCGTAAAACCATCGCCATTAAAGGAGCAGTACAACGAGTTTATTTCACCACCTTAGAAGTCATCCGCCGCAAACTTTGTTGTACAGTCAGTATGTAATTGTCTGTCCACACCAAAGAAAATGTCTAATAAACCACCTGTGCAGCAAATGAAACTCAGTCTTTCGTTTTGCTAAACGCAGTCCAACATAAAATGCATGAAGTACAAATAAAATCAAAGAAACAGGACTGAACCAGGGGACAGTGTTCTGGCCGTCAGCTGCACCTTTAAACTGGGGAACATGTTGTAAAGTTGTTCCTTCTTTTAAATATAATTAGATTATCAACAAATTTTTGGTAGGATTACATTTGATTGCCCTTTAAATAAACCTCAAAATAAATTAAAAATATCTATTTTTTATTTGTTAAAAATTCGCAGCGTATGAAAATCGTTTCGAGAATCTCTGATAATTGTGACTAATCTGGTTCACTTGATTGTATGTTTATATTTAAACTAAAAATTTTCTAATGTGGAATCAAAAGTCTTTGTTACGTTAAAGGCATTTAGAAATAACCTTCAGATACAGATGTTACAGATGATTTCTTTGTCCTGTGGATTTTTGGATGCTTTAAGTTTTTGCTGCTGAAGTCTCGTTTACTAAAGGTCCAGTGTTGACCCCAAAAAGAGTTTTATTAGTGAAAAACATTTGCGTGACACTGATGGTTACGAATTTTTTTTTTACATTTGTTCAGATTTTGTGTAATATTTAATCCATTTACAGAGAACTGTATACATAAACCAGACTAGTTTAAAAATGTACCGTATTTTCCGCACTATAAGGCGCACCTTCAATGAACGGCCTATTTTAAAACTTTTTTCATATATAAGGCGCATAGAAACACAGTTATGTCAGGTTATGTCAACAAAATAGACAGATAGGTCAGACAAACTTTATTAATAATTACAAACCAGTGTTCTGACAACTCCCAAAATGAACAGCTATTTTATTATTTTCCCCGAGTTAAAGCCAGTGATGTGGTATTTTCGTGACAAAGTTTATCTTTTAACAACAGATCTATCTATCTATCTATCTATCTATCTATCTATCTATCTATATATATCTATATATATATATATATATAGATATATATATATATATATATATATATATATATATATATAGATATATATAGATATATATTATGAAGACAGGAAGTTTGACTTTGAATGGTGTCTGTAGTTTCATTGGCATTATGTCTATAGGGTGCCTGTTTTTAGCTCAGCACAATCACTAAAACATGTTAATATTAAACAAATTGTGACTTTTATGAGTTCTCTGCAAAATACAATATTTACTTGCTGAAGACACACCGTATTTTACAGGTGTCAATCCATGGCCTTATCATAAATCCCAATACATTCCACACAAAGCCTTGTATTAAAACAATATATGTTAAGCTAATAAACTAAAATTATAGCTCAACAGCATAACTGTGTAGTTTCCCATATATGAAAGGAGATATGTGAAAAACTCCAGCTTACTAAAAAACTATTCACAATTTGCCAAAACAAAAATGTATGCTTGCAAATAACATTTCAGTAGAAATTGTGTGTTGTGTTTTTTTCACAAAGTTTAAATCCACAGTGTACAATATGTTTAATTTTCATTTGAAATATGTTATATTAAAAATAAGTATATAAATCCGGTCTTTGCCGTGATCGATCAGCACGACAGCAGGACTAGTTTTAGCTGTTGACTGACAAAACATGTGATTAGTGGTCAGTGAAATTATTTATAATTATTAATTAATTAATTAATAATTATTAATTATTATAATTAGTGTCAATTGGTTTGGAGATTGGCTGTTTGTGTAATTGGCAATCTAAGGGGTAGTGTGCCTGATCAGGTTTCAGCAGTACTGGAGCGCTTTTTTTCACTCCTTGGACTTCTCGAATCCTGTGATCAGCAGAAATGCTTTAATGTCTCCGCAGTTGTTTGGTTAATCAGAGAGGGACAGAAGTACTGACCACTTTGAGGTATGTTGTGGGAACCATACTCTTAGCTTTAATTTGAACATAACATGGTAAAAAGTTGTAGAATTCAAGGGAAAGCAGAATATATAAAACAATTTACATAATGGGAGAAGAATTTAAGTGTAAACAACTTGTTGTTCAATTAAGCTGTCTTAAAGATTGGACAGAATAGTCTGTACTTCCCAGAGAATTACAGCACTGTTGGGGGGGTCCATTTCATAAGCAGACCGGATGTTGACATCCATTTTATAAAAGCATTGAGCTCTGACCAACTCCCCCGGAATTCCCCAAGGGGTAAGCCCACCGGGTGACATCACAGTCACAGCTACGCATAAATAGCGGAGTTTCCACTCCATCTTTCTTCTTTCTGCGGGTCGTTCACCCTGAGCAACAACTTAAATGGGTCACTCTACCTTAAACCTGCTGGGCAGTAAAAGGTTTAACTTTGAAGCAATGCAAGTCTATGTCTGTGTATCCGTAAAACCTCCGTTCATCCTGTTTCTTCCTGAGGAGAAGAAAAGGACCTTTAAACCTTCAAAGTAAGCTAGAAGTCAGCATTTGTGGCAACCACAGCCAGATTCATCCCCAAGCAGAGGCCTCGCCACAAGAGGACATCAAAAGCCGCAGAGAGCCGCTTCTCTTCAGCTCTGCGTTTACGGATCAATCAGCCCGAACCAGGACGTCCCGCTGCGTGGACAAACTTTCCCTGGACAGACAGAGTTTTTCCGAGTTTCCAGCTCCAAACCGGGCCCGAAATCAGCTGATCCAAACAGTTCACCTAACAGTAAGACTTAAGTTCATCAAAATCAGGTCCAGGTAAAGGTTAGGGGTTAACACAATATATATGCATGAATGTACTCTCCTTTTTTGTTGTTACTGAACCTCCAAACTGTTACGCGTATAGCCTTGTTTAAATGTGGCGTTCCGACACATCTGATTGGCTTGCATCACTGCAAACGCACCCTCCTCTAGTCCAATTTTGTCCAAACAAACACACACATTAGCTTAGATGCAAACTTTGCCGGAGCTTTGAAGCTAGTGCTACCACGAGGTCTGGGCTTGCTATTGTCTAGCTTCACAGCTAAATTAGCCTTTTGTTAGAAACCCAGGACACTTTCTGGACCTCCTGGAGTTTTGTGACTCTTTATTGGACAACTTCAGATCTTCCCCCCACTACGCATCCATCAGGCACATACAGTACAGAGTATCGCCCCCAAGCGTTGTCTCACCAAGCTGCCAAAGGAGCATACACTTGTGCGTAATATTTTTATTTTTATTTCATTCTTTTTCTTTTTCATTCACTTTTGGAGTCTATTAATTTGTTGTTCCACTATTGTTTATTTCTTTTTAGTAGTTAGTTTAGTAGTCAGGTGTTCAAATAATTATTTGTTGACTGAATGTTTTCTCTGTAAGTTAATTCATTTGGATAATTTAAAGAGCAGTGTTTATGTTTGTTGAAGTTTATGAATCAGTGTCTACCACTTTTATTACAATCAAACTCCTTCATGAGAGACTGAACAGGTTTGGCTAATTACTTCCAGATTATCAGGTGTTGCCCCATTTATTAAAAACAAAGTAACAAGTTTCCAGTAGTAGGAAATCAAAGCACTGACTTTATCACAAAGTTATGAAATAGCAAAATGAGCAGAGCTGCCATAATTATTAGAGGTGTTTTAGAAGTCCCAGCTGCATGGTCGAAGCATATCTTGTATGTATTTACTGTTGTTTATCTCAGCTGCACTTTCTAATTTTCCATTAGTTTAACTGTTCCATCATTGCACCTTGCATACAGCATGTTCTAAAAGTAGAGCTTAAAATATCGTCAAGGGTGAGAACAATCCGTGCCAGCCACATCTCAAGGCATTAGCTAATAATAAAAAAAATACCCACACTCCACAAACCCAGTGACAAGTCTTACATTTCAATTCCACCTGTTTACTTTGCTGCTCACTATGACTGTTGCTAGGACAGGCCTGTTTACATCTAATCAGGTTTCACCTCTCTCCTTTGCCTGTGACTCGCATGCCAACGGGTTTAGAGTAGACAAGATAATGGCTGGGCCTCAAAAAAGACGCTCTTTGACTCAACAAAACGTTTTCATCGATGGTAGTAAAAACAACTCTGTATAAGGAGGTAACATAGATAGGTATTGTGTATATGTGAAGAGGTTTGGGCTAAGATGGCATTGTCCTTTTAAAGCTGCCCTGAAGCCGTTTTGTACATATTTAAGATATCAAATAATAGGCCTGATGGATGGATGGATAAACAGACAAACAGATGGACGGATGGATGGTGTTAAATCTGTTTCTTACCTGGTTGGAAGTGCTGATGTCCACACCTCCTTTAAGATATTCCAAAACCTTGTCAATGTTCCCCGCCCTTGCTGCTCGCAGAAAACTGGTGTTACTATCCGACTGAAAGAGACAGAAGAAAAACATAAGAAACACATTCCTTAGCTGCTGTACAAATATTGTTAACTAACAATAGATCCACAGACAGGCTTAACCTAGACTTTTACCAGTTACTTTATGGGGCGTAAACATGTTGCAACTTTTAAGAAATGGTTTCTGCCTGGTAAAAAAAAAACAAATCACCAAGTGGATTTACCTAAGGAAAAAGGTAGGAGCTTCCTATTGGATAATTACCGCATGCTTGACTATCAACTGGCAACAGCATATTTAACCCAAACTGATACAGTGGGCAGTTTCTAATTTCAGAAACATCCATGTTAGAAGACAGATCCGAAAATTGTATAAAGGATTTTTGCCTTTCTAAGAAGTGTCAAATTATTGACTGGCATTAAAAAAGAAGAATATAAGAAGTTCATAGAGTACACTTACTGGTAATCCTTGTACTGAATATTTTAGTCTGGACCCTACTGGCTTGCTTTCCATTGCCTTTAACCAAATAACAATAGTTTGAATGTGCTTTAAAATGCTTTTGTACAGTGGAGCGATGCATCCACGAGATACTTCCTAAGGATTCTGGTTGTTTGGGACTAGAGACACTAATATCTCACCCTTCTGTTTCTGCCAGTATAACTTTCTTAAATGCTAAAAACTACAGTGATGTTTAGACTAGTTGTCCTTAAATTGTTTTGTAAAACCTAACTTATTCAATTATTTTTATATGGACTATAACCATAAATCAGCCTTTCAGTCTGTTTGTGTTCCCAGTTGAGAAGGACATGCCCCCTATCTGTATCTGGATGGTGAGTGGGCATCAGCTGGAAGTTGTCCAGAATGATTCAGCAGTTTTTTCCTTTCTGTGTCTTCATCAAAGCTAAATCCTGGCTCATTTCGTGTTTATTTATAGCTCCCAGATCTTTGCTGTGCGATGCTTATTTTTTTTACCGCATTCCTGCTGCTTCAACCTGACAGCCCAGAATTATCTACAGGAATACTTTAACACCACATTTAGGCAGCCGGGAGAATGCGACCGGAAGCTTAGTCTTTTATAAAGGTAAAATATTTTATACGTCATGTTACCTTCTTTATTGTAACCTGTGAGCAGTAAAACATCACCCGGCTGCAGTCACAGATCACAGAAATAGGCATAGGCCTGAAAATCCAGTACTGATGTCTAATTAACATGCATTTATCAGTTCTGATCTGACTTTTCCAGATAAACCACGGTCAGCTATAATTTGCTTGGTGCAGTGTCTCGCTGCATCACAAAGGATGAGCAACACAAAACTAACAATGACTTTGTTTTTGTATACCTCCCAAATTTGTGACTTTTCTTTATCAGAAAAAAACTATGCTTTACGATGATATCTGTTTAACCGGAGCTGTTGAACATGTTCAAAAAGTCAAAGCATATTCAAGTCGAGGTTTTTTAAAAGCAGGTGACAGCAGGTAAAGGCAGATGATCCTGGCAGCTAGACTGGGTTGTTTTCATTCATGTTTGCGCCTCGTCTGATTCGACCACGCCTACCTATCAGTACTCGTTGTTTTAACCTGTTTTTCTCTTCCCATATAACCAAGCCTGCAACAAACCCACTGTCATTTGGACAAAGCAGGCAGCTCTGTGAGGGTCATGTTCTTTGATTTTTCCAGTGCATTTAACACAATTCAGCTTGATCTGCTTTGTCGGAAACTCCAGTAGACTCATGTGGAGGCCTCAGCAATCCCTTAGATCAATGACTACCTGACCAACAGACCACAGTTTGTCAGACTGATGGACTGTGTGTCTAACCAGGTGATAAGCAGCACAGGATTACCACAGGGGACTGTACTCTCAACATTCCTTTTCACTTTGTATAATTCAGACTTTCAGTACAAGTCAGACTTCTGCCATCTTCAGAAATACTCAGATGACTCTGCCGTTGTTAGGTGTATCAGAGAAGAGAAGATGTAAGAGTAAAGAGAGCTTGTGGAACGCCTTGTGGCATGGTGTGGGAACAATAATCTGATATTGTATGTGAACAACAATAAAGAGATGATCGTAGATTTTAGGAGAAACAGGGTCAGATCAACCCCTATTTCCATCATGGGAGAAGAAGTAGAGATGGTTGTGGAATACAAATATAAAAATTTTATCTGGATAACAGATTGGACCGGAGACGCAACAGTGAAGCCGTCTACAAGAAGGGACAGAGCCGACTTTACCTCCTGAGGAAGCTGAAAACCTTTAAAGTTTTCAGCAAAATTTTCCAGATCTTCTATAAGTCTGTTGTTTACAGTGTCATCTCCTCTGCTATCATCTGTTGGGGCAGCAGCGTCAGAGCAAGAGACCTAAAAAGGCTCAACAACCTGATAAAGAAGGCTGGGTCTGTTCTGGGGACAAATGTGAAATCTCTGGAGTTGATGATGGAAAGAAGTATTTTACATAAAATCAAGGAAATCACAGACAACCCTGAACATCCTCATCACGAGACTGTTACTGGAAAAAAGAGTCTCATACAGAGGCTTCTTCAACTTAGTTGCAAAACAGAATCCTTGTTGGGTTGTGGGGGTCTGCTAGTGTCTGCGGGTGTATGCTATGTCCAACCGCTTTTGGGGGACAGGCAGGGGTACACCCTGGACAGGTTGCCGGTCTGACACATAGGAACAAAGAAACAGATAGTACAAACAACATGCACACACCTAAAACAATTTAGAGTGTCCAATCAGTCTACCAGTCATGTTTTTGAAATGTGAGAGGTAGTACCAAAGCATACACAGGTTCAACATGCAAACATGCAGAAAGAACCTATATGGAATTTAACCCAGAGCCTTCTTGCTGCCAGGCAACAGTGCTACCAACTGCGCCAATGTGGAGCCCAGGTTCAAACATATGATATTAAATTTTTTAAGGTCATTCCTTTTTTCTTCTTCTGACAACTTAGGTTGGTTTTATACTAATTTCTTCCCTATAGGAGCGGAGTCATGATTTGTGAAACCTTGTTTTAATCATTCTTGTGTAACAACCTGGTTCCTATAGTAACAGTTAGACCCAGGGAACTTGTGTCTTTGAATGGCAATGCAGACAAACAGATAGTCTGGATCCTACAGAAAATGAGATAATTGTTGGCGCTTAGTCAGGTTGTCACTCTAAAAGAAATTTGGTGGATGACTTAATTAAACCTGCCACGCATAAAAAATCTCTGCTCTTAACCGTTAGCATGAACAAAAAACATTATTTTCCAAAGTCACGTTCCACTTTCCTCAAATGCATCAATAATTCAAAGTCATCTCCTTAATTGTCACCAGCACCTCAACTGCGAGAGACCGGTGTTCCACCTGGGAGCATCCTACCCCCACCCACTTAAGCACTGAGACAAGCCCTGCTGTCTCAGGAGGTAACCATGACAACTGGGTTTTAAGTCTATCTGCAAAGCCTGCAGAGCAAGCACAGAAAATGTGGAAGGTCAGAGATATCTTTCTATTCTGTATTGAACAGCTTATTTTATGTTTTGATATGTAAACACATCCACAAAAAAATCATATATTAGAAATATTCACACTCCCCAATCCAAACACCACTTTATCATAATGTAGCAGATTTCTCAATAGAAGATGGTGGGTGTACTTCCAGCACTACCAAAACATACACATTACAAGCAATTTATTTGTCTTTCCTTTGGTCATAATGGGCAAATCATCAACATTAACCTATTTTCTCCAGACAAACAAATGTGTAAAAGTATTTTGAAATTAATTACATTAAGTCTAATGGTTTTTAACAGAACATACTGTACTTTAATACTGTGATTAACTAAAGGGGCCTGACATACTAAATCTAAATTACCCCTTTATAAACAAACTGGGTTGTAGCAAACTGATATACAACAAACAAACAAAATTTATATTATTAAGTTAAACAGATATAAAATCCTCCCGCTAATGAGTAAAAGAATTGATAAATCACACTGTCAGGCTTTAATTTACTTCAATACTATAGTACAAGATCTTAAGATAAAGCTAACTTTGAGGAGGCCTACTTTCAGGAGGTAATGTATTTACCACAATGTATGCAGCAACAGCAAAAGCACAATCACGTCTTTTCTTTAAGTTTGGATGTTGGAACATCTAATAGCATCTTCTTGTTTGACCTCACTGTGTTGCAAATATCCCAAGATTGTGTCAGACCCTTAAGAATTTTTAAGATTAACAACAAAATTATAGAATAAATTTGACCAGAGCCAGCATTGGTGTTATGTTTTCACATTTCCTTAGTTTTAGTTAAAGGTCCAGTTGCAAGTATGATGTAGTGATGTGATCCAAAGCAGCCTGAAATGTGCAGTATATCAGCATGTGACCGCAAAATCTAAGTAATATATTGATATGCACAATATAATGCTGATAATACCATACTAAGAATGACACACAAGCTTCAAATTTCTCGGAAACCATTAAAAAAAAAGAATTTGGGTTCCAAGACAAGAAGCGAGCAGAACAAGAAACTACCACGTTCAGTGCAGAATTTAACATCTCAAATTTTAAATCTCAAAACCTTTTCCGTTGTTCTTGTAATGTTTAGCACAGGAGGTTTTTGTTCCACTACTATGAAAATTAACATTACCAATTATATGTGGTTTTACCAAAATAGATTCCAATAAAAGTTAAAAAGATTCCAAATTAAACTTCAAAATTTTACAATCCTATTGTGAGGTTTGGAGTAAGCATAAAGCAAAAGCAATAAACAAACTGTCTCCCTTATTTGAAAAAGATGAAATTATATGAAATTAAATGTACATTTGGAGTAATACATTGTGGGTAATGTATGAGAAGTCCAGCAGGCTTAAGCAGTAGTTCAAATGAATAATTCACAGTGCGACATTAGTATTGTTCCTTTACAGTAACCTAAATAATCCCAGTACAATATGTTCTCAATTTACAATGAAAGGCTGTAATCACCACCTCTTCAGGATCACTTTTTATTAACACATCACTTATCTTTTAATTTCAGGCCATTTAAATAGGGATTAGACACAATAAGACAACAACAGATAATAAGACATATTTTTAGCTTCAACTATGAAACGACAAGTAAACTGGGGTACCTACAGAGTAATAGCTTCTGCATTCCAGAAAGCAAGGGCACACTGCTAAAATCAGCTAAGTGTGATTCACATGCTGCCGTACTACACCACTGCAAGAAATTCACGCTGACTTTTAAAGTGAGATGAAACTGTTCACCCCCTCCCACACACTACTGCACACCAGGGCTGAAACAAACACTTTTATCAAGAACTTTAACTGCTGGGGGTCCATTTGACAATAGATGAATGTAATCCAGATATTCATTAGTCTCCAGATATTATTGGTCTCTGAAGACCAAAGGTTAAAAAAAAAGATTTATTGCAGGCAAAATAAAAGTTGTATTAACATTTGAAAGAAAGAGCTGACAATATCTTCTAAGCTTTAAAAAGAAAAAGAAATGTAAAGACTTGCACAAAGTTTCTAAAAACAAAATCCCTTTGTGCCATAATGTTACAAAGGGGTCTTACCGGCATCAGTGAAGGCTGCAGAGGAAAATGATCAGGGCAGTAGTACTCTGGGAGAGTATTTTTGTCCAGCTCAGACCGGCTCCCAGCTTTTCTTAGGGCCTTGTCTGTACCAGAAACCTTACACATGGCTGCATTGCCCATGGAGTGCGAAATTCAGGTGTATCCCAACAAAACGTAAAAGAATCTAAAATGATGTACCAGTTGACTGGATTCATGTCAAAATGAGACTGGACAGCCAGGAGTGCTAGTTTTTCCTCAATGCTAATTCCACTCTGATCATTGACTAACACTCCATCCCCACCCACCCTCCCAATCTCCATGTCTGGCTATTTTTACACCCACAGGCAAAGCTATGCATGTAGAAAGAAGGAAGAGAGGGAGGTCCACATAGCAAAGCCAGTCAACCCAGAGGCGAGGTGATACCACAGATACACAAAACATAGAATAAGATGAGGCCTACATTAAAGTATGATATTTAAGGTATAAAATCTATCATTCTAGTTGGCAGACTACTTTTACCTCCCATCTGAGCCACCTTTATCAAAACTGAAAGTCAAAGAAACCTTTTACATAGCCATCCATACTCAATGGAACTTGACCCTGAAAAACTATGTAACACAAAGTATATACTGTACTTGTTGGTATATAACAAAAACAATGTAACGAAAAGCAAATTGTAATTCAATTCAAGCCTGAAATGCTTAATTTATCCCAACAGAAAGTTAAATATCATCCAAGTAGCTTTACAGATTCATAGATGGAGATGCTGTGGGCAGGAAAGTGTCTTTGGTTGCAGTCAGTCTTGTTACTAATAAGATGCCTGTGACTCATGACTGTCATAGCATGCAAACAGCCCCATTTCTGGCCAGCAGAGATCATATTCCAAACGAAAATGTTCTTGGTGAAAGGGTTTATGATATTCATATAAACATTAATCACAAACACAGATGGAACAGGAATCTGGGAATGCCACAATATTCTAGTAACCAGAAAACCAAAGGAATATTGTTAAACTCAGTGACAAGCTAATGGCAGCTAATTTTAGACTTGATGTATTTACACATTAAAGAAACACTAACTAAAGGTTTATTTTACTTGGTGTATATTTAATAAAACAACATCCATCACAAGTATAAATAAGCCCTGTATAGCTCAGTGGAAGCCACGTTGAATTTTAAAGTAGGAAATTGTGAGAACCTTAAAATTTATTTGTATTCAGTTAAAGGTAGTAAAACAGCCTTTGTTTTTATATATTTGCTGTGCTTAACATTTCTAAAGGAGTTTTCAATCTCTGCAGACAAAGAGGTCAACGGTAAGACATAAATTCTTCCTGGCGTTAAGGTCTACTCGTCTACCCGCTGTTATGTCAAGGACTGTTTAATAGTAACGGACATGGTGATTTGCTAATGCAAATCTGAACCACGGCTTAGCCCACAGCGGGTTTGTATTGATCAAACTGGACTCTGAATTAATGACAAGCTGTTTATTGAAGGGCCTTAGACATGCGCTGTCCATCACATCCAGTCATGTGTTCGGATTTTACCATTGTGTTTGTGGGACATTATGCGTGTGACATCACAGTGGTAAATGTGCCTATTCTCTGCATGGTGTATAACCCAAACAATGATTTCTTTGTTGAAAATATCAACCACAAGATTCTCATGAATATGGTAGTGTAAAGAAAAAGATTCTTCTGTTATTATTTACAGGAAGAACATGAGAAAGCAGCTTTGACTGTTCGGTAAAAGAATGTCACAGAATAAGAAACTTAATGATGGTCACATGGTATGGGTGGTTTCTGACAACTGTCCAGGTCAGTGCACCAAAGCTTTAATGCGTGAATGATGGGCTGAGGTTAGGGTTAAAAGGGCATTGTTTGAGTAATTTTGTAATTATGATTAATACTCCTGGCAGATTTAAGTTTAAAGTAATATTCTTTAATTCAAACTGATCAACAAGTCACTTTTGACTGTCACTCGTTATTGATTGTAGGTGGATATTCGGCAGATACTTGGTTAGCATGTAGCTACCTAAATTATGTACTTCATCTTAATTGTCCAATCTGTTTCAATGATGTCAAGCTGAGATGAATGTCCCCATTTCTTTTAAGGAGCACTTCTTTTAATTTAAAAGAAGCGAAGGACTCTCATCATGTTCACAAAAAAACAAGTTTGTATTCATTAAAGATTTAAACAGAATTTGGGTTACAATAGAATTGGACTTTCCAAGTTTCTGGTATGTCCTCTCTACTGTCTCTATGCAAAGATGAAATAACATTCAGCTTTTAAGACTAAAACTTATAAAAGTATAAAGTTCAGAAGATTATTTGTTAATTTTAGCTTGAAACAGAATTCCCCAGTTCTTTAGCTCAACTATAACTGCAGGAACCCTTTAGAAAGACAGTTACTCTCTAACTGAAAATGTGCAGTATTTGCAATTTTCCTTCAATGATTTGACCACTACTTACTTAGGATCAGTTGATTATGGCACCAATTAGGTACATTCAACTTTCGTTCTAGCTGATGGTCTATAAAACATTGAATGGTCTTAAGCAGATCCCTAAGGTCACTGGAGACTGAAGTTCTTAGTAAAACTTGAGATGTACCATAAAGAAACAGCCAACCTATTTAAACCAGGACTGAAAATAAATTTTATCATGTAGCTTCAAAGGAATGCTAAAGCTTTTTTATCATGCCACTTGAATTACATTTTAGCTTAGAAATTTGTGTAATAACAACTGATAATTGGACTTTACAGTAAGTAGGAAAGTGTAGTTCTGTTAATAACCATAGCTGTTTAAAAAGTGTACTCTGTTTATTTTCCCTTTGGGATAAAAAATTAATTTTCCTTGGAGATAAATAAAGTATTTTTGAGTGATTGATGGAAATTACCAGTTTCATGTCATTTAAACTATACAGGTTCATAAATATCATGTTAGCAGTGCAGCAATAGAACAAAAAGTTACACATGACTTACTTTTTGAATATATCCTATAACATCCTTTCTAAATTTTGTTATATTTACTATAAACCCAGATTGAAAAGTTGTGACAGGTCACAGCCCTAAGCCATTTTCAATTTAATTCAACCTCCCCTGCATGCAATTCCATTAGTGTCTCCTACAATCTCATCTCTTAGGAACCATCACATGCCAAAATTTGCTTCCAATAAGATTACCCAATAGACCTGCCGATGCGTGTTTTATCAAGGCAAACTTCACCTTTAACTCAGATGTCACACAGTGCTTCCGTCTAACCAAGAATGTCTATGCTTTCCTTTCCTTGAGTTTGCTAACGTAGCGCCTCTTCTTTCTTACACCCATCACACAAACACACTCCACCCAGTGGTAGATAATCCACTTGGCAGAGCTTGCGCAGACAACAAATGCCGTTAATCTTCAATGGACCATATGGATGGCTGAACATAGCTTGACAGGGAGGAAGCAGGAGTACCTGGAGAGAACGCATGCACAGGGAGAACATGCAAACATCATGCAGAAAGTCCATAGACCCAAGGTGGAAATGAACCCAGAGCCTTCTTGCTGCATGGCAAGAGTGCTACCCACTGCGCCCCTTAAACAGACCATTTTTTCCTACCCTTAACAGAAAATACAATAAATCCCATCTCAAAACAAGCCGTCTTTTCTGAGTGGGGAAGATATTTAAAGTTAAATTCTGTATTTAAACACGAAACAAAATATTAAGTATTATCTAATTCTGATATCAGCTGAACTGAAACAAAGAATGAAGTCCAGCCCATGGACATAGTAAGATAATGTAGCATGGGGTTGAGTTCAACATCCCATCAAACCTAAATCTGGGATTTTAGGTGTAAATGAGAACAAAAAACATTCAGATGTTTCTAAATCAGCATTGAACTCAATAAATCTCACTGAGGGGTTTCTTCAGAAAGAAGAAACAACAACATTACCGAAATGAAAAATTACAATATGAAGAATTAAAAAAAAGGAAAACTGTGTTGCTATGGAAACAGAACTTAAGAGAAGCATTAGGCTGATTTTTTTATTTGCTATAAAAAAGAAAGTGTAAAAAAATGCCTTTTCTTTGTGAAACCTTGGTAACACGGACTGAACTGCTGGTGGAATTATAGTATGTCTCATCATTCCCAAGGTAAGGGCTGAAATCTTAATATGAGAACACCCTCTATCTACAAGATTTTAAATTTAATTTAATTTTATGAGTATTTTATTTTTTTTGAAGAGATATTAAATTATATTATTTAAATTATCAAAATTTCTTTAAAGATTGGTTTATGAATGGCAGTAGTTGTGGACAGGAATGATCCCCTGTAGAGGTCTGTATTACAGCAGATCAGACAAAACTCTGACTGAATACACTCTGTTGTTTTCACAGTTAGGAAAGTTTGTACATTACTTTTTTCATTGTATGAAAAACTGTCATCTCAACATCTTTTAAGTTGGAATCTGTAATCATCTCCTTTGTTTTGGTCAGATTTAATATTTAGGATAAGATGATCGTTCCTACATTATTACACAAAGCAGCCTTTGAAGCCTGACTGAGGTGTAGAGTTTTGAGGAGGAGCAATGGTGGGAGTATAGTGGCTGAATTTCACAGTTTTTGTAACCACTTTAACACTAATGCATTCGCTGTTTGAAAAACATCTGATATGACTACTTCAAACCAGCACCCCACTGTTCAGTTATAAAGCCCCGAAAATAAACTGAATCTATCTTAATAATGGTAATTATCATTGTCAAATTATTCCGTCACATCACAGACCAAACCCCTTACTTATCATTTTGTCAAACTTATAAATAAGGAGATTACATATAGTTATTCTGGTTTAGACAACTGTGTCTAACCAAAGCACCACAACATAATTTTGACAAAAATATTCCACGTCAGACATACTTTCCACATACTTCTTGTGGATCTTTTCCACTTGTAACAAACGTCTGACCGGTTCTGTAAGAATTCCTGCTAAACCTTGTTTGTCTGAATGTGGGACTTGGTATCTGCAGACACCCAGATGGCCTACATTAATGAGCAGCATTGCTAAGCTTTTTTACAAATAGACACAGATTGCATCTAATGTATGGTAGGCGGAAGAAATCACATGGGAAACACAGGAATCACAAGAAAACACTGAAATTACAAGATTGGAGCGACAGGAATGTCTGTACATCTTGCTGGTAACTACTTCATGTCTACACATATGTCCACAGCAAATTCTGTTGCAAGCACCCGTTTATAATGGCGATGGGATCTGTGTTTTTGTTGAGCTGCCGGTACCACAGTGCCATAGCAACTAGATTATAAATGCACTAATCCGGGATTTTACCAATCCCACTCCAGTATAAAGTTGTGGTACATGATCTGCATCCATGTACCACTCAGTGAGGGGGTTTGCATGTACGGGTGGCTAGGGTGAAAAACTGATACTTATTTAATAATTTACTATCTTCTATTGCAGAACAAATTTAAGTTGTTGAGTAATGTCTATTCACCTTTGGCACAAGAACACAATTTGAAAAAGTAAATAATAAGAAGAACCTAGAGAGAAAGAGAGTTGTAATGAGGGTGGGGGCTGGGGTGCATAACAGGGATTAACATCTACAAACATCTATCTATGAAGTACTTCAACTGTGCATCCAGCTGTAGCTACAGATTAGATAGAAAGCACCCAGCTTTACCGTTGGGATACAATATTGGAATGGAAGAGGCTGGACTAGCATCTAATCCAAATAAATCCACAGAAAAAATTTAGGGAGGCATAACGAAATATGCAATTTTATTTACACATTTTAATCGAATTATTGCAAAACCTTTAGGTTTGGAGATAAGGTCATAACAGGTCCAATACTATATCTATATTTATTTTATTTTATAGGTTTTCTCTTGTGTTCAAAGATAATAAAAAAATGTAATTCCATTGTGGTACCATTTTAATATAGTGGGTGACATGATATCTGTTAGGTTGATTGGTCTCTCCATATAATTCAGTGTGAGTGTATATGCATTGTTGTTTGTCTCTATTTTGTTCTGACCACTATTTCCAGTGGTCAACGGTCATGAACATGACAGTTCATGACCGTTGACCACTGGAAATCGGCACCACAAACTGTCCCAAATCATAATGTTTCCCCCTCCATTCAAGTGTTTGGTGTAAGGGAAAAACTGCAATGCCACATTTAAACTGGGCTGTGCTCAGTCTAATTGATACAATAGGCAATGCATGCAATTATTCTCAGCATGACAACATCCAGTAGGATTAGGAACAATTCTGGGCGACTCCTCCTTGGCAATCAGCCAGACTTTTAAGAATGATTGTAAACAAGAAAGATTTTTAAAATAGAGTGATAGAGATATTAACAGAGAAAGATTAACGCATAAACTTCATTGCTTACAGGCCATTTAATTGGAACTATCTGTAATTAGGCTTTTTCTTCAGCCTTCAAAGGTCTCTGAGACATAAAAAAACACACAACAAAAACACTGAACTGTGTTTTTTACGTATCCTAAACATAAAAACTCTAATGTATGAGTAAAAGTTCATTTACTGAGTTTTTAATGTGCTGAAAAGGTAAAACTGAAACACATGTCTGCAGAAATGGCTCTGAAGAAAAAACAAATCCATTACTACAGCAACAGGGTCCTGGAGCAAATTAGTGAAACACATTCAGTCTGCTGCTATCATTTACAGATACTGACAAGAAAAAGTAGGGAAGGGAGAGATTAAAGGGGGATCATGTAATTGTTTGATCCATTTCAATTATGGCCTGAAAGTAGCGTTACAACAGTTCCTTTGCGAAGATCATTAACGAAGTAACCATTATATGTGAGAGTCAAACAAGTTTGTAATTTAACTACTGGCTTTGTTGTCAAGGCAACTTCCTCTTACTGACATATTCCATCTTGAATTATAATACGAAGGAGCAGAAATTCAGTCTGCAACTGATAAAACCAAGCCTTAGCATTCAGCCATACAGACTATGGTTGATTTACCTATTTCTCATCATTATCTTATTTTCAACGACATTAACCAAATTCACTTAAAAAAATATGAAGACAGTGAAATGCATTTTTTCCAGCTGAGCAGCATCCTCAGTTTACTTCTGTCTTCTCAAGTAGGATATAATGTAAATTTAAACATAGATTGTGTTAGAGGTTAGATTATGCTTTAGAGAGGACAGTCTTGACCAATGCTATGTGGAAGACAAATAATTAGTACTGTAATCAAGTTTTACTTTAGCAAGACTGGGGAATCATATGACATGCAGCCAGATGTGACATTAGCTACAAGATTTCATTAAAAAATATTAAGACATATAGGATTGTAATTACACTGACTGATATCCGTATTTAATTTCTGAATGGCTCCTTCATGTTCCTGGTGATCATTGTCACACCTATGAACAGTTTTTGCATCTTCTTGACATCCTGCTCAAGAACCAGAAAAACCTTTATTGAGAAATTCCATTTGTTCCAGCTGGTACAGCAGAATGCACAACTCCTTTAAAGCTACAGTTGGTAGCTTGTACCAAAAAATACATACAGTATTTTACATATAGTTCAATCTGTCACAAAATAATGATAGTGCAAGTGGGACAGATAATCTGTGGAAAACTCAAGCTCATTTGAACTCTCTCTGAGGTCCAACTGCAGTTTGTACAACAACACTGCTCCTGATCCCCCCCCCCCCCCCCCCCC